>CM060947.1:61679499-61970646 GCA_030765055.1 Mantis religiosa | reverse complement strand
ATGATTGAGTTACAGGAAGGCATTTTTTATATTGTAACACAGCAGAAGATAAATGCAGTTTATGTTACTGCTAGTTTGCTTGTCTTGCACATGCTAATCACGTGTTACAATATCGACAATACAATTTTTGCATCTACAGTCTTCGCAATGGAAATCTTTACATTTTAAACGCAAGGAAAATCTTTAAATACACAATGCGCTGATTTTGTCCTTCTCCCACCAGTACACAAAAAAGGCAGGCGGAGCTGCAAATCACGTGATTCTCGAGTGCACAGGTATTCCTCTGGTATTTGCATACAGCAAGTTGTTTATTGTGTGTTATCATCCAATTTTTGATCTGTGCTGTTTTTGAAGGTGTGTATTTCTGCATCTAATACACAAAATGGGATGCAAGAAGCTCCCTTGGGAGAAGACTCATGCTTTAACTCTTTTAGAAGTAGGTACCTCTGTAATTTGTATAGCTGCTGATCTAAAGGTTTCAAGACAGCCATTTACGACCTATAAAATGCAGCAGCATCTTTGCCAAATGGCACCACACCAACTCAAAAGACAGGCTCAAGTTGTAAAAGAAAGACTTCTCCAAGGACTGATGACCTTCTAAAACGTAAGTGATAGCTAATCCATGGATTACAGCAGCAGGGTTAAAAAAGAATCAACCAGAACTGCTCTTAAGTGTTGCAATCCAGATCATTCAGCATCAGCTTCAAAAAGACTTAGGTTTACCAATTCGGTGTACTGCCAAGAAGCCTCTTCTAACTGTAGCTATGCTGAAGAAAAAGAGTACTTTTCTGCAAAACATATCAGCACTAGACATCAGAGGACTGGCGCAAAGTAATGTTCTCTGAAAAAAGCACTTTCAAATTGGTCAGAGGAAAGTCCAAAAAGTTTAGGTGTGTCACGGTATGATTCAAAGTTTACAGTCAAAACTGACAAACATCCAGAAAGTGAGATGGTATGGGGTGCCTTTAGTGGTAATTGTGGTAGAGGTGGCTTGTACTTTCTCCTTAAAAGTGTAACAATGAAGGGAAGTAACTATTTAGAAGTGTTGCAACAGTATTTAGTCACATTTTGGCCAATTCATCAGTGTCAGTTCTTTATGCATGATGGTGCCCCTGCTCATAGAACAAAGATGGTTCACAAGTTCCTAAAAGACAACAATATACCTGTACATGTCTGGTCTGGTAACTCTCCTGACCTAAATCCAATAGAAAATGCTTGGGATCAAATGAAAAATAAAATAGAAAAGCTGCAACCATCAAACATAAAGGAGCTGCAGGAGGTGTTGAAGTTATGGGTGGAAATGGACAAAAATTATTTTGAAAATCTAGCAGATTCGATGACCAGGAGACTCATGAAGGTGATATAAGTTAAGGGAAATATGATCAAATACTAATTGTACGGAGAAGTTAAAAATAAAAACATGTAAAATCAGTGTTTTTTTTTTTTTTATTGCCATGTAAAGATCTCCAGTGCGGCCACTGTACTATTGTTATGGGATGTCTTAACTCTAATTAATACTTTTCAGTTATGATGACCGCTGTGATGTATCTATCATCTTTCGTTCATTTAAAGCCTGTGACCACATGATAAGCAACTCCCAGTCACTTTGAATGGCACTAAGTATAAAATATGTATTTTATTGCTCAGAAGGGCTGTTAAATAATGAAACTGCAGGCTTTAATTTGAGAAAGAAACCTAATATTATAAAACAATATAACTGTTTACTACTGCATGTAGTAGACTCTTAGATATTAAATATTTCATCAATAATCTCTCATTCATAAAGAGTCACAATATTCATGTTAATTGTTTGGTATGACTGGTTTAATATTATTGTGAAAAATAGTAAAGGAATAAAGATCCTCAAGTGTACTGTTTGCCTGTTTAACAAAATTTTCATCAGCGAAAAGTATTACATAAGAGTTAATGATTTTTATCAGTAACTTGGTACTACTGTGGAAACTAAACTTTCTTTCATCAGATATTGAGCTTAAAAATTTTGTGAAAATAGCTAATGCCAGATATTCTATATTATTTTCACATTTTATTCTTTGTATGTAAACAGCTCATTTACAAAGGTGAAAGCACGTTGTGAGCTGCATATGGTAGCAAATCATCTTGCTTTCCTCCATGGCGAATGTAAACAAATGGTTCGTGATGAAAAACGCAAAGATCTGGCTAACATGTATCCACTTCTGCGATCAGTCAAAAATGGTATTGGTATACTAATAACAGAAGTTCAGGAGCACATAAAAAATCAAGGACTGGAAGCTGTTTCGGGTCTTCGGGGTGATAATGTAAGTACTATATTACTAATCTCATAGTTTTCAGTGAGTGCATGACTTTGGTATACATCAAACTTTAATTCAAGTTTATAGAGGGAATGGGTGATAATGTAAGTACTATATTGCTAATCTCTTAATTTTCAGTGAGTGCATGACTTTGGCATACATCAAACTTTAATTCAATTTTATAGAGGGAATGGATAAAACAAAATTCTGTAGATGGAAAAACTGTCAGTTTGAAATGTACATGAATTACATATTTATTTCAATGAATTCTCCCTTTTCATCCAATCTTTGAAAAAATTTCTTAATTGATATTTTCTTTGCTAATTTGTTTTATCATTGATTGAATTGAATTTATTTATACAACTTACTATTTAGAATATTATTATCTGCAGTATATATTCCTTATTCTTATTATTCAATGACAGGCAACATGGTAGGATTTTCAGGATTTAGTAATATATGGCATTTTCCAGTATGGATTTTATAATACAATTTTGTGCTTCATTGTATCATAGTCCTTAAACAACAGAATGGATTTTATAATTGTAATCTTGATTTTGTATTTCCATTTGATGTAAAAGGAAAGATGAGAAATAAATTACAAATATTCCTTATTCTAGTTGTATAAATTTTGGTGCTGTTTTCCTTATTAACCTTGCTACCTCAGCTCAGCTTGGCTCCCAGGCCTTTTAGTGTTGCTAAGTAGCATAATCACTCCACTATCTACTCTAGTTTACTGTTTCCCCTTATCCTAGCATATTTTCTTTTCCACTTTTTACTTTTCTCATCCATTTCTCTTTAGCTTTCCAAAACAGGTTCCCTATATTTCTATTTTGACTTTCATTTTTCCCCATAACCATTTTTATGGGTATCAACTTGCTAGTTATCTTTTCCCATTTCTTCTCCCATACTTCCTGTCTCCATGCTGCTAGCTCTTTACACTATCAAAATATGAACTGCACTTTTTGTTTCTCTACATAATTCGCTACTTAAAAACATAGATCCTGTTCTAATCCAAGCCAAGTCATTCCTTCTCTCTTCTGCTGTTAATATTGGTCTGCATATCTTTCTCTTCCCCATTCTCTCTTTATTAACCTATAAAATTTCAATGATTATCTGACCCTGATTTTTAAACCTCCCCACATTTCTTGTCTTTCTATATCCTCCGCTCTATTTCTGATTGTTTTCCAAAAACCTTCCACATTCCTATTTTCTAGTATCCATAAATCACCTATTCCTAGTTTTTCCACAATTTTTTCTGCTTTTCCTACTTAAGATTTTCTTTTGTTGATTCATACATACCTTCAGGATTTCATCATCAAATATTTATACCAACATTTTAAAACACTTTCAATTATTTCCCTTTTCTTTTGGTTTTACCTAATTCTACTTTCTTCAGTTTTCTCTTATAAAGACAATTTCTTTCGACTTTTTTTTTATATTATCTTTCCCAATTTGTAGTATTCCTGACTCATCACAAAACTTTTGGATTTCATTTTTGCTCTTTGTAATACTACTGAAGTTATTGCTCCTAACGTCAGATAATTTGCATATAACGAACCTGGTATCTCTCTATTTCCTATTATTCGAACAGCGTTGATTTGTTCCTTTCACTCTGTCCGCTATATCATCTATAAATAAATAAAATAAAATGGCACTTAATGTACAGTCCTGCCTTAAACCTATCTTCTGTTCTGTCATCTCTGTTATTTTATTCTTTCACATCTTACACAAAATTTAATTCCTCTACATATCTTAGTTATTTCTTTTATAAATTCATCACTTACTCCTTTTATTCTCAATTTGTACATTAATCTCTATGGTGTCAAATGCTTTTTCAAAATCTGCAAAAAACATATAAACATATAAACTCTACCTCTTTTCCTACTAAATTGTCTTTATTATTAATATATTATCTATTAATATAATTTTGAGTCAAACTAGTACTCAATGATCCACTTTTTGCTAGTATTTACCTAGAACGTGTTTCGTTAGGATCTTCTTAACATCATCAGCTGTTGTCGACTAATAGATGTTGGTTTGGTGAACTCCTTGGAGGTGATAGGTGCATCTATGTTGGAATCTTGATGAAGATGAAGATCCTAACGAAACACATTCTAGGTAAATACTAGCAATAAGTGAAGCATTGAGTACTAATCCTCGGCCGTTCTATCTGCGGCTCTGACATTTCTCGAGAGGGGGAAGCAGGCTGTTGCCAGTTCTTGAGCGGGAATTTCAAGCAGAGGAACAATGCGTATTTTAAATATTTCATATATTTGCATATTTCATGAACCAGTAGCCATATTATTATAATAGCGATAATAATAGGACTTATGAACACTAAACATCGGAGTTCACGCACGAAAATTATACCAAAGAAAGTTCACCAGCGCAAGCCGCTATTAGGCCACGTGGTTCAAACAAATTTAAGCTGGCAACATGGTGTTGGGTTCGGGAGCCACGCCTACCAGCGACAACGCTGATTGGCGCTAGCAGACAGTTTTAGCTTCCTGACCACGACACCGGATGTACAGACTCCCAGTATCACCAACAGAAGCAGTTGGTGTGCGTGAAAGGTGTGAACGAAATATTTGAATAGAGTGATGTTGTAAAGAATATCTTGCATGCTAATGAAATTACAAGTTGTATTTCAATGTTTTGAAGCTAATAGATTCCTATACTCTCGTTATAAAAATAATTCTGACGATATGTTTTCAATTACACATTATTATATGTTGGTACTAGTAACCTTCCCCCTCCACCTCCTGCAGCCACTAAATGTCAGAGCCGTAGATACAGCGGCCGGACAGTAGTTCGACTCAAAATTATATTAATTTTATACTTCATTGTATCATAGTCCTTACACATTGGAATATTATCTGTTTATTTACCTTTACTGAAGCCCGCCTGAAATTCTGATATCTTTCCTTCTGTCTCTGCCCGATCCCTTAATCTATTTGCTAATATTCCTGAGTATTACAGATAATAGCTTATTCCTCTGTAACTTCCTGGATTGTTTTCTTCTCCTTTCCCTTTATATATTGGTACTACCATACTTATTTTCCAGTACTCTGGTATCCCTTCACTCTCTTTAATTTTATTTAACACATTTGTCATTATGTTTAGGCCTTTTCCTTTTGTTTTTCCCCTTCCAAAGGGCCTGTCTGCTAAGCTCCGGATGCACTGCAGCCTTAAGGCTTATTGTGCCACCCTATATAATTAGCACCAGTCCATTATACTGTGTCTCTTACGAGATAATACAGTCCCATAATGGACTCGGTATGAATTACTTTTGGTTCATTTATCGGTTTTCCAAAAAGATTGAATCTTCTGCGATCTAAGGCTATGCAGGAGCATACAATATGATGGGCTGTATCAATTTCCTTTCTGCATAGTCTGCAGTCTAGGTTTCCTTTGATTATGCCCATTTTGTTTAGGTGCTTTTTCACGGGAGCATGGTCCTTGAGAAGAGCCACTATGTATCTTGTCTGAATTTTGTTACATTTGAGTAATTTTTCAGCTGTTTTCATACATGGTTCGTAACAAACATTTTCCCATGTTTGATACCAGGGTTGGTCTTCCATCTGTTTTTGTGTTCCTTTTTGATCCAGTGTTTGATAGCTTCTCTTATGGAGCACTTAGGTACTCATAGAACCGGCTCGTCCAGGAAAGATTGTTGCTGATTCCTTGCGAGCAAGTTCATCAGCTTTATCATTTCCTTTTATGCCTTTGTGTCCTGGGACCCAGATCAATTTAACATTGCTATATTTTCCCAGTTTAGTTAGGGCATTTATACATTCTTCCACCAGTCTTTAGTTCGCTTTAGGGCTTATTAGAACCGTTAATGCTGCCTGGCTGTCTGAAAATATAAAAATCTTATTGATATAAGATCTTCTTATATTTGCATATATGCATTGTAGTATTGCATTGACTTCTGCATGAAGTACTGTAGGATGTCTTCCCAGGGGAAAGCTGATGTTATTTCCTGGTCTTATTCCATATACCCCTGAGTCTACTTCTGAGTTAGTTTTTGACCTGTCTGTAAACCAGATCAAAGTGTTCTAAGGGTTTTCAGGTTCTGTCTTCCAGGAGTCTGTTTCAATTATTACTTCAAATGTTTTATTGAAGTTGTACTGTATAGAGGTGTAGTCTGACCACATATCAAGTATGGGCTCTTCTACAATTCTTGTTATTGATATTCCTAATGATGAGTCAGGAATACTTCAAATTTTACCCTGTAATGCCATTCTTGCTTTCCGCTTGATCAAGATGTGAAGCGGGGCCAGGTCTAGCAAGGCTTCCATAGCCACTGTTTTGAATGCTCCAGTAATTGCTAGGCAGGCTAATCTTTGAATTCTGCCTAGTTGTACCAGAGATGTTTTATTTTGTACCTTGGTCCATCATACCAGTGCACTGTATGTTAGTGAAGGTCTGAGTACCCTAGTACACAACCAGTGTATTATACTAGGTCTTAGTCCCCATATATTTCCATATATCCTCCTTATAGTCATGAAGGAGGTAACAAATTTGTTATATATTTTACTCAGATGCTGGTTCCAGGTTAACTTGGAGTCAAAATTTCTCCTAAGTATTTAACCTCTCCCTGCAGTTTAATTTCTTCACCTTTCAGAAGCAGGAGACTTAGTACCTTTAGGTTTCTTCTTCTAGTGAATGGAACAATGGCCATTTTATGGAAACTTATTTTAAGTCGCTCGTTTTCTGCCCAATTATATACCATGTTAAGTGCCATTTGCATTCGTTCCTTAATGGTGTTAGCAAATTTTCCTTGGACTATAGTGACAATATTGTTTGCATAGCCAAAGATATTAAATTATTGGCTTATTACTTTATTTTACTAAGCAGTCCGTCTGTAACATGGTTCCACAGCAGTGAAGATAACACTCCTCCCTGTGGACATCCCCCCATGACCCTTGCAGACAGACTGCTTTCGATACATGTTGTATGTATCACTCTGCTTTTGAGCATGGCCTCGATCCTCCTACAGGAGGCTACATTTAGTACTCACTCTTTAGGCCTTTCCTAGTATTTCTATATTTTTTCCAAAAGTCTTCTGGAATCCCATCTATCCCCACTGCTTTACCTTTTTTAAAATTTCTTAACTGTTGATGCACTTCTACCAATATAAATTTACCATCTAGTATTCTATTTTTTACTGTTTCCCTCCCCAATATTCTAATGTCCCTATCTGCTCCTTTGTCATCTATTAAGCCTCTAACATACTCTAACCATTCCTGAGACAATATTTGCATTCTTTCCCTTCTTATTAGCTGTTCTCACTATTTCCCATATTGCTTTATAATCTTTTTCTTTTATTGCATCCCTTAATTTCTTTTTTATATTTTCCTGCCATTCTTATTTCTTTTCCTTTAACAAGCATTTAAATAACCATTTTACTTTCCAACAAAATTTTCCTATCTAAATTGTCTTCAGTTTTTGTCTCCATCTTTTTAGATGCCTGAATACCATTCTTTTTGCTAATTTGCATTCATCATGCCATCCATTTATTTCATTCCTACCCTGCTTAATTTCATTTCTCTCCCTGCAATAAATACCAGTAACTAATAAGTCAAGTGCTTTTCTTATGTTTCCTTTTGTGGTAATCATTACTCCACATTATAAGATTTTGCCTACTTCTGAGTTTATATCTGCTAAGAAACACTCCTCTCCCTCTCTCCATTTAAATATTTCTATTTGTTTTAATTGTACTGTCTCCTTCCCTCCCTCCTGCCCTTCTGATCCTATGATTTCTAGTTGTATTGGGAAGTGGGTATAGTATAGCAATGCAAAGAAAATCCCTGTAAGGAATGTGCAGTGGGACAAGGACAGTGAATGTGTGAGGCAGAGAACGCTTGCTATACAAGGAGCAGACCGTTAAAAAAACATGCACCCTATTCACTCTGTACATTGAAGCCCAGAAGATTCATTCACAAAAGTAGAAGACGTCAGAATGTTTTTGAATGGTCTGTAACTGTACTGACATGGGGTGTCATAAACCTGTCCAAGGAGTGTGTGGGGACCTTCGGCCAATCCCCGGCGTCTCGCCCCTCGGAGACTTTCTCTCCTGTGGAGGAGTATATTACTTATCACACTTTTAGCCTTAAAGTTACTGATTTTTTTCCTCCCATTTTTTCACTGCATAGAATATTATCTATAACACTTTGTCCATTTGCATTTACAAACATAAACTCCCCTTATTTTGATTAATTGATGGAAATTAATCATTTCTTCATACTAGCGGTATACAGGCTAAGGTTATACAGGCTAAGGTTTTTGATAGATAGTCAACATGAAAAATTCAATGCCATGGCCGGGATTTGAACCACAGATCTCCTGGTTTCTGTCCAGTCGCTCTTACCCATTGAGCTACCATGGCCAACTTGCTGTCATGACATTAAATTCTCCATTTGACTATATTTTCCCGGTAAACCACTAGGGGCTCTCACATTCGAGATACACAGTTTGTGGCAACTTATTATCATAAGTACTTGAGTCCCAGGCTTAATCATTTAACTCTTATTATTTTAGTTAATTGATAGAAATTAATCATGTCTTCACACTAGCTGTATAAAGGCTAAGGTTTTTTTGATGGATAGAGTCAACATGAAAAATTCAATGCCATGGCCGGAATTTGAACTCCCCTTCTTTATCTTCCCCTATATCACCATTACATATTAAATTATTTGTTTAACAGAAACCTAACAACTCTCTACCCTCCTTATTTGTTATTTTATCTCTACTTTTTCTTGATCTTATTTCATTCTTTTCTCCTCCCTCCCCATATTTTTCTCGACCTAATCTACTATTTCCCTCTCCTATTCTTGCATTAAAATCTCCCATTATTTTAAATTCTATATCTATAAGCTTCCTTTTCAATTTGTCCATATTTTTCTCTAGATCATATAATCTGGGATTATGAAAAGCTGATGCATTTGGAGGGTTATATACTACCCCTAGCACTATTCTCGTGTTAATTTTACCTATTTGCCTAATTATCAGCCACAACACTTCCTTGTCTTGTTTCTTAATGTCATTGTGTCCACAGTCACTTCTAGATCTTTCCTAATCAGAATTCCTATTCCTCCTGATGCTCTGCCTTTATCACTATTTTTGCTTGCTCTCTTTCATATGAATTTAAACTTTTCTAACTCTATATTTACATTCTTTTCAAGCCACGTTTCTACTACTCCTACAATGTCCATGTTATCGATTTCTCTTTGCAGCTCTCCTGTAATTATCTTGTTTTTTGAACCCTCAACATTCCAAAACATCAGCTTTAATCCCATTCCCTACTTAAGTTTTTGTTTTGTTAATAAGAACCTATCTAAATTGGATCTTGACCATGATCCTCTTGGAGAAAAGCTCTCTACAGTATTACCTCCTCCCTCGAATCACCTTTCCATATTCTGTCTTCAACAACTTTTGTTATTTTTAAACCCTCTCTTTGTTATTTTGCACACCTCTTCCATCCTTATGTCAGAAATTTTTTCCATCCCCCGGCACCACTGAACCTCCCCTCACAGTCACACACACTTGCCAGTTCCACCTCCCCAATTCTCTTTTCTTCATTTGTCCTCCTGCCTCCCGCTACCAACTTCAGACCCCTCATTTCTGCCGGCAACGTCAGTCCCTCTTCTTTGTCTCCTTCTTCTGCTCCGTCCACAGCGCTACCTTTCCCTCTCGACTTTCTGACCATTGTAATGTGACATGTGCCAGTTTCTCCTCCCTTTGCTTCCACATGTATCACTAAGTTTGTTGACCTGATTGAACCTTCACTGTGATGCCGATGCAGGTTTTTTTTTTTTTTTTTCTCGGTCATTACTCCTGACACTCATGCTCCAATTTTCTCCTTCAACAAATAATTTTAGGCCTTTTATAAAGGCCTTCTTCCCAGTTGTCCTTACTTCATTTCTTTTGGTGATCAACTCCTTCCTTAATTGTTGCTCTGCCTTAGTGTAATCTTGTTTTATGAAGATGTCTTTACCTTTTAATTTTTTTGTCTTATGAGTCACTTCCCATATCTTCCTTAAAGTTATAAATTTTATTAGTATTGGCCTTGTTCTTCTTTCGTTTTTTCCTAGTTTAAAAGCATCTTCAATTTCCCAACCATAAACTTCCATGCTGAGACTCCTTTCCTTGATTTCATACACTATAGCTTCTATACTTAATCCATATTCTTCCTTTACTCCAAAAATTATGCAGTTTCTTTTTCTTTGCACTGCATCGCACCTATTTGACACTATCTCAATTTTCTTTCTCCATTCCTCAATTTGTTGTTCCAGTTTATCCCTGTTTTTTCATCACTTCCTTTAGCCTTTCCATATTATCATCCATCTTCTTTCCCAGGTGGTCTTCACCTTTTTTTTTTTTTTAAATTTACGTCCTCCAACTTTAAGTCTTATCGGACGATGAATGGAATGGGTGAAATGATGCTCAAATGAGTCCAGGGTCCATAGAGCATAGAGTTACCTGACATTCATCTTTCAGGATAAGGGAAAACCCTGGAAAAACCTTATCCAGGTAACTCATCCTAAACGAGATTCAAACTCGGGACGTCTTGAACGTGAGGCAGACATGCTACCATTATGCTACCAAGGTGGACGGTCTTAATTTATTTAATTAGCCTCTTGATGCGTTGCAAATCTGTGGGTCCAGGATTCTGTTCCACTCCACCAATCACAAATAATATGGCAATTATTATTTCTATCCATATTTGCTGGCTTATTTTAAATACACATTTTCTTACAATTCCTTTCTTGGAAGTGTTGAAAACAGAGTTGTTATGATAAATTAACTTTAAAGAGAGTCGATTAAAGACACTAGACAACACTTACTTTTCTCTAGTGTCTTTAATCGACTCTCTTTAAAGTTAATTTATCATAACAATGTTTTCAACACCTCCAAGAAAGGAATTGCAATATTGGGCTAACAAGTCTTTAAGAAGTGAAAATCATACCACCTGATCGCACGAAGTAAACCGGAAAAATTTAAAAGTAAGTGTTGTCTAGTGTCTTTAATCGACTCTCTTTAAAGTTAACACATTTTCTTCCTTATATTTGTCTACCTTAACTTCCTATTCTCGCTCTGTACTGTTGGGTTTCTATTCCCATGGTGTGTCCACTCGCTGCTCATATGTCCATCTCTTATGGTGGCTCACGGCACACTCGATCTTTATCATTTATAGAATAAACTTTACATATTAAATATGTTCTGCTGCGCACTACCTTTCCATTAACATGGTCAAGAAACAGTGATCCCATTTTGTAACCTGGTTGTTTCCATAACCCTTGGCAAACATAGTAATTCTTTGATTTTTGTTATTCTTCCCACTCCTATTAATATTTTATTGAATTCACTTGTGTCACAACATAAATTTCTTTGCATAGATCACCATCATTTTAGAAATCATACTGTGTAATTGGCTACAGTGAATATAGTTGAACTATAAATTTAAAAAGATTGCCTACACAAACACTACTACTTCATTTTCATTTCAAACATCAGACATCTCCATTCTACCTAAACCAAAGGTGTAATCTTGGCTATGATTGACCCATCAAAGCAGCATCTAAAGGTTAGCCAGAATGTACTGTCTTAAAGTATTAGCATTTATTAACTTAATACAGTTTCTGTTTCAATTATTCCAGTTAAAAAATAATCATTCGAGGCTAGATAATTTTGTTGAGACTAAAATTTCTGAGCAAATGTGTAGAAATGTTACTTAAAAAATGATACATGCTGGTTTTATTCTAATGGATGAATAAAGGGAAAGTTATCTTTTAGGAAAATTGGAAGGATGTACTGTTATTTACTTAAGTTAAAAGAATGGTGATGGTCTAGATGTTATAATTATCTAAGTAGAGGAAAGAAATCCCACCACACTTATTCCAAATTATCCTTTATATCAGGACCACTGGAACTTTTTTATAAGCAAGACCACTGAATTTGAGCAACCATTCGTAGACTTTAATGTACAGTTCTAAAAAAAATTGTATAACTTAAAATAAGAATGACAAAATGACAAAACCAATTTTTTAAATTGTTTTTTATTTGTCCCATTTATACCTCGTCTTTAACTCCAATGGTCATATCGGCGGCCGTTTTCCTTTGGAACATCTCAAAGGTGTTAACTTGTATTTGTTGAGTTTCAATCATTAGATCACTCACACATTCACACTCTCATTCATACTTCCAGACTCTGGGGAAGATGAGGAAAAAACAATTTTAGTTAAGTTTTAAATACATTTATATTGTGTATAACCAATTTTTGGCAGCATTCTAACTGAGATCACTATAACAAGATGGCCTAAGTTCAATCCTAGTCAACTGCATTTGGAATTTGTAGTGTGCAAAACACCATTTAGTAGGTTTTCTCCAGGTTCCCTGGTTTCCCTTGCCATTCATTCACCAACTGCTCCATCTTCACCTTTCCTTTCATCATTTTCATATTCATTTCATATCTTCTGCTTACTCTGCTCTGGTTCTCTGCTTACCTTTCTGCATACGAATTGTGAAGACTGTTCTCTAGCTAGGGGAGGCTTGTAACACTAACCACATCCCATCTTCTGCTGCTGTTCCCCACTTATGATGCCCTTTATGTGCTGGGTGTGTGTTGCAGCAGTTGGGCAGTACGCTTTGAGTCTTCAAGAGCTTTATATCACTGAGTTTAATTTTTAGGTGTAATAATCAGTTTTGCAGAGTTTTTAGCTGTAAGGGTCAAAGTACATTAAAAATTACGCACCTAATGGGAAGTATGGAACTGATTTTGTTCAGAGGTGCTTAGGGACAAAATGTCTTGAAGGTGCCCATCAATTAAGTTGGATCTTAACGTTGATTTTTGAAGGTTCATTCTCAAAAATGTTTGTGATAAAAAACATTGTTTTGTTTTTTTCTTCAAGAATCTTTTAGTCATTCAAATATCAACTTTGTCCCCTTCAAAGTAATCTCCCCTCAGATACAATCATTTGTACCAGCATTTTTGTAATCATGGGAGCACTTCTGGAACTCACTTTTCATTGTTGTTCAGCTCCTTTAGCAATTCTGTTTTCATCTTAGTGGTGGCAAAATGACATCCTTTCATGGTTCTCTTCAGCCTCAAAAATAGAAGGAAGTCACAGGGGGCCATGGACAGCAAATACGGTGGCTGTGGTAATATAACTTTTTTTTTTTTGCTTTGTTTGTGTTTATATTTTTTGCCGAAGAAATAACAAACAAGCATTGATGTGAGCGAGAGCATTGTTGTGATGCAATTTCCATGTGTGGTTTTACTACAATTTTGGTCAACCTCTTTGATGGTGATTCAGCAGTTTTGTAGAACCATTTTCTCTATTTCTTTCACACTGATGTAACTGTTTTTTTTTTTTTTTTTTTTTTTTTTTTTTTTTTTTTTTTAACGTCTTCCAGCATTAAGTCATATCAGACGATGAATGGAATGGGTGAAATGATGCTCAAATGAGCCCAGGGTCCATAGAGCTTAGAGTTACCCGGCATTCGTCTTTCAGGATAAGGGAAAACCCCGGAAAAATCCTTATCCAGGTAACTCACCCTGACCGAGATTCGAACTCGGGACCTCTTGAATGTGAGGCAGACATGTTACCACCACGCTACCGAGGCGGGCTGATGTAACTGATGTGCGAGGGCATCTAGAGCAGTCGTTACTTCAACATAATTTCAATTCTCTTTGAAACATTTATACCACTCGTGAACTCTTTATCTATTGCTTCCACCCTCATGTACCAACAACAAAATATATAATGAAACTATTTCTGGAAACTTATTTCAGTTTGCAAGAAGTAGACAGAGAAAAAAAAAAAAAAGATTTTTTAACTAGTTTGCTGAAGAAATTGAAAGTTCAGAACATTTGATAAGAATGTTACGAACATGTAGCACATCCCTTTATTTGTTACTGAGGTCATTTTACCTTGTGTATATAACTATTTATTAAGTATACTATTGGATTGAGATGCTTTTACTTAATGATGTATAATGCATAAATTGTATTCATTGTAATTCTTAGATCATTTTTTATTTTTAGGTACATATACAGTTTGTTGAAAACATGCTGGCTGTCCATAAAAAATATAAAGACTTAATCCAAGAAGTATTTAATGGAGACCAAAGTTTCATAGGTGCACTAGATAAAGCTTGTTCTTCAGTCATTAATCATCGGCCGAGCCCTAAAACACCTTGCAGGTCACCTGAAATGGTTTGTACATCTGTTTCTCTTTTATAAAGCAGCGTATTTGTGAAATTTGTTAAAAAAAAATGTGAAAATTTTGGATTTTTTAGTTTTTGCATTTTAGTTATATAGGATTGTTAGATGTGTGGTTTTTGAGAGATGGCAACATGCAGGTGTGGGTAGTTGTTACAGTAGGCGGTCAGTTTCCGTTCTTGCAATAAAACACTACTTTTTCAATAATGTGTACTTATAATGTGGGAACACTAAAATGCAGGGTATATAGTAACAATCCTCACTCTGTTAATGACTTGAAAACCTATGCACAAGAGGAAATCAAAGTACTCATTGCTGGGAACTGAAAATATTTATTCTTTTGTATAAAGATGTCAGTTATGCATTTGCAGCATATGGAGAATGTTTTCGACACTGACTGTGAACCCTGCAAGTACATTATTAAAAATTTATTATATTATTTTAAAAATGTGTGCTGATCACCAATTGTTAATGTACCTACACCTAGGCTATCGTCAACCTGCATACTGCCATTTTTCAGAAATCATACATCTATACAATCCTCTATATACAAGGACTGTTGAAAAGTATCTGTGCTATGAAATACAAACATTTATTACAAACACAAACCCAACTTTTGCAAACACAAATTATTTATTTCTCAACATAGTCCCATTTTAGGCAACTTCTCTCAATGTTCATGCCATTTTTTTAATCACTCCAAATAATAGGAATTGCCCAGCTCTACAAAATATGCTTTCCTCTTGAAAAGGACCACTTTATCTGATATGAATTATGTTCTCATGAACCATTTCTTCATGTTTAGGAACAAGAAGAAATTGCAGGGAAACAGTTTGGGTAAATTTTGGGTGCTTGCAGTTCATAATGCAATTACAGTTTGGCAGCAACACCACCAGATGAATGTGGTGGCAATTTCTTATTTGCCAAATAGGGCCATGCCTTCAATTTCTTGTTGAATTGGGCCAATAACTCAATGCAGTTCTGTCCAATAATAATTTTTTCTTTTTCCGAGAAGTTGATGTATCTGAGAAAATATGGAAAGGTAGAGTAAGACTGAAAAATGCAATGCCATAGCCGGGATTTGAATTTTTCATTCTGAGTCTACCATTCCATATTTCATGCAACACATGGCTGGTATGAAAGTACAATTACTTTCCTATCTGAGAAAATCATTGCCATCACTTTTCCAGCTGATGGAACTGTTTTTTGCCTTTGGAACAGATTCATCACATGCAATCCATTTTTTGATTGCTACTTGGTTTCTGGAGAATAATGATGAATGAGGTCTCATTGGCAATGGCAACTCTATGCATAAGGTTCTTTGGATTTCACTTTAATAGCCCGAAACAGCTTTGAAGTTGATAGGGGACGACTCTACTGGTAGACTCCGAGGAGGAAGGATCTCGCAGTACCACGCCGAAGACTCCGGGGAGAATCACACCATGGGAAAGAAGAAGGCATCATCATCGAGGAAACAGATCCAGGCACCGAAGCCTACAGCGCAGCTCTCGCCAGCCTGCTCTCCGCCGTCTCCCGCCTCGCTGCCGCTGCCGGCAGTTGAGAGGGAGCCCCTCGCCGCACCGCAGGGGAAGTTCTGGGCAGCCAGTCCCGCTTCCCCCGCCACGCCGTATGCCAGCCAGCCGACCGGCCTTTCGCCGCATCACCCAACTGCAGGCAGCAACAGCCTGCAGCTGCCTTCATCGCAGCTCTCGCCAGCCAGCAGTCGAGCGTCGTCTCCCGCCTCGCTGTCGGTGACGGCAGTCGAGAGGGAGCCTCCCGCGGAACGCACGGGAAAGGTCTGCGCCACTCGGCCTGCGTCTCCCACCACGCCGTACGCCCGCCAGGAGCCCAGTCAACCGCCGCCGAACAAGGCAGCTGGGCCCTCCAGCGCAACACGACCAGCCAACAGCTCAGCACCGCCGGAAGCTGCGCAGCTTTATCTAGCAGACACGCAAGCAGCTTCGCCTACACCACAGATCAGCCGATCTC
Organism: Mantis religiosa; assembly: GCA_030765055.1. Lineage (NCBI taxonomy): Eukaryota > Metazoa > Arthropoda > Insecta > Mantodea > Mantidae > Mantis > Mantis religiosa. Next base: position 61,954,137 of record CM060947.1, on the reverse strand, counting down.
CAGCCGCTGCGACCTCCTCTCAGCCGCCGACAGGAACCAAAGCTACACACTGCGCAGTAGTCGTCGGAGTACCCCTGGACCTCCCAGCGAGGTATCTCCTCACCGCAGCGACGCAGAAGTGGCCCACGGCCACCAGCGCCTCTCGGATCTCGTCGAGACGAGGCCCAACCACCTGCGTGCGTCTGCAGTTTACAGATCCTCAGGACCGTGACGCCGCCTTGGCCTCAGGTCTGCCCATCTTGGGACAGCTCCTAAAGGTAGAGGCCAGTAAACTGCAGCGACACATCCCGTGCCGGAACTGCTGTGCCTACGGGCATAGCGCCGACACATGCACCGCGCCGCCACGGTGCCATTACTGTGGCTCACCCACTCAAACTGCAAACTGCAGGGCTCACGATCTCCGCCGACGCCGCAGGTACTGCGCCACTTGTGACGGCCTTGGCCATTTCACAGGGCAGGCGCAGTGCCCTGCTTATCCTCGCGGAAACCAAGTACGACCGACACCCCGGAGCACTGCCACCAGCGGATCTATGGAATGGCAGCAAGCACTTGGCTGCTTCCGGGAGGACCTCCAACTTATCACCACCAGACTCCACGTCCTTGAGGAACTCATCACTTCACTCGCCACCAGCAATCACCGGACTCCAGCGGACGAGGCTCAGGACCTCCGCTCAGAGGTCCTTAGCCTCAGCCAGCGACTGGGCAAACTGGAGGAATCCGCCACCGCCGCTGCCCAACAGCAGGAGACACACCACGCCGCCCTCATTGACACCCTGACCGCCACACACAGGCAACTGACAGACCGACTCACTCCCCTCGACCAACTCTCCGGCTCACTTGACAAATTACACGACACGACACTGGCCATCAGCTCCCAGCTCCAACTCACAGAACAACTAGCCGCCGATCAAAAAGAGATCCTCGCATCAATTCAACGAAAGATTCACCGGGTGGAGGCACACCTCACAGACACATCCTCTAACACCTCCAACAGACTGGACCAACTCCTCTTCAAACTAGCAGACATGGACACCAGCCTCCACTCCAGACTACAGGACCTCAAGACCGCAGAACAAATAGTAGCAGAGCACGATGAACAGAGCGTCCAGAGAATGAAAGCTTACCGCCCCACCATCTGGAGACCACCACAGCACACCTGATGGCCACATCAACTACCCTCCCGGACTTAACTACCGGAGATTATGCCCTCCCACACAGTATACTATTTAAACTTCCCCCACTCGGCAACAACTGCCGGATATGATGCCCTCCAATACTAGATATATGTTACAATAAAGGCTTACCCTGATTACCTTCCACTTTTCCACCCTTACTCTCCACGCGCCTCGTTCAGGGCCTTTTGGTCATGTTCGACGCCTGGCCATCATTCTTTACCCGCTCGCCGTTATTGACGGCCAGCTCCTACACTTCACCTCTACTAACGGGAGTGCTTTTAGCGGGATCCCACAAAGCCACACAAACTACCTTCCTAACTTTCACCTCCTAACCTTAGTAGTTGTTTAAAAAAAAATCAGCCTGTTATCCAATGTGCGCAAATGCATCACCCATTGGGCTCATAATGTTTTCATCTCCAACTTGTCATACTAATGCCCGATTTCACCAACAAATGTTAAGACTTAACACGAGTTTAGTAATAGTTAAAACAAAAATTGCATTTCACCAACAAGTGTTAGCGTAACACTCGTGTTAAATCTCATGTTAAACTAACACGCTGAATTTCTGATGTTAAGTCCTTAACAATTGTAAATAGTCAAGATGGCGAGCATGAACTCAGCTGTTGATGTCGATTTGCTATATTTAAGACCGTCTAAATGGCATTCATAATAGAGTACGGTCTATGAGGAGAAATGATTTTAAGAAACTATCCGAAGAAAATTGTTTTACGGAGGTATAGACTGTCGAAACATGTTGCTATGAAGGTTACTGCGGAGGTACAAGAGAGGTTAGAACATGCATCGAAAGGAATATGGCGATCTCGCCTTTGCGATTTTATAATTCACTGAATTATATGGCTAATACATTGTCCAACTCCCGTCTTGAAACGTTCAAGTCACTTGCCCTTCTTCGCTCCTCGTTTTAAATTTACGTAATACTGTGTTAGAACATGCATCGAAAGGAATATGACTATTCTCGCCTTAGCTTCAAGTATTAGTAACCTTGCGACTTTATAACTCACTGAATTATGTGGATAATGCACTGTCCACCTGCCCTCTTGAAACATTCAAGTCACTTGTCCTTCGCACCTCGTTTTAAATTTACATAATGAGTTAGAATATACATTGAAAGGAATATGCCAATCTCGCCTTTGCTTCAAGTATTAATAACTTTGCGATTTTATAATTCACTGAATTATGTGGATAATACATTGTTCACCTCCCGTCTTGAAACGTTTAAGGCACTTGTTATACACACCTCATTTTAAATTTACGTAATACTGACAAGTTGTTTGGTGCTTGTAGTAGTGACACATGCATTTGAATTAAATTCGTTTCCAATATTTTCCCCGCGACATCTTTCTCTTTTACATTCACTGCATCCATCCTCTTATTTTCCACGATATCCTGACACTTCGTCACCATTTCAATTAACAATTAATTCTTTCTCCGTCGATGAGAAATTTGTCTCACGGCTTTATTTATGATTTTATTCATCCGCCATTTGTGCAGACGAAAATGAAAACAAAAGCGCATTGTGAGCGCATCGGAGTTTGTTCAGAAAATCATTCACAGCGCTCTATAACTGTGATATTTACAAGTTTCTTGGCGTTAACACAGATTTGTTAACATTTTATGAAAACATGTTGGTGAAATGCAAGAAATTTAACATTAGTTTTAGCGCTGTGACAATTGTTACGTTACATTTGTTAACGTCGATTTTAACATCTGTTGGTGAAATCGGGCATAAATGTAACACAGCTATAGCCACTGCCACTTTGCAAACATTTGTTTGACGATCAGTGTCATGTGTCATGGACTTATTCAGTGACTTCCTTAAGTAACCATGTCTGTCAGGATTTCTGGATACTCCTTATCAAAAGCAAATGTTTGATTACATTTAAATATGCTGAACCAATATTTAACTGTTGTCATAGATGGCAATATGACCAAAAACAGCATCCAGTTTTGCTTTTCTCCTTAGGTTTTTCAATACAAAAATAAAGAAACAAATCACTAAACAATACTAAGTTTTTCTGTTTTAGTGAAAACAAATGAACAACTAATTTAAATCCTGTCAAATCCAAACTAGCATATGAATAAGTACTAATATGTTTTGGTGACTCGTAGCAAAAGACAGTACACAGTTGTAATACCAACTTGTTTTAGCAACACCATCTATTGTGAAACATATGTATTATGTGTATGTATTGATCCGTCCTTGTATAACTTGTACTTTCATATTGCATATTTAGTTTTAATATAATAGACTTTATAACCACAAATATATGATTAATTAGTTTTTTTTAGATAAAGCATTGTATTGAACGTACTTACTAGCTTGAAATTTTCATAAAAATTTCAGAATTATGGATTTAAAAATTATGCTTTAGTTAAAAAAAATGAAATAGTTAAGCTGATATCAATTATTTTCAATAAGTCATCTAAAAAACAAAAAAGTCAATAAAATTTTATCAAAAACAAGTTTTATCTTAAGCTAATTAACGTTAAGATATTCCTGCACAAAAGTTTCTTTATATTTGTTAGCTCTAAAATTTGGGAGCAGTATAGTAAATGGCAGGGTTTAAAGTGTATTTCATATTGCCATATCAAAAATTAATTCATTTTGTATAATAAAAAAATAATATCTTATCAGTAGATTGACAACTTATTTAAATTTTATAGGATCTTTGTTTTATGTAGAGCAAATGGTAAAGTCATAGTAATCAGAAGAAAACTTGGATTTTTGGATTTTCACAGTTGCATTGCCTTATAAGTGCATGGAAAGTATTCCTGATTGGTGAAATTTTAAGCTTAATTAGGAATAAACTTCGATTTTTTTGCAGTTTCAGTTGTAAAAAAGAAAATATAATTTTAGCTCCTTGGTGGCCTTTATTTAATTTTATAAATGGAACTGTGACGCAGCAATTTTGTCTAAGTCCTTTGCACTTTTTATACAACTATGATGTTTAACATGATTTCTTTACTTTTTAGTGCAATTTCATGATGGAGGGCATTCTTTTAACCTTACTGAAGTCATAACTTAATTGTTTATTTATTTACTTACAGTGTATGTAGCTATATTGAAGAATTCAGTGTAGCCAAAGTATCCTTGTGTCTCCACTGAATGCAATGCTGCCAACAGTCTTATTTGTCCCTATATGACACTATCTAACAAACTATAAAGTACCTAAATTGCACTATCTAGCTAATTACACTAAACACATACAATAGTAATATTATTTTGAGTCGAACTAATACTCAATGCTTCACTTATTGCTAGTATTTACCTAGAACGCATTAATGTTAGGATCTTCCTAACATTATCGGCGGTTGTCGACTAATGGACGTTGGTTTGGTGAACTCATTGGAGGCGATAGGTACGTCTCTGTCAGTATCTTGATGAACTTGAAGTTCGAGTTTTCTTCAAAGGTAGTGTCGAAATTAAACAATTTTCTTTCATATTTCTATATGAAGATTTTTTCCCACGTGGTTAATGCAGCTGGACCTTGGACGCTTTTTAATAAGTGAATTTTTCGTTCTATATCATGATTCTCCTTCCAAAAATGGTACACTACCGCCGATTTATCTATTTCTTTGTTCCTGATGTACCTAAAATGCTCTTTAAGCCTAATGTTCAAGTTCAACTAAAAGTCTACAATTTACTCCCACCGACCGAATGGTATCTTTTGATGTAATCTCTTTGTTCCCAAGTGTGCCAAGAGACAAACTCATGGAGTACATGCAAATATGTCTTTAGTCCCTACAATTAGACCAAAACATCATAGAGGAATACCTTCACTTAACAAGTATTTGCATTGAACAGTCCTTTTTTACGTTCAATAAAAATTTTTTCAAACAAAAATCAGGACTATCTATGGGCAACCCATTGTCCCCATTTTTGGCAGACCTCTTCATGAGCTTTTTGGAAAACCATATCACAAAGGCATTCCCACTAATTTTCAAACATTGGTGTAGATATGTGGATGACATTTGGCAATAGTAAATAAGAAACAAGTGGTTGATGCATTAAAACTATTTAATTTACAAAATCCTGCAATAAAATTGTCCATAGAAAGAGACGAACAATGAAATCCCTTTCTTAGATTTGAAACTTAGCAGAAAACACAATAAACTTGAATTTGGCATACATAGGAAGGAAACACACACAGAAAATTTCATAAAAGCAGATGGATATAACCCAAGACAACACAAGCATGCTGTTATCAACAGTTTAACTTACAGGCTGGTTAATGTACCTTTAAACAAAATGGAATATATCAAAGAGTACAATAATATAATTCACATTGCAGAATACAATGGATTCAGTGCCGAATTGGTCAAAAAGAAAATTGATAAATTCAAAAGACAACAAAGATGCAAACAAGTAACTACTCTTTCCGCAATCAGCAATGAAACTTCATACAGAAAATTTATACATCATCCCAGAGCTACACACCTTTTCCAAAAAGTCTTCAAAGAGCACAATATTACTTTGGCCCCACAGAACAAATTTAGTGTACAACAACTTTTGAAATCACATAATACAAAGGAGATACCCACAGACAAAAAATCAGGTGTGTACCAGATAAACTGCAAAGGCTGTGACAACTTTTACATTGGAAAAACAAAAAGAAACTTGAACATTAGGCATAAAGAGCATTTTAGGAACATCAGGAACAAAGAAATAGATAAATCAGTGGTAGCATACCATTTTTGGAAGGAGAATCATGATATAGAATGAGAAATCCACTTATTAAAAAGTGTCCAAGGTCCAGCTGCATTAACCACGTGGAAAAAAACCTTCATATAGAAATATGAAAGAAAATTGTTTAATTTCGACACTACCTTTGAAGAAAACCTGAACTTCAAGTTCATCAAGATACTGACAGAGATGCACCTATCGCCTCCAATGAGTTCACCAAACTAACGTTCATTAGTCGACAGCAGCTGATGATGTTAGAAAGATCCTAACGAAACGGGTTCTAGGTAAATACTAAGTGAAGCATTGAGTATTAAATTTAAAGGGAGTCGATTAATGACACTACACAACACTTACTTTTAAATTTTTCCGGAACGTGTTTCAGAGACTTTGCCTCTATCCTCAGCCGGCCATCGACTCTAGAGGATAGAGGCAAAGTCTCTGAAACATGTTCCGGAAAAATTTAAAAGTAAGTGTTGTGTAGTGTCATTAATCGACTCCCTTCAAATTTAATTTATCATAACACTGTTTTCAACACTTCCAAGAAAGGAATTGCATTGAGTATTAGTTCGACTCAAAATTATATTAATTTTGTGCTTCATTGTATCATAGTCCTTACACATAAGAACACACAATAGTTCCTAATTTACAATAACTAGCTAAATAATTACACTAAACACACACACTAGTCCCTAATTTACACATAGCTAATTACACTAAGGGCAGCATTGCATTCGGAACACGACATCCGTGTCCTCAGTAGACCCTTGTCAAATAATAATTGAAAGTAGGCCTCTTCATTATTGTAATAAAAGGACAACTCCATTTTACTGATTTGTCGAGCTATTTCCCGATTTTCACAATGTACCTACTGAATGTATCTTATTCAAAGAATGCAGAGAACGAACAGCCTTCACTTCTAACAGTATAGGTACAATAAGTACTTCTGCTAGACAGCTAGCATACTTTTGTAAAGCAATAAAACCTGAGACATGATCAGTATTTTCCAAAACTGACTTGTGCTAATTGCATCCACATGTCTTTCTGCACTGGTGTTGGACAGATATCTGCAGCATTTTTGCAGAGGTTGGCTACAAGTGTTGCACATCTTTCTTATGTTGGTTGCAATGCCAGAACCTGCAGGTTGCCTGCTTGCGCATGAGTATACCTGCACCTTGGGACTTAGAAAATATTCTCACGTCACACAAAAGAAAGTTTCTCCGAACTTTGAGTTAATGTAAAGCAAATTTCGAATCCATAAGAGAATTAACATTAATAGGTTACCAACTATGTTTATCTAAATGCCATTTTATAGAAGTTTCTTACATAATTTTTAACATACAGAAAAGTGCCTAACCTTTGAGAATAAGAAGCTCTACCGTGCTGGTTTCTGATACATGGGATTTATCACAAGAGTAAATCTGCACTTAATTTAGGTCCAGATAACTTAGGTTTCTGTAACTTAATTGGCTATAAATTTTATAACGTAAACACTTCAGAATCTTTGTGATTTAAAACTGTGTGTTGACACAAAATAGTTTTATCATCTGGTGTCACAAAAAATGAGATAATTCAGTATGAATAGTAAGTACTTTACTCAGAGCTATCCAAGGGAAACTTGTTTCTATGTAAGGCAATGCAGTTATGTCTAATAGATCTGATAGTGATGATTCATTTATGTTCATTAGAGGCATATAGGCATTTTTGATGATTGTTTTATGTTAAATATTTGGTTTTATGTTTTCACTGCCTAGAAATTTTAAGTATGTTATTGATGAAACAACTGAGCAGTTAACCTATGTTTTATCCTTTAATTGTAATTAATCTCCCTAAGTGGTTGAAGTACATTTTAGGAGTAATATATTTCGTTTTAATATTAAGTATTAGTGTTTATTTATTACTGATGTATCTAACAGTGACATTAACATTTGAGGAGAGTTTTTTCAAAACTCAATAAATGCAAAATTTTCAAAATTGAGTTAGGCATAGTAATGGTATTGTGTTGACCTTTTACATAAACCTCTGAACCCAGTTTTAGCAAAAGTCGAATAATGTCACTTATATAAGTGCTTAAAATCACTAGGTTTTAGCAAAATCTGATATATGCATTCTGAGAGTTAAAGCAAAAGTTGACAAATGCAATAAAATTACTCACAAGTGTCATAGCTCTCTTTTCATAGCACATAGTTGGTAATAATGAACTAGACTGGCATTTCATATTGCTGTATATCATCTTACTCATTATTGTAACAATATTTACCAGCAAGAAATTGATGCAAACAGACTTTATTGTAGTCAAGTAGAGCAGCTACAGCTTATTTACAGTTAAGTATTCAACTGATACTGTTGTGTAAGTGTGCATAGAAGCCCTGCAAACTAAATCAAAATGAATGATGATTCTTGTTATTCTGACAACAGTGTACAAGTCAAAGACTGTTCTGGAGGAAGAATATCGTGATTGAAGAAGAGATTACCTTGACCTCAAACACAAATTAAAAGGTGTAAAATGGAACCTATTATTAAATGCACTATGGACTAGAGGTTTCGCCTTCAAAAGGTAATGGAAAGAAGGAACACAAAGATGCAGAACTGCTATGACGATATCACCCAGTACCACCGTCATTTGATATAATGAAATAAACCAGACCAGGATAAGTTTCTGTTATAATTTGTTGAATATTTCTTCTCCTCAGCTCAGAGTAGTGAACACCAAGAATGCAAAACAAAGAACACAGTGACAGTGAACTGTAACATTAGAAAAAGAAATGGTGAATGGAGCCTGTTTGTGCTGTCACTTGTCAGGAAGTTTCTGGCATGTCAAAAGATAGATTATCCTATCCAGCAAGTAGGTTTCATGGAGGAGGAAAGTTGGCAAGGAAAGAAGAGGAGGGGACAGAACAGGAAAGGAGCATAAGGCCCTAACTATTGCCATTAAGGATGATATAATGAAATACAAATGCAGTGAGAGCCACCCTGGCAGAAGGAAGTCCTCGAGAGGTTATTTGCCTTCAGATTTCACCATGAATAAAATATTCAGGAGATTCTGTGAAGGAAGAAAAGGACAAGGACTCCTAAGGACGAAGCTCCTTATCAAAATATAATCATGTATTTTACAAACATTTCAAGCAATTAATTAACTCTACATATAATTATTTATAATAATTATATTTATTAATTATATCCTGAGGGAGGGAAGGATATACAGATATATGTAGTAAGTTAGGGCAAGAAGGTTTTGCTTGGGCGAGAACAGGAGTGAGAAACTTGAAAGGTATAGATCAAATGCAGATTTCCATTGTATATTAAATTGTCGTCAAACAAAGATATGGAGAGAGCAGGCTTGGCTATGTAAATGGGACAATTTGGGGGGTGAAGTAGTAATTAGAAAAATGTTTGTCAGTAAAAGGAGAAAAGAACAGGAGAAATATAGGGAAAGTTAAAGAGAGATGGCTAAGAACAATTAAGAGAAAAATGTAGACTGAGATAGGTGAAATGGCAGAAAGTGTAAAAAGGAGTAAAGGGCCTCCAATACACAAAAACCTAGGGTTAGGTGTATGGGGACCAAATTACTATTCAATGGTGGGCAACATGATGGGATTTTCAGGATTTAGGAATATATGGCATATTTCAGTATGGATTTTATAATTGTAATCTTGATTTTGTATTTCCATTTGTTGAGGTAAAAGGAAAGATGAGAAATAAATTACTTAATTACTATTAATTATATTAAACTGTGAAATTGTTATTGTATTATGCTACTGTGTTTATAATATTGTTTTTGTATTCCTAATAAAGTAAAAAGTGTCAATTAAAACAGTGCAATATAACAATATTTGTAAAATATGTATTGTACAACAATGCAGATATGCAATAAAGAGCAAAGCAATTAAAAATATTTATTTCCAGAACAAAATTAGAATGCATCATGGAACTAAAGGAGTCAAAATAGCTGACAGAAACAATGATTATGTGTGCATATATCGAGTTTTGAAAAAAAAAAAAACCTGTAAAAATCAAACTCTTATATACTGTCAACAAATTGAATTTTAATATATTTCATTACAACACATTATTCCTATAAGATCTAGAAAGCACGTAAAAATCAACCTTTTGAACGTTATGTATCTGAATGAAAATAGAAAAGCTCGTTATGTAAAAAACTGAAGCTGCTGACAGTGAAGTAAACTAGGTTATTAATAACAACTAAACACTAGTAACACAACTTCACTTATCTTATATAAATCCTGGGGACCGGTTTCAAAGCAAACATCTGCTTTATCTTCAGCCACTCAGCTTGACATCCACCCACTAACTGACTGACTGACCTTGACCACTACCGGAGTGTGAAGGATAGCTCCTTATCTAACTGCCATCTACCGGGGACAACACAAACTTATTGATGATGTCTATAGGAGGGATATCAAAATTCATTACGCGATCCTTATTTTTCAAAATAAATATCTTCTCCCAAACCATTAAATCTATCGGTTCCTTCAATTGTTTCAATAATTTAACTTCTGGATTTACTTCATGGTTATATGACCAAAAATGATCAGCCACTGCCGATTTCTCGGTCTGTTTATATTTAATATTTCTAAAATGTTCTTTCGCTCTGGTTTCTAAATTACGCTTGGTTCTACCAATATAGATCTTATCGCATTCTAAACAGTTAACTTGATAAATACCAGATTTTTTGTTGTCTGAAATTTTTTCTTTTTTAGAAAACTGTAGCAAATTCTTTATACTGTAATTATTATGAGGTGCTAGTATTATACCCACTTCTTTGAAAATTTTTTGGAACTTTTTATTTGCCCACGGATGATAAGTAAATTTTTTGAAATTATAATCCTCTTTTACTTTTTTAAGAGTGGAAACATCATTAACATTTTTTTGATATTTAAATTTTTCCATTCTTCTGATTATAAAATCTTTATTAAAGCCGTTAATTAAAGCAGTGTTTATAATATGTTTATATTCCGCATTAAATTCTTCTTCATTTAGAGGTATGTTTATCAATCTGTAAATCAAACTATTAAAAACAGCAAATTTGTGTGACATAGGGTTAAAACTTTTATTTTTGATATAATTATCCGTGTGAGTTGACTTTCTATAGATGCCAAAACTTAATTTATTGTTATTTTTCATTATTTTTAGATCTAGAAAGGGGATGTAGCCATTGTTTTCAATTTCTATTGTGAACTTGATAGCTTTATCCTGTGAATTTAGAATATTTAAAGCCTCATCTATATATCTTTCAGGAACTATGGCAAAAATGTCATCTACGTATCTATACCATATTTTAAATGGGCTCATTTTACGAAAAACAGCATGTGTTGCATTTAACAAGTTTTGAAAAAACACTCCTCATTTATAAATGTAATTAATATTAAGTATATTATCATTGAGCATTACTAATGGTGAATAACAAGTCAAAATGATAATGATGTAGGAGTTAATTGACAAACCTCACATAAATAAATCTGACAGAGCTGGTTTGTGTCGCTCACACTTTGACACCACCATGGATAATGCAAGAAATTGGTACTGTTGGCAGCTTAGATCTTCAGAAAAGTAGTACTATTTAACTGTGAATCTCATATAATTTTTAGGATTAAATTATTATGATTCCAATTGTGTCGTTTAAAATGCATTTAAACAGCAGATTTTGCTGTTTTATTTTATCAGATTTTCTTTTAAGTAGTACTTAAAACAAAACTATATCAAGATGTATTTAATATTTCATGTATTTTTTTTTTCAGTTGGCTAAATACTGTGACTCATTATTGAAGAAGTCATCTAAAGGAATCTCAGAGAGTGAAATTGATGAAAAACTTGCTCAGAGTATAACAATATTTAAATATATAGATGATAAGGACATATTTCAGAAATTCTATTCTCGTAACTTAGCCAAACGATTAATACATCAGATGAGTCAATCTATGGATGCAGAAGAGGCTATGATAAATAGATTGAAGGTATGAATCTTCTGTAATGGGATAAAGCTTTTTTTCAAAATGTTAATGCTTTCCTGAGCATTTGGCTACTATAGATCTGCTTTAATTTGCATGTTTAAGTATTAACATTTTACAGGATTTATAAATATTTGCATTGATTATTTATTTGTTCTTTGTTGAAAAGATTACAGAAAATAATTATAACTAGAAATGTTAGCAAAGGGTAGTTTGTAGTATAGTGATAAAAAAAATTGCTCTTCTGTTTATGAACTAATGATGGGATAACTGTTGAAATTTATAGAAGGCAGTTAATGACATTTGCAAATTCTGCAAAGAGAAGTCATTAAGAACAGAAAATAGAGGGCAGTGGAAAATAGACTAAGGATTCAGTAATTCGGTATGAGATTAATCCTTGCTGTGTGTTTGTAGTTGGAAGTTTCAAGTAGTGAAGTGAAACAATAACTTGAAAGATTGTGGAGCCAGGTTTGTGACATTAACTCACTAACTTGTGAAGAGTTTAGATCTATCAGAAACATTATCAAAAGGAATATGATTGTTGTAATTAGGTCAAACAGGGACTAAAGGAATTGTTGAAAGAGATTTTAAATAGGTTTATAGAAATTGGATACTAGAAGATAAGTTTTCATTGCAAGTGTCAAGCAAGGTTTCTTCTTTGATTCATATTCTACTACCCAATGTTGAGAATGGGTAAAACCATACTCCAGTTTTTGTTAATTGCTTTTATTAAATATAAACTTCTATGAATTACCAAAGGAGAGCTTTGAAAAATGATGGCTGTTATAGGAGATCAAAAGAATTATGTTTGGTAGATGTGAGGGAAGTATATAGCAGAGGGAAGAATATATATACACTATGTGATCAAAAGTATCCGGACACCCCCAAAAACATACGTTTTTCATATTAGGTGCATTGTGCTGCCACCTACTGCCAGGTACTCATCTGCGACCTCAGTAGTCATTAGACATCATGAGAAAGCAGAATGGGACTCTCTGTGGAACTCATGGACTTCGAATGTGGTCAGGTGATTGGGTGTCGCTTGTGTCAGAAGTCTGTATGCGAGATTTCCACATTCCTAAACATCCTTAGGCTTTTATATGTGTTTGGAGGAATTTAGTAGCAGTGACGTCAAAAGTTGGAAAGAGATTGAAAATGGAGGTGAATGCCTTTGAAACTAGTCTCTCATTAATATAAAAAAGTAAGTGACGATTATCAATAAACCAACTACAAATAGTTTTTGAGATCCCTAGGTTTACTGTTTCTGATGTGATAGTGGAGTGGAAGCATGAAGGGACACGTACAGCACAAAAGCATACGGGCCAACTTCGTTTGTTGACTGACAGAGACCCCGACAGTTGAAGAGGGTCTTAAAGTGTAATAGGCAGACATCTATCCAGGAATTCCAAATTGCATCAGAATCCACTACAAGTTTAATTAAGAGCGACCGGTAAAAACTGGGATATCTGTGGTTCAAAACCCGGTCATGGCATTGAATTTTTCAGGTTGACTCTTACCTATCCAAAACCTTAGCCTATACACGTTTAGTATGGAGGCACGATTAATTTCCATCAATTAACTTAATCATAATGGTTTAATGATGAAGTCTGGAAATCAAGTACTTACAATAGTAAGTTGCTGCATACTGTGTGTATCTTGAATATGATATACACCGGTTATGATACCGTAGTGGTTTACCAGGAAAACATACAAGTCAGTTGGAAAATTTAATTTCGTGACGGCACGTTGGCCATGGTAGCTCAAAGGTTAAGAGCAACCGGACAGAAACTGAGAGATCCATGGTTCAAATCTCAGCCACGACATTGAATTTTTTAGGTTGACTATCTAACCAGCTGTGATGGTGTGGGGTGGCATTGGTTACAACAGTTGATCTCACCTCCTATGAACTGAGGGCACTTTGGTCAGTAACCAGTATCTAAAGGTGTTTGTAGAACTCCAGGTACTACCCCTACTTCAGGCATCTTCACAGGCGACCTTTCTGCAGGACAATGCCTGGCCACGTATTGCAAGGAATGTACAAGCCTTCTTAAAAGAACGATGGATACCATTGCTTCCTTGGCCTGCACATTTACATGACATGTTGCCATCAAACATGTTTGGGATATGGTTGGTTGGCACTTTTTGTGTCTTGTCCTTCAATAATCAATGTCACTGATTTATGGGCTCAGACACAAATTGCCTGGAGGGAAATCCCTCAAGAACTTGCTAAAAACTTTTTGATTCAGTGCCATGGTGTATAGCAGCTCTAATTACAACACATGGAAGCTACTAAATGCTGAATATTAGGGTTCAAAGATGATGTATAGAATTGAAAAGTTTTTCATTTATTACTTGTCCTGTACCTAATCTGTGGTGTTAATGCATTCAAGCATTTCCTTCTTGGTGTTGTAGTTTTCACAAATGGCAGTGTATGTATGTGTCAGTATTTACTGTTCAGTACTGTCCTTATTGCCATTAAGATATTGAGTAATAACATTTTCAAACTACATAATATTCAAAAGTTTTATCATTTATAGTTCTCAAATGTCATTTCATAACTACTTGTTTACAGAACAGGATGAAAGGTAACTGTAGGAGAGTATTGTTTCATACACAAAGTATTGTAACATTTCAATTTGTAGCAAGAAAGAGTGGTTGTGCCATATGTAGGAAACATTAAATATTAGGAAGCATTATTGTATGAGAAATAGTGAACACAGTCATTCCTGAATAAGTTCATCAGCTTAGGCTTCAGAGCTACACTTTATGTAAAATGTGTGCATTAAGTAGTTAATATAAGCGAGCTGATTCAATCCACCGTTTAAGAATACTATTTGTTTATCCTAAAAGTTTATACATACACATATTAATACAAAAAATATATGTGTATTCTTTTGCAGTGTAAAGTATGTGGCAAATATTCACTGCTACTTATGTTTAATATTTATCATATGGTTTATACATTTACCAAGCCAGAATGATAGCCATTGATAGTTATCAGTTTTACCTCCAGATTAGGTTTCTGTCTACTTACATGAGGTTTATTTGAGAATTATTAATTTTTAGATGAGTCGTATTTATTACACATCTGCTTCACTTTCGTACCTATTTTGAGGACATGTTTCGCAAATCATTGTTTGCATCTTCGGCTTTTATGCGACTAAAGCTTGATCCAGTGGTGTGGGTAATTTTGGGGTTGCTGCTGCTGCTGCTGCTGCCATCTGTTGATTTAGTGATGAACTTAAATGTGGGATTCTCTTCTGGTGGGATTTCAAAGTTCATTAGTTGGTTTTTTGTTTTTCTATGTATATTCTCTCCCATATGACGAGTTCACTATGTTTATGTACATATTTTAGTAATTCTGTGCTATCTTCAATTTCATGATTTTCAGACCAGAATAGAGCTGCTACTGCGGACTTATCAATATTTTTGTATCTTAAGTGCCTGAAGTGTTCTTTCTTTCTAGTGCCTATGTTTCTTTTTGTCCTCCCTATGTAAATTTTTTCAGTCTTTACACTTAATCTTGTAAATGCCTGACTTTTCCTCTGGTTTTATCTTATCAGTATTATTACTGTTAAGTAGGTTTTTAATGTTGTAATTGTTTTTTGGTGCCAATGTTATATTGTATTTCTTGAATATTTTTTGGAACTTTTTTGTGGCCCAGGGGTGGTAAGTAAATTTAGCAAATCTAATTTCTTGTTTTATTGGTGTGAGAGCTGTGATCTGTTTTAATCTCCTTTGAAGTTTGAATGATTTTAGTTTTTTATCTACAAGGTTTTTTCCATATCCATTTTTAATTGCAGTTTTTAAGATTTGATGGTATCCGTTTTGATATTCTTGCTGGCTGAAGGGTAGATTTACTAATCTGTGTGTGAGACTGTTGATGGTTGCATGTTTGTGTGGAATTGGGTTGAAACTATTTGCTTTGATGTAATTATCTGTGTGTGTTGGTTTCCTATGGATACCAAATTCTAGTTTTTCATTGCTTTTTTTGATTTTAAGGTCTAAAAAAGGTAGAGTACAGTCCTCTTCAGTTTCCACTGTGAATTGTATGCTGGGTTCTTGCAGGTTGAGTAGTTTCAAAGCATCATCTATTTGTTTGTAGGGCACTATTGCAAAGATGTCGTCTACGTATCTGTACCATGTTTTAAAAATATGAGGGAAGGCTTTAGTTATATGTGTTTTGAAAAAGCTCTTGTATAGATTGGCCAAAAATGGTGATAGCGGGCTTCCCATAGCTAGTCCTGAAATTTGTTCATAATATTTTCCATCAAAGACAAAATAATTTTGATGTATACATATTTCAGTCATTGCCAAATATTCTTCTATTGCATTGGCATCTAGGTTTATAGAATTTAGCCATTTTTTCAGTTGAATCAAAAGTTTGTCTAATGGAACGCTAGGGAAGAGGGAGCGGACATCAAAGGATACGAAAGTGTCATGAGGTTTTAGTTTAAGATTTTGAATTTTTTCTACCAGGTCTAAAGAGTTTGTTATGCTCAGAGTAGATGCAGGTAGCATATAACCCTGGCACTACTAATCTGTTGCTTTTTTTCTTCTTCTTTTTTTCTTCTTTTTCTCTCTTTTTTTTCTTCATTTTTCCCTAAACTTCTGGGCTCTTGTAATCAGGTAGAAAATATTGCATTCTCCATTTTGTTGTCCTTGACTTTTAAAATGTAATATGAAATCTGAGCAAAACTGAATGTAACAACTAAAGTTGTTCAAAGCAATAATGGTTACACAATTTCTTATATTTTGATAATCAAAACAGCCGTAATTTGAGTTTTATGAATATTAGGACATTAAAATCTTATCTTTAAAAATTAAAAATTGGTAAAGAAATTTTCAGAAAATGATTATGGTATGTTATCATAAATCAGAATTAAAAGGTTTGCATGTAAGAGACCCTAGTAACATTGCCAAATCATCTTTAAATTAAAATCTGGATGTTTCAAAGCAATAAATTAGGATTGTGATTGGTTTATGTATGTCATTTTGGTAGGAGCTATTTTGCCCAATTATACAGTGTAAATAGTTTTAAAATAATTAACATTTAATACTTTCATAAATATTCTCTGTTTATTACAGCAAGCCTGTGGTTATGAATTTACAAATAAACTTCATCGCATGTTCACCGACATCTCAGTTTCTAGTGATCTCAATAATAAATTCAACGGCTTCCTCAAGTCAAACAATAAGGAGCTAGGAATTAGCTTTTCCATATATGTATTACAGGTAAGAACAAGGCTCTTTTGTAAAATGTTTTGTATAAGTGAAAAGCCATTGATATAGTTATAAGAATTTAGAATACAAGAAGTTTCACATAAACTTCCTAAATTTCCTAATTTCTTAATGACGACTTATGTTTTGTAATTTATTTTGTAACTTCATTAATCTGGTTAATATGTAATTTATAATCTGGTTAGCGGTGTGAAAGTGGAATATTAACCAAACATATGCTAAAGGAAATGGGTGAAGAAGAAGCAAAAATAGTAGTGCTGCATGTTGGTGCACACAATATTAAAAGTTTCAAAGGTGTAGATGAAGTGGTGGGAAAAGTGTACTCAATTATTAGGATTGCAAAAAAGGTGCTTCCCAGTGGCAAAAATTGTGGTAAATAGTGTGGTACGAAGAAGAGATGTGGTGCTAAGACACATAAAAGACATAAATGCAGGAATTCAGTGGGCTTGTAATGCATTGCATGCATATTTTGTTGACATAAACAATTTTTTGGGTAAAATTTGCTTTGGATAGATGGACTGTATCTAAATAGAAAAGGAGCCTTTATGTTGGGTAAGACAAGTGATAAAGTTATAATATAGGCATGAAACAGGAAATCTGATGGTGAAAGTGGAAAAAAATGTATTAAGAAAACAAATAACTATGATAAACTTAGAAAATGACACTAGTTACAGTGAAGCAATAAATATTACACAAATATAAATATTTGCTACTAAGGCTCCACTTATCTTAAGAAGTTGATGTTAATATTTCTTTCTTCTTTGTAATGGAAATCGATTTCAAAAGTAAATCGCTTTCGTCCTCAGTCCATCAAAATCAAAATCCGTTGTCAAGGAAATCTCTGTTACCATGTTTTTTGTTGTGTTTTTTTTTTTTTATAGCATTACCAACATCTGAAGATGAAACAAACCTAAAAGCAGAATCAACTGCTGGTATGTCAAAATTCATTACGCGATGTTTATTTTTTAAAATAAATATATTTTCCCAAACTATTACATCTATGGGATAATTTAATTGTTTTAATAATTTTACTTCAGGATTTATTTCATGGTTAAATGACCAAAAATGATCTGCTACAGCCGATTTATCAGTTTGTTTATATTTAGTGTTACGAAAATGTTCTTTCTGGTTTCCAAACTATGTTTCATCTTTCCAATTTAAACCTGATCACAATCTAAACAATTAAATTGATAAATACCAGATTTTTTATTATTAGGAATTTTATCTTTTTTAGAAAATTGTAGTAAATTTTTAATACTATATTTATTTTGTGGAAATTCAGTTATACCAACTTCTTTAAAGAATTTTTGAAAACGTTTATTAACCCAAGGATGGTAAGTAAATGTTTTAAAATTATAATCGTCTTTTATTTTTTTAAGAATAGAAATATCATATACAGTTTAATTAAAACAACACTAATTTATCATAACACTGTTTTCAACACTTCCAAGAAAGGAATCATATACAGTTTTTTGGTATTTAAATTTTTCAATCTTCTTTTGTATAAAATCTTTACTAAAACCATTAATTAAAGCTGTATTAATAATATGTTTATATTCTTTATTAAATTCCTCTTTATTCAGGGGTATATTTATTAATCTATAAATCAAACTATTAAAAACAGAAAATTTATGTGAATATTATATTTCATATTTTCGTAACATTAAATATAAACAAACTGATAAATCGGCTGTAGCAGATCATTTTTGGTCTTTTAACCATGAAATAAATCTCAAAGTAAAATTATTAAAACAATTAAATGATCCCATAGATTTAATAGTTTGGGAAAAGATATTTATTTTAAAAAATAAACATCGTGTAATGATTTTTGACATACCAGCAGTTGATTCTGTTTTTAGGTTTGTTTCATCTTCAGATGTTGGTAATGCATGTTTTCGTAACATTAAATATAAACTGATAAATCAGCTGTAGCAGATCAATTTTGGTCATTTAACCATGAAATAAATCTCAAAGTAAAATTATTAATACAATTAACTGGTCACATAGATTTAATAGTTTGGGATATTTATTTTAAAAAATAAACATCGCGTAATGAATATTATACAAATAAAATATTTAGTGATTATTTTCCACTTATCTTAAGAAGTTGATGACATACTTCTATCTTCTCTAATTGAAATTAGTTTCATGGACATTTGCCCACATCTGCAGTCCAACACACTTCGTTGTAACTTCTCTTTGTTGACAACGAAGTGTGTTTGACTGCAGATGTGGGCAAATGTCCATGAAATTAATTTCAATTAGAGAAGATAGAAGTATGTCATCAACTTCTTAAGATAAGTGGAAAATAATCACTAAATATTTTATTTGTATAATATTTATTATTCCACTGTAACTAGCTTCATTTTCTGTGTAATCGCATAATGAATTTTGACATACCAGCAGTTGATTCTGTTTTTAGGTTTGTTTCGTCTTCAGATGTTGGTAATGCTAAAAAAACATGGTAACAGAAATTTCCTTGACAACGAATTTTGTTTTTGATGGACTGAGGATGAAAGCGATTTGCTTTTGAAATCGATTTCCATTAGAAAGAAGAAAGAAGTATTAACATCAATTTCTTAAGATAAGTGGAGCCTTAGTAGCAAATAATGGTAGCAAATAAGTGAAGTTGTGTTACTAGTGTTTAGTTGTTATTAATAACCTAGTTTACTTCACTGTCAGCAGCTTCAGTTTTTTACATAACAAATGGTGGGGGTTAATATTGTTTCTCATGAGAAACTCATTTTAACAACATCTTTAACTACAAAAATCAGACAGTATCATTCACACTTCCCCCAACAAGAACAGGAAACCACCCCCATAACAAAGGAAGAAATAAACAATGCAATAATAAAAGCAAGAAACGACAAGGTTCCAGGTCCAGATGCATCTACATGGAGTATCTCAAAGACTCCTTGCATATACTATACACAGACTAATTTGCAATAGGCTCAAATAATAAGGAAGAGCTTCAAGATTTTCTAAAGACTCGCCACATGGTCAGAAAGAAATGAACTAAAAATAAATCAAAGTAAAACCTAACAAATGACCTTTAGAAGAGAAGGGAAACATGCTTCAAGAAACACAATGACAGTACAACGAACCTCTTGAAGTAGTGCCCCAACAGTACTATCATCCTTCAACATTTATGTCACAGGGAGAGCAGCTGCAGCAGTATGTCATCCAACAACACCAACAAATCTCACTAGTCACTGTGTAACACTGTTCAAGATGGCCAATGCACTAATAGCAACCTATGGGATCAACATCATCTGGGACAAACTTACAATCACCAACCTGTCGACAATTGAGAAAGTCAAATGGATTCTAGGAGTTGAGAAGTCAGCACCCTTAAGGCTAACATAGAAACTAACAAAAGAAACATTCATTGAAGACAGACAAAAGCACAATTCTGGCTACTAAATACCAAGGTCTATGAGAAGACACTACACATACTAAAAAAGAAGAATAACACCTTATGGCCTGAGTTCTACACAACAGATGCTATTATAGCATCAGAATGGAAGCAGTCAAAGTATGAACACATAATTACAAGATATACAAGTCACCAAACAGCTGAGGATGAGATCGAATGATCTTGAAAACGTTTCAATTATACAACAAGTAAGTGAAGTTTGAGTGTAAACATAGTGACTCATAAATCAAACTCAAAAATGAAGAATACTTCACTGTTAATAATGCTTCTGTTTTTAATATTTATACAAGATATACGTTGAAATAATAATTGTAGGTGATTTAAATGCAAGAATAGGGGAACACCAGGTTAAGTGGATTAATCCAAGTGATGAAGCGAAGAAGGAACTTGAAATAGAGATCAGGCATAGTAAAGACAACGTTACCAATAATGAAGGGAGGAAACTTTTAGATTTCTGTGAGGAGAATAATCTTATGATCTGTAATGGCCTGAAAGCGGGTGACAAAGAAGGGGAATTCACATTTGCTAATAAAAATGGCCAAAGTATGGTACATATTTTAATGTATTCTATAGGAATTGATGAATGGATCCTAGATTTTGAAGTTATGAATGTTTTAACATCAAGCTGTCACTTTCCATTAAGATTAGAGTTAGGGGAAGGCATCAAGCGTATGAAGAAGCTTGATGAAGAATGTCTCAGTGTGGTGGAAGTGTGTAAGTGGAAAGAAGAGTTGCATAAAACATTTGTTAATGAATTGAATTCAGAGAGTAGTAAAATCTTACAAGTGAGGGTACAAAGCTTAACTGAGAATAAAATAGAGCAAGCCTTAGAGACACTGGAATATATTGTTAAAAGGGCAGGGGCCGGTATGAAAATCGGGATTTCTAAAGGCATCAGTGGGCAGTGGTTTGACAAGGATTGCCAGGTGGCGAAGGCAAGAGTAGCACAGGAATTGAAGAACTGGCGGCAATCAGGAGAAAAAGAGGAAAGGGAAAATTTCCTGATTTTGAGATGGGCATACAGGTGTCTTGTAACAGTAGTTTTGGGTTATGTTCAGAAAAATTATGAAAAGTTTATAAATTTATAAAAATATATGTAATTGTGTGATTGGCCGAAGTTATAATTGTATGACGTAATGTGGTGACGTGCCATTAAATCGGCCAATCACAAAATTAAGATAAGAGTAACGATAGTTACGGAAAATCAATAATCTTGTGATAGAGAGATGTTTTGTAATGGTGAGTGTGATGAATAGTGGTGCAAGATCAAGAACATTTAAATAATACTTTGAATCTGTTTAAATACAACAAAGTAAGAATTTATTGATATGTTGGAAGTGACTGGGAAAGGAAGTTTAAGTAAAATGTAATTAAATAATACAATTAAATAGTTACAAAATTTGACTTCTCCGAAACTTTATTCCGAACCACGCCTTAAAACCAAGAATCTTATGACTCTTAGTTAACCAAGTACAATCATCAAGAAACAAATCAAAATACAACTAATTTGTTATTTCTGGCTTCTTGACGTGGATCTTCGAAAAGTCAACGTGCATCCCATCTCAAATATAAAAATCCCGTACCAAATTGCGCCCAAACATGTGGATTAAGATGGAGGCAAATTAACGACGAATAGTCCCACATTCCTGTCCCAGTCTAATGGAACAAAAAAAGAGGGAATGGGGTGAGCAGCAAGAATATGACACTAAGAAAATTTGGTCAATAATAAGAGGGCTATATAAAGATGTGGGGAGAGATGAGTATATAGGCGCAGATCAATGGTGTGCATACTTTGAATCACTGTTAGGACAAGTTAATTATATCAGAGTGGAAAGAAGTTTGTTAGTGGGTCCACCAATAATGAATTAGATAGATATATCTCGGATGCTGAATTTTGAGAACAAATAAGGAGATTAAAAGCTAACAAAGCTAGTGGTATTGATGGTATACCAGGGGAATTTTGGAAGGCTTGGGCACTCGATGAAACTAGGAGGAAAATAGTGATAAAATTATTCAATAAAATAATGGAAGAAAAGAAAATTCCTAGGAAATGGAGGACAAGTGTGGTATTGCCAATTTACAAGGGAAAGGGAGATAAAAACCCAGCTAGCTTCAGAGGGATTAGTTTATTGTCTATTCTAGGTAAGATTTTCACGGAATTCTAGCAAATAGGTTGCAAAATTGGGTTGAGAAGGAGAATAAACTATCGGAGTTCCAAGCAGGTTTTAGACCGGGCAGGAGAACATAGGACAACATCTTCATTATTAAAACAATTGTACACAAATATCTGAGCAATAAAAGGGGAAGGGTATATATAATATTTATTGATCTAGAAAAGGCATTTGATTCTATTAATAGAGATGCATTGTGTATAAAATTAAGCAGTAAGGGGATAAGTCAGGCATTTATAGAAGTACTTAAGATGATATACCAAGAGAATGAGTTGTATATAAAACTACCAGGCAACAAAGTAACTAAATCTATAATGAGTAAGGCAGGGATGTAAACTTAGTCCAGTATTATTTAATCTTTATATCGATGGAATTTTATAGGAGATATCAAGTTGTAGGGTACATTCACCAGTTATTAATAATAAAGAAATACCGGGGCTACTGTTTGCAGATGACCTAGTAGTTGGGTCCATATCAAGTGGAGGGCCTGAGAAGAGCAATCGAGGCAGCCAATTCTTATTGCAAAAAATTTGGTTTGAAAGTGAATGAAAACAAAACAAAGATTATGGTCTTCAAAAAAGGATACAGGTTGCGTAAGGATGAGAAATGGGAGGTTAATAGAAGAGAAATAGAGGTAGTAAGGAGATTTGATTATTTGGGTACAAGGTTGAGTTCATATGGCAGCTGGAATGAACAAAAAAAGATGTCTGTGGCAAAAGGTAAAATGGCCGTGAGAGTGATAAGATCATGCTACAGTAAACTGCCAGATATAAATGTCAAATGGTTGGAGAGGATTTATACGGCAGTAGTAGAAAATAGAATGTTACATGGATCAGAGGTTTGGGGAGTAGATGAGGCTTGGAGAAAGACTGGTAGAGTGCATAGATCCTTTTGTAAATATATATTGGGATTACCAATAGCATCACCTAATGGGGCAGCACAACTGGAACTAGGCAGACATTCTACTAAAATTAAAATCTTGTCAAGGGCAATGAAATATTTATACAGAATGACTAACTTGGAAGATGGCAATATAATTAAAGAATGTTGTCATGTTCAAAAGAGAAGTAACTGGGGTGGGTCTTGGGCACATAAAATGTATGACTTGTTGAAGCAGATAGGTATGGGTCATTCTTGGATAAATGCAGAGTATGGGTATAGAGGCTTCTGGAAAGAAGTTAAGCTAAGATTAGAAGATATTGACAGACAAGACATTTTCGCCAATACAAGTGACAAAAGCTCACTGAGATTATATAGAGAAATAAAAACAACCTGGGGGAGGGAAGGATATATAGATATACGTAGGAAGTTAGGGCGAGAAGGTTTTGCTTGGGCAAGAACAGGAGTGAGAAACTTGAAAGGTATAGGTCAAGAGAAGGAGCTAGATAAATGTCCATTGTGTGGAGAAGAGAATGCAGATTTCCATTGTATATTAAGTTGTTGTCAAAGATATGGAGAGAGCAGGCTTGGCTACGTAAATGGGACAATTTGGGGGGTGAAGTAGTAATTAGAAAAATGTTGTCAATAAAAGGGGAAAAGAACAGGAGAAATATAGGGAATTATTTTGGGAAAGTTAAAGAGAGATGGCTAAGTACAATTAAGAGAAAAATGTAGAATGGGATAGTTGAAATGGCAGAAAGTGTAAAAAGGAGTAGAGGGCCTCCAATACAAAAACCTAGGGTTATGTAAATCCTTTCATGGAAATGTTGAAAAGTGTTGTTGTATAAATTAAATTTATTGGGAGTCGATTAATGACACTAAACAACACTTTTAAGTTTTCCCGGAACTAGTTCAGAGGCCTTCCCTCTAGGGTTATGTGTATGGGGACCAAATTGCTATTCAATGGTGGGCAACATGATAGGATTTTCAGGATTTAGGAATATATGGCATATTTCAGTATGGATTTTATAATTGTAATCTTCGATTTTGTATTTCCATTTGTTGATGTAAAAGGAAAAATGAGAAATAAATTACTATCAACTATTATTCAATATTACTAGCTAAAACTATATTTGTCATTACATTTGAAATATGAATATGTTATATAATTGCTTTTCATGTGAAGATTTATTAGTGTTTTGTGAATGGCTAAGCATTGTACGATAATACTATATTTATGATATTCTTGTAATATATATACACATATGAGGTGTGATCCAAAGGTTTCTGGAATGATGTCATGAATACTACGCAGTTTGTTTTGTCTATTCTGTACTGTCACCCTCGAAGTAGTCTCCTTGGGAGTTCATACACTTGTCCCAGCACTTCTGCCACTGCTGGAAGCACTTATGGAAGTCCTCTTCTTGCAACATGTTTAGAGTGATTCGCAATGCATGACATCAATGTCCTCAAAACGGTGTCCTTGGAGCCGCATTTTAAGTCGTGGGAAAAGAAAAGAGTCCACTGGTGCTAAATCTGGAGAATAGGCGAGATGGGGAACAGTGTTCACCCTATTTGAATCCAAAATTTGGCGAACAGAAAGGGCTTTGTGCGCGGGTGCGTTGTCATGATGCAGGAACCAGTCATCACTCTTCCATTTCTCTGACTGTTTGCATCACACATTCTCCCTTAATTTTTGCAGCACTTGTTTGTAGAACACTCGATTTACTGTTTGATTCTGTGGCACAAATTCCTTATGTACAATGCCTTTAGTGTCAAAAACACAATCATCATTGACTTCACTTTGGATCAAACTTGTCTGTCCTTTTTCGGGCTTGGAGATGAAGGACTCTTCCATTAAGAAGATTATTGCTTCGTTTCTGGATTGTACCCATAAATCCATGTTTCATCACCAGTAATTCTCTCCATAAACTGTGGATCATTTCTAATCTGTTGTTTAAGATCTATGTAGGAAATCACATGGCTTTCCTTTTAGTGTTTTGAAAGCATGCAGGGCACAAACTTGGTGGCAGTTCTTCTCATGTCCAAATCTTCTTTCAAACTGCTTTGAATACTTCCAAAGGAGAGTCCTAATGAGTCAGAAATTCTCTTATTGTAATGCACCTATCATTGAAGACCATTTCCCTCACCTGATTGATATTGTCATCTTGCTGGAACAGGGTCACCCCAAATGATCTGCATCTTTAACTGATGTCACACCACTTTTAAATTTTGAAAACCACTGAAATTAAATTTAAGAGTGAGTCGATTAATGACACTAAACAACACTTTCTTTTAATCACACAGAAAATGAAGCTAGTTACAGTGAAGCAACAAATATTACACAAATAAAAATATTTGTAACAGAATCTCCACTTAAGAAGTTGATGTTCAACAACAGAGTATGACTGAAGATGAAAGTGATATGCTTTTGAAATCAATTTTATAAAGAAGAAGGAAGTATTAACATCAACTTCTTAAGTTAAGTGGAGATTCTGTTACAAATATTTTTATTTGTGTAACTTTCTTTTAAACTTCCTGAAACATGTTTCGGAGGCTACATTCCTCCATTGTCAACTGAACAACTGGTCGATGTCTGGTTGACAATGGAGGAAAGTGGCCTCCAAACCATGTTCAGGGAAATTTAAAAGTAAGTGTTGTTTAGAGTCATTAATTGACTCATTCTTAAATTTAATTTATTACAACACTGTTTTCAACACTGGAAATTATAACCACTGAAATGTTTGAGTTTTGTCCATAATATCCTCCCCATAAGCTGTTCTTAACATTTCATAGGCTTCTGTTGCAGTTTTACCAAGTAAAAATTTGATGTTCGTTCTTTGTTCTTCATAAACTGACATTTTTGCTATGCGGAAAAATCACAGTGTATGTTAAACACGTGTTCACTTCAGAGCTTATACCTCGTCACTGGAAGGTCACAGAAAGTCACATGACCTCTCATTTTTATCTGGAAGAAATGCTGCATGTACAGAATGGGTAAGAATTAAAGAAATCTCAGCGCCAGCATTGTCGTGAAACCATTCCAGGAACTTTTTGATCACACCTCGAATATGTTTTTGTGTCTGACACAAACTTTTAATTTTATTACAGGCTGGAGCATGGCCTTTGGGGCAGACCGCTCTCACGTCTTTTGCAGTACCTCAGGAGCTTGAAAAGTCTGTTCAAATGGTGAGACATAAATTTACTGCATTTGGATTGCTTAAAAAATTAGAAGTAGTTATAATGTTAAGGTAAATAATAATGCATCATATTACATTTATATCCCAGTTACTGAAAGGAAAAGCACCACCTCTGATAGTTTGAGTTTATTGGGAGATCACTGGTTGGATTATTAGCAAAAGGAGCAAATATATGACAAAAAGAGACAAAGAGGATGGAGAGCATATTATATGGGAATGTAGAGGTACAGATGAATGGAGCAAAAAACTGATTAGGGAGAAGTGGCTGAGAAATAAAAGTATTATAATCATAAAGAAAATGTTCTTTGATCAGATTCAGATTAGAAAATTAGGAGAATTTCTATGGAAGGTGAGATCCAAATGGAAATTGTCAATTGACAAATGCTATGAGTAAGAGTCAACAATATAAATTTTTGATCATAGGATGTATGAGATCATAAGGTTGTGAAGGATTGGTAGCATTTAGACATCTACTGGATAAGTGATTAGGGTCAATTCCAGTAGAGGCAATCTATGTAATAACTAGGCACTAAATAAATAAATGAGAAAAAGTGAAATAAGTGGCACACAATGAAATAGGTAAACGGTAACATCTTTTGAGCAAGCACACTGTAGGAAAATAAAGTTTGGATATTGAGTCATCTTTCCTTTGCAAATTAGACATAAAATAGGTGTTGGTGGCAGTACATTTCTCCAGAAATGTTTTCAAATGGCTGGAGCTTGGTTTCACACCACTAGTACTCTTATTTCCCAGTAGATTCCTGCCAGATGTCAGCCATTGCAAGAGAGAGTGAAAAAGTTCAGCTAATATGGTAGCCTGCCAAGCAACTGTTAACAGTGCATCTGACAGAAAAGTTATATACGTGCATTCCGGTAAACAGAAGCTGATAGCACAAAAGTGAATCAAGAAGATATTGACATACTGCTTCGCTCACACTGTTTCTTCACAGGACATGTTTCAAGAGTTTTTGCTCTTTTCATCAGCTGGAACTCGACTAGTGCAAATTGTAGTGGTTTCCTCTTTCTCCGTATCATCAATAGATGGCATGATGTACTTGTTAAAGATGTCCGGTGGTGGAGTTTCAAAATTCATCACTCGACGATTTTTGTTAATGAAGATTTTTTCCAATACGGAAAGATCTATGGGGTGATTAACGCATTTTATTAAAGATGTTTCCAAGTTGATGTCATGTCATCATGACGATACGGAGAAAGAGGAAACCACTACAATTTGCACTAGTCGAGTTCCAGCTGATGATAAAGAGCAAAAGCTCGTGAAACATGTCCTGTGAAAAAACAGTGTGAGTGAAGCAGTGTGTCAATATCTTCTCGATTCACTTTTGTGCTAAGTTGTGCTTCACTGTCTCTACGCTTCTTTCAATTTTATACTTTGAGAAGCTAGATACCTGGCTAGAGTACATTAAACTCACAATTTGTTTTCGTTAGATTTGTCAGTGTTCTGTCCCATGACCTTACATAGCAATCATAGTCCTTACACATTGGAAGGCAATTAGCAGTTTAACACTTGGCAATAAAAAATATACATATGTTCTGGCAGAATGTTCATGTGATTAGGTGTATGGGAATTACTCTTTTATGGTTAGCTTCTTATGTTGTAAACAAAAAAATGAAATTTATGGTTAAAATGTGTATATTGTTATAATGTATCATTTACACTTAATTTTGAACTTAACTGTTTTCAAGAGCTGCTGTCATCATCAGAAGTGGCTGACTGGCTCTTAGTGGCATCATAATTAATTTTTTTTTTTGTTTTTTTTTTTTTTGGTAACATCTGGTTGTGGGGCAAAGACCTTCCCTATTGAATTTGGTGGAAGCAATTTAAAATTCACTAAATGAGATCATTTTATGTAGACAAAAAAGTGAACTTAGCAAAAAAGAAAAAGCTAATAAAGGAAACCACAACCCTCTCAGCTACAGAAACTAATAAGATTTTCAAAAAATTCACTTACCATTCATGGGCCTTTGATAAATTCAAAAGTCTTCAAAAAACAAAACATTCAGCTAGCACCAGTCAACCATAACCTAGTTTGCTCTAACATCAAAGATGCCATTCCATCTAACAAAAAATCTGGTATATATCAAATTGAATGTTGCGACTGTAGTAAAATTTATATTGGAAAAACCAAAAGAAATTTAGTGACAAGAGCATAAGGAACATAAAATATAAACACTTAGAAAAATCTGCAGTTGCCACGCATTTTTGGGAGAAAAAACCACAACACAAATCCAGAACCAAAACTACTAAAACATACATCAGGAAAACAAGAACTGCCCACATGGGAACAAATCTTCATTTCAAAAAATAGGAACAAAGTATTCAATCTCGACATCCCCCAGAAAGATTTGTTCAGCAAGTTTCTCGAACCGCCACCAGAGGAGACCTATGACAAAATTTCACCAGCTACACCACTGAGAACCAGTCGATATCCGGTTGACGATGGAGGCAAAGTCTCTGAAACATGTTCCGGGAAAATTAAAAAAGTAAGTGTTGTTTAGTGTCATTAATCGACTCTCTTTAAATTTAATATAATCAGTTTGTTGGTTTTATGCATATTATGTTATGTGTAATGTGATTAGCTGTCAAAAATGGTGCGCCACTGGAGATTCCTCTATTTGTATTTAATTCATCTCATGAGATCTTTTAATCTTATACCTAAATTTCTCTTAGTTTTTCTTGCGTAAATTGGTCATCTTCTATGCGGTTTATTTGGTTACACCTTTTGTATCTTGGGACATTGGGTTTTTGCTCTCTTCTCTAAGCTGAATTTATTTTGTGGCTAAGCATATAGTTCTGTTATTTGAAAATGTTGCAGAATATGTGTTTCTGGGTGTAAAGTAAACTTTCTGAAAATCAATTTATTCTTGTATTGGGTGAGTTTTATGATATTCCTAATATGTTTGTTTTTGAATATTGCTATCTTTTTGTCAGTGATTTGTTTATAGCAGTGTTGACTTTGTGTTCTTTTTACTCTTCGTCTGTTAAGGGAATGTAAACCAATGTGTGGCTTAGGCTGTTTAGGACAGCATGTTTGTGTGAAATTGTATTGAAGCTATTGTTTTTATGTAGTTCTCCGAATGTGTAGCCTTTTTGTAAATACTAAAATGGATCTTGGTTTGGCATCTAATTACTTTTAAATCTAGAAAGAATAAGGTCCCTTCCTTTTGTATTTCCATTATAAATTGTATAACTTTGTTCTCTAGGTTGAGTAGTTTGAATTCTGGATGATCCTTTGGTACTATAGCAAAGATATATTTAAGCTTTTGAAACCAATTAACGTTAATGCCAGACGATGTGAACATGTTCATGAAGGCATGAAACAAGTTTCTATACTTATGTTTATGTCTAATTTTAATTGTGAATAGCTCTTTAGAAAAATAATGGTAATTGGAACTGAAAGGGAGTTTTTAAGATAAGCTGATATTCCATCCATGAATGTAAATTGTGTAATCTATTGTTAGATACAGCACTTTACATAATGTAGCATACTAACTGCTATAAACTCTCTGTGGGTGTTGAAATAATACTAGATGTATTGGATTCAACCTTCGCTACTGCATGTTGTCCATCCAATCTTGACCTACTTTCTCTTTTTTGAGTTTGATTTAAGAGTCACTATGTTTACACTCAACTTCACTTACTATATTGTTGTATAATTGAAACGTTTTCAAGATCATTCTATCTCATCCTCAGCTGTTTGGTGACTAAATGAACATTCTTATTCCTCCACTACTACAGTGCTCCGATCCCTCTGCCATCTGGTGTTAGGGGCACTAAGTTTTAATACTTCATTTAATGCCGGGATTTCAAAATTTATAACTTTATCCTGGTTTTTGGTTATGAATATTTTTTCCCAAATATCCAATTCTATGGGTGTACTTAAAGATTTTAACAGTTTTATGTTATGGCCAATGTTGTGGTTTTCTGTACAAAAATGGTGTGACACTGCAGATTTTTCTGTTTGCTTCAACTTTATGTTCCTCTGGTGTTCTTTTTGCCTGGTTAACAAGTTTCTCTTAGTTTTTCCTATGTAGCTTTTATCACAGGTTTCACAGTTTATCTGATAAATTCCTGATTTCAAAGTGTTGGGGATTGAATTTTTTTAGTGGCTTATTTAGCAGAAATTATCTGAAATAGGGAATTTATCAGATAAACTGCGAAACCTGTGATAAAAGCTACATAGCAAAAACTAAGAGAAATTTGTTAACCAGGCAAAAAGAACACCAGAGGAACATAAAGTTGAAACAAACAGAAAAATCCGCAGTGTCACACCATTTTTGGACAAAAAACCACCACATTGGCCATAACATAAAACTCTTAAAATCTTTAAGTACACCCATAGAATTGGATATTTGGGAAAAAATATTCATAACCAAAAACCGGGATAAAGTTATAAATTTTAAAATCCCGGCATTAAATGAAGTATTAAAACTTAGTGCCCCTAACACCAGATGGCAGAGGGATCGGAGTACCGTAGTAGTGGAGGAAGAAGAATGTTCATTTAGTCACCAAACAGCTGAGGATGAGATCGAATGATCTTCAAAATGTTTCAATTATACAACATAGTAAGTGAAGTTGAGTGTAAACATAGTGACTCTTAAATCAAACTCAAAAATGAAAAATACTTCACTGTTAATAATGCTTCTGCTTTTAATATTTACTACTTTCTCTTGTCGGTTTCACTGCCATTAGTTCTCCTTTTTGTCTGGTATTCCATGCCTTCTTGGTGATGTCATGCTTCCCACCTGTTCCTGTCTAATCTATTGTTTTTTTTTTTTGCTTCATGCAGCAGGTGTTATGTCATCTTGCATCTCTTTCAGCCATTAATTTGACCTATGGACTTCCTGTTCCTCCAGTTTGCAATTCAGCTGGTGTTATCTGACTTGTCACTTTCTGCTCATCTCTCACTAGATCTATTCTATGGATCCCTTTCGTGTTCAACTAATCCATCTATTCACAAATGCAGATTTCTTACATACACTTGCCTTCCCTCCAGACTATCTTCATCCTTTGAAGCAATTCTCTTTTTAAACTTATCTGCTTCTTTGATAAATCTTCGTTCATGAAAACTCCGGTGCCCTTTAACTTCGTAGATCTGCTCAGAATTCCATGTATAATTGTGTTGTTGCAAATCTATCCACAATCAATCATCTATTACCTCTTCTCCCCATATGATAAGCTTCCATTGTCTTCCAACACTGAAATATAATTTCCATTTTCTCTTGCAAAATCTGTCTAACCTTCTTAATTGGGCCATACTCTTCTTTCTTTTATTCTAGATGTTACCAAATTATAAGGGACTTTCAAAACTAAACGAGCCGGAGTCTGGTATGCGCAAACTGGTGACACGATGGTAATATTGTGGTGTGTGTAACGAAGTGTTGTTCCGACCAGAGCGTGGACATTCACAGCCAATCGCTAGAGGGAACACGTGCACATCACGTAACTATACAAAGCTAGCAGCAGCATGCACCAATTGTCCAATGCTGCCAGTCGCATTTCAGACAGTGAAATGGAGACATCAAAAGAAGCGGAAAGAGGTGTTGTTCGTTTTCTGACAGCAGCAGGAGTAGGGGGAACGGACATTCATCGACGGATGTCACAAATGTATGGCAAACACTGCAATAAGGGGCTTTCAAAAACGAAATGAGCCGAAGTCTGGTATGCGCAAATCGGTGACAGGATGGTAATATCGTGGCATATGTAATGAAGTGTTGTTCCGACCAGAGCATGGACGTTCACAGCCCATCGCTAGAGGGCACGCATGCATGTCACGTGACTATACAAAGCTAGCAGCAGCATGCATCAATCATCCAATGCTGGCAGTTGCATTGCAAACAGTGAAATAGAGGCGTCAAAAGAAGAGCAAAGAGGTGTGCGTTTTCTGACAACAGAATGAGTAGGGAGAACGGACATTCATCGATGAATGTCACAAGTGTAGGCGAACACTGCATGTCCCTTGCAAGGGTCAAGGCATGGCACAAGTGCTTCAGGGGAGCACGGTTGTCGTTAGCCAATGATGCACAGTCTGGATTACCACACTCCATTATCGATGACATCATCCAGCTGGTTGATGCACTCATTACCCAGGACCACCAAGTGACAGAAAGCCATAGCCACTGAGGTCGGATTGAGCATCGGAGGTGTTCACACCATCATGAAGGAACGACTGCTCTTGCACAAAGTGTGTGCCTAATGGATGCCCCACAGTCTTCAACCTCACCAGGAAGCATGTCGAATGGCCCACTGTGGTCATCTGCAGCACTATGCTAGGGAAAGGAATGAGTTCCTGGCATGAGTGGTGGCTGGAGATGAGCCATGGTGTAGTCGCTTCGAATCAGAATCAAAATGACAGTCTCCAGTGGAAGCATCCAGGGTCACCACCACCAAAGAAAGCCAAGGCCATCCACACAAGTGCAGGAAAGGTTATGCTGACATTCTTCTTTGACCAAGATGGCTCCCCTTCTGATACACTTCCTGCAGCATGAGATAACAGTGAATGCCCAGCATTACTCGCAATCCTTGAGCAACCTTCACCAAGCAATCAATTTAAAATGACTAGGCATTCTCATCCGTGGGGTCATTCTGCTCCTTGACAATGCAAAGCCTCATATGGCCAACACAGCCGCGGCATTCCTGTAGAAATTCAAATGGGAGGTTCTCGGCCACCCTCCATACAGGCCAGATCTCCCTCTCTGTGATTACGCCATTTTTGGTCCCTTAAAAAGGCTCTGAGGGGCCAACGATTCACCTCGGATGGCAGTATCCAGCTGTACATGCAGAACTGCCTCACTTCACAGCCCCGAGACTTTTATGAGACATCCATTTACCACCTTGTATCACAGTGGGACAAGTGTCTCAACAGCCAGGGTTAATACTTGTAACATGCAGGTACTGGTTTCTGTAATTATGTCTTCAGCTCATTTCTTTTTGAACACACACTATATATCTCCATTGTTTCTTTTAATTCCTTGAACCTCCCTGTTCATTCCTTGTATTTCACTTTTTATTTTACTTGAATTTCTTTCTAGCACCATCATTCTGTTTCCTAGTCTTTCTTCCATATCCTGCACTTTCTTCCTGATTTCTTCCAATATCTTATGTTCTCTGTTAGAACTGGATTAACTTAACTCTTCCAATAATTGGTAGTAATCAGTCACACATAAAAGGGAGAAAATATTCACCAGCTCTCCTTTTTGAACGTTTTTCTTCTTCTATACCCCTTTCACATTAAGTAATACTCCAATTTGTGCTCTGTGTATTACAATGCTGTGCCCATTGCCACTTAGATTCTGCTTGCATCTTAAACTTCTTTCAAAATCCACTGCTAATTTGATTCTCAAATTACAATACATACTTTGTGATGCAGCTTCACTCATCTATGTCTTAAATATAAATTCTAAAGTACATGTTTCACAACTCACAAGTATAAAAATTGGAAGAAGCTTAGAGAAAGTGAAGCACAAGTTAAAATAAAAGTGAATCAAGAAGATACTGACACATTGCTTCACTCACACTGTTTTTCACAGGACATGTTTCAAGAGCTGTTGTTCCCATCAGCTGAGTCCCAACTGGTACAAATTATAGTGTTTTCCTCCTTCTCCGTGTCGTCGGTAGATGGCATGATGTATTTGTGAAAGATGTCCAGTGGTGGAGTTTCGAAATTCATGATTCTATGACAATTTTTATTAATGAAGATCTTTTTACGA
Organism: Mantis religiosa; assembly: GCA_030765055.1. Lineage (NCBI taxonomy): Eukaryota > Metazoa > Arthropoda > Insecta > Mantodea > Mantidae > Mantis > Mantis religiosa. Next base: position 61,919,636 of record CM060947.1, on the reverse strand, counting down.
AAGATCTTTAGGGTAACTAACCTGTTTTATTAAATCTGTCTCCAAGTTAATATCATATCTGGTTATTTAAAACTAAAAGTGACTGCAGATTTTTCAATTTCACTGTTTTTAATGTTGCAGATATGTTCTTTAGTTCTGATGTCAATATTTCTTTTTGTTTTTCCTATATATATATTTTAGGGCAAGTTTCACATTTGATCTTGTAGATTCCTGGTTTTTCTATTGTAGTAATTGAATTTTTTTGGGCAGCTTTTTAACAAATTCATGATATTGAATCTATTTTGCATTGCAAGAACTATGTTCTGTGTTGAAGATTTTTTGGAATTTATTATGGACTGATGGGTGAAAGGAAAATTTCTTTGTGGTAAAAAAAAAAAAAAAAAAAAAAAAAAAACACCAACCTGGAACCTATGGGGTGAAAAAAAAGAAACTGAATGTGATAACTGTGGCTGCAGCCTGCTGAGTAGCAATGACTCAGGTTCAGCCTATAGTCCACCTGAACAAAACATTACAGTTCATCTTGCCTGCTGCTCTGATACTGCCATCTAGTGAGCACCCATTACACCATCAGAACTTCCACAAGAACACTTCGTTCTTACTACTGCCACTGAAGATATGTACCACAGGCTTAGATGAAATGCCTAGGAAGAAGCTCATAGAACACGCCTTGCAAGCTTGGCAATTTGTTTAAATAATACCAATACCAGCAATGAAAGCCTGCAAGTGTCCCGAGAGTAGTATATTTTGAGGGAGGGGTGCTCTGAAAGTCTGTTACATTCTTGGAAGATACTGAGATAAAATATCACTTTGATTTATTAAATTGGCCTTTTGTATTTGAGTTTTATGCTAATCATGAATGGATGCCGCGCACGCACGCATGCACATACACACATACACACATGCATGCACGTGTACAGATGCACATGCAAGGAATACAAATAATGTGCAAAGCTAACCAGATCATGTAATATTACTAATGTAATGGAACATATGGATGAATAAAAGATTAAAAACACCACAGAACACGATCGTGCCTTGTTGCAAAAGGAAACTAAAGATACTCATAATCATAAAAGTTCTAAATTGCTGAATGAAAATTCCAACACATAAATTCAAAAATTTGCCACTGTTTTAATATGTAGGGAAACTAATAAGCTATTGCCAAATGCTGCTTAGGATTAGAAGTATTATATACTTCAATTCTTAAATGAATATGAATACTTGCATAATAAGGATTAATACCAATATATAGTGGCATGTGATCGCATTATTAAAACAATAAGTGGAAACTAGCATATATGCACTGCATTTAAGTTGATAAACTTACCAGGGTTGACTGATAAGTCCCAGGTCTCACAGAAAAAAAAAAAAAAAATGTTTATTTCTCAACATAATCTCCAGAAAAGCTAATTCATTTGTCATATCATGTTGTAATTTAATCAAACCATCTCTGTAGTGTGATTTATCATAGCCCTCAAAATAGATGTTTACCGCATTAATGACCACCTCGTTGCTGTGAAATCTTCGTCCTCCAAGAAATTTTTTGAGGTTTGGGAACAGGTGGTAGTCACTGGGTGCTAGATCTGGTGTATAGGGTAAATGTTGAAGGAATTTGAACTTAAATTCACACATTTGTCCCATTGCAATGATTGAACGATGGGCCGAAGTATTGTCGTGAAGAAACAAAATGTTGGATTGATAGAGTGAAGAAATGAATAATTTCCATCAATTAACTTAAACAATTTTTTTTTATTTGTTCCATTTATACTCCACCTTTAACTGCAATGGTCATAACGTTGGCCATTCTCTTTTGGAACATATTGAAGGTGTTAACTCGTATTCGTTGGGTTTTAATAATTAGATCACACACACATTCACACTTTCAATGATACTTCCAGACTCTGGGAAAGATTGGGAATCATCTTGGTTGGAGAAAAATCCCCACACCTAGGCAGGAATGGAAGCTGGGACCGCTAGCATGGCAGGCAGGTGCTCTACCGACTGAGCTATGGAGCCAGCAAACAAAATGTTTTTACCTTTCTAATTGAGGTGTTTTTCTTTTCACCTCATCCTCAAATGCTGCAGTAAACTTGCGCAGTAATCACCAATGATACTTTTACCCTTTTCCAAGTAAAAGATATGATACAATTTTAACTTGTATCAAATAAAATTAAATATTATAATATAATATAAATATTATAATATAATATAGTATTATATTATATATGAACAATTATTATAAATGAACTACAATACTTGGTAACCAACTTCACTCTTCTGAAGTGGAGGATTCAACAATTTTAAACAGATAAGTGAAGTTGGTTACTAAGTTTTCTAGTTTATTTATAATAAAGAAATTCTACTTAAAAATTATTCACTAAACATGATAAGACTAATTATGAAATAACAGCACTTAACATTAATTTGCATTTTGAGATAACATCCACCTCCATAGTGTGGGAGCAGTGTGTGTGCTGTATACTCAAGCAGTACCGTACTCTGATTTGGATTGGAACGAGTTACATAAAAAAGGAGTTTTTCTTTATTCTTGGTAGACAAATTTTGAGTAATCCTGAATTCTCTGGAAGCCTGAGCTTATTTGAGCATTATTTTGCACATTCTATCTGTTAACCATGAGAGAAAGAGAGAGTGAGGGAGGAAGAAAATTGAGTTTCTCCATCTTTCTTTCTATTCATTTGCTGTCAGTAATTTTTGAAGCTATTGATAATTTTTCCTTGAAATAGGAATGCAATTGATATGGTGTAAGCACACTTTTTCTTAGTATACTTTTGTTGGCTTGAAATAAATGAAGTGCTATTCAATCAGAAAAGCTTCTTAAGTCAGTTTAGAATGAATCATACAGTGCCATTGGATTATCAGGAGAAAAACATTTAAAACTTATTTTTACTACAACAAGTGGTGACAGCTTTCAAAAAAATGACAAAAGTATTGAAAAATTAAAACTAATAATAACATACATCTAAAAATAACTAATGACTTATAAAAAAATATTTGAAATAAGCTGTACACTTATTTTGTGCTGAGATGCCAATTTGATAGAGATTTGTTGGTGTTTTGTGACTTTTTTTTTTTTTTTTTTTTTTTTTTTTTTTTTTTTTTTTTTTTTTTTTTTTTAAAGCTGCAATCGGCGATCATTGACAAATCGTAGTCTTGGATTGATGATTATATTATCTTTTGAGTTTTTAAAGATTACACTTTATTTTAAAAACACAATAAATATATTTAAGATGCAATTATATAGACATTATTTGCAGGAATTCTTCTCCCACAATGAAAATGTTCTTCTTTTTTGTTGGGAAATGCTTCCATCTCCATGTTTACCACAGCTTTTTATGATCACTTCCCATAGGATTTATATAATCTGTTCCACTTCCTTGACTGCACATCTCTTTTATCACTTATTAGATTAATATTGTAACTTTGTGGGTTCGTAGAATTAAAAGGCCGAGTTGCAGAAATTAAAAATCTCCTTTATTTTCGTAGAAATACTCTTATAGGTTACAGCAGCATTATTTATGTACACCATCAGTCTACCAAGGTTGATGACAATAACAGTGACAGCAGATTACATCATTCGCTCTCGTTACAATAACACTTCCAGCCGTCTGGTTTCACAACAACTACTCACAACTGACTGACTCATCACTAGCCATGGCTTCTTTTATACACCTAATCGATCATTCTAGATTGCTCTCGAACTTACTCTATAATGTCACCAGATAAAACACGAATGTTCTAGAATGTAACTATATAGGTGCCGGCAAGTCTTTAACCTCTGTGATAAACTATCCATCTCTTAATAATTTTTAGATGAGTCGTATTCACTTACGAAAGTGAAGCAGATGTGTAATAAATACGACTCATCTAAAAATTAATAATTATTTCGCTTCACTGTGGTGCTCCAATACAGATAAATCTCGATATATCCATCTCTAGTTTATCGGCGCTATCGTTAATTGGTTTTGCAAGCTCCTGAAACATTACCGTCTATTATCAATTTGTGCCGACACGTTTATGCCCAGCGCCGCGACACTGCTCCCTCCTCAAGGCTGGTCATCCCGAACAGCACCATTGTATCGGGTCAGACGATCCAGGTGTACCACCAGCATCTTCCCTCGGGGCACCTTTTCGATGCGGTAGACCACGTCGTTAATCCTCTTCACCGCCTGGTACGGCCCTTGCCATGGTTGCTGGAGCTTCGGGCAGCATCCCTTGGTCTGAGTAGGGCGGTACAACCAGACTAGGTCACCCTGCTGGAACCCTTGGCTGTTGGCTTGCCTGTCGTATCGGGTCTTCATGCGGTCGCTCGCCTTCTGGATGTTCTGACGAGCCAGCTCATGCAAGTCTTGGAGATGGTCCACAAGGTTCTCCACGTACTCGGTTGCTGGCTGTTTTGCGTCCGGGGGTCTTCCAAAAGCCAGATCACAGGGGAGGCGTAACTCTCGGCCGAACATTAAAATGGCTGGCGTCATCCCAGTGGTGTCGTGTGTTTACGAGCGGTAGGCCAGTAAGAACAGTGGCACCTTAATGTCCCAGTCTCGCTGATGACTGGCCACGACCTTCCTCAGGTGTTCCTCTAAGGTCTTGATATACCTCTCGACCATGCCGTCCGACTGTGGATGTAGGGGTGTGGTGCGGGTCTTGTTTACCCCAAGCCTCTCTAGTGCCTCCTTCATCAGGTTGGATTCAAAATTAGTGCCCTGGTCGCTGTGGAGCTCTAACGGCACCCCAAATCGGCAGAACACTTGCTCCACAAGGCAGTCCGTGGTTGTCTTCGCCTCCTGGTTCGGAATGGCAAACACCTCCGGCCACTTGGTGAAGTAGTCCACGACCACCATCAGGTACTTGTTGCCTCGGTCGGACACAGGGAATGGTCCAGCTATGTCGACGGCGATCCTTTCGAATTGCGCTCCGACGTTGCAATGTCCTCCCAGGTTGGTCTTGTCCCTGCCTCCGCTTCCCTCAAGAGAGGTCCCAAGTCTGCGTCCGCTAGCTGCTCCCTCCTCAGGCCTGCGCTATCCCAGCCATCCGCATGCACTGCCGTGACTGCTCGGACTGCTGCGTCACGCTCCTTCTCTTCCAATCTTGTGCATTGGCCGCACTCCTCTGGGCAGGGTCTTCGAAACATGGCGTCTGCGTTACCGTGGCTCTTCCCTCTACGATGTTCAGAGGTGAAGTCGTACTCCTGCAGCCTCTGAACCCAACGTGCTGTCTGGCCTTCCAGGTTCTTAAAGCTCAACGGTCAGTCCTCAGATGGAATGGCTGACCATACAGGTACTTATGGAAGTGCTCCAATGTCTGTACTACCGCCAGTAACTCTCGCCGGGTGACGCAGTAGTTCTTCTCTGACTTGGCTGAAGACGCGCTGGTATCGTCTCAGCAGTTGTCGAACCTTCTCGAGCTGTTCTGCGGTCAGGTGATCGGCCGCCCTCTTCAGTAAGCCTTCCAGCCGGGGCCCCAGGTGTTTCGTTGGCACCGGCTCCTGTGTCTTGTCGATTGCTGTCACGATGACCACGGGCTCGCACGTTCCCATCTCCGTTCCGGCCTGGACGTTGTGATCGGTGTCCGCTGGATTAAGCAGCCTCACTGGCACCTCTCGGCACGGCAACAATTTTCTTCCTTCGCTGTCCTTCCAGTCGCGCCGTCACCACCATCTCCTTTCTCGCGGGGACCCACGTCTTCCTTCAAGATGACCCTGCAGATTCTAAGGCATTCTTCGGGTTGCCGGAGTGTTACCTCTTCTCCATTGAGCCGCAGGACCTTCTTGCCGTCGTCGACCGTCGCCTCGTGGCTTCTGAGGGCATCCAGTTCCAGTATCACCTCCTCAGCCACCTCCACGACGAACACACACTGACGCACGGCACTCCATCCCAAGGTCAACTGCAGCAGGGTCTCCCTCTCCACGGTCAAGGTTTCGTCCGATGCCGTCACTAGCTGGTATAGTCGGCTCGGTTTTCTCGACGGCGAACCCCTGGCTACGTCGGGTCTGATGACGGTCATGGCTGCCCCGGTGTCTACGAGCACGCAGCACGGCTTCCCTCGTATCCAACCGTCTGCGAGGAGGCTGTCATCCATCCGTCGGCTGACGGCGCACAGTGTCACTCAAGGGGATGGTGGTGATGGCGCCGACGTGCTCCTCGCCACGCCGGACTTTACTCGTTCCTCCGGCTGCTCTTCCTGGTGTCGGTCATCTTCGCGGTCATTGTCGCGGCCAAGTTGCTATTTGCAGCTTTCGTCTTCGTTGTTAATTCGATCTTCATTTCTTCCATCTTCTCGGTGATGTCGTCCCGCTTCCTGACACCAATTGTTACTTTGTGGGTTCGTAGAATTAAAAGGCCGAGTTGCAGAAATTAAAAATCTCCTTTATTTTCGTAGAAATACTCTTATTGGTTACAGCAGCATTATTTATGTACACCATTAGTCTACCAAGGTCGATGACAATAACAGTGACAGCAGATTACATCATTCGCTCTCGTTACAATAACACTTCCAGCCGTCTGGTTTCACAACTACTCACAACTGACTGACTCATCACTAGCCATGGCTTCTTTTATACACCTAATCGATCATTCTAGATTGCTCTCGAACTTACTCTGTCACCAGATAAAACACGAATGTTCTAGAATGTAACTATATAGGTGCTGGCAAGTCTTTCACCTCTGTGATAAACTATCCATCTCTTATTAAATTTTAGATGAGTCGCGTTTTTTACACATCTGCTTCACTTTCGTACCTATTTTGAGGACATGTTTCGCAAATCTTCGCTTGCACAACATACCCATGAGACCCATTGTAAATAATATAAACACTCCTACTTACCTTCTGGCAAAATGGCTAACCAAAAAATTTCAGTCCTTTCCACAATTCCATACTCAGAGTATAAAAAACTCTTTAGACCTGGTAGAAAAAATTCAAAATCTTAAACTTAAATCTCATGACACTTTAGTATCCTTTGATGTCCGCTCCCTCTTCCCTAGCATTCCATTAGACAAACTTTTGATTCAACTGAAAAAATGGCTAAATTCTATAAACCTGGATGCCAATGCAATAGAAGAATATGTGGCAATGACTGAATTATGTATACATCAAAACTATTTTGTCTTCGATGGAAAATATTATAAACAAATTTCAGGACTAGCTATGGGAAGCCCATTATCACCATTTTTGGCCAATCTATACATGAGCTTTTTCGAAACACATATTACTAAAACCTTCCCTCATATGTTTAAAACATGGTACAGATACGTAGACGACATCTTTGCAATAGTGCCCTACAAACTAATAGATGATGCTTTGAAACTACTCAACCTGCAAGAACCCAGCATACAATTCACAGTAGAAACTGAAGAGGACTGTACTCTACCTTTTTTAGACCTTAAAATCAAAAAAGGCAATGAAAAACTAGAATTTGGCATTCATAGAAAAGCAACACACACAGATAATTACATCAAAGCAAATAGTTTCAACCCAATTCCACACAAACATGCAACCATCAACAGTCTAACACACAGATTAGTAAATCTACCTCTCAGCCAACAAGAATATCAAAACGAATACCATCAAATCTTAAAAACTGCAATCAAAAATGGATATGGAAAAAACCTTGTAGATAAAAAACTAAAATTATTCAAACTTCAAAAGAAATTAAAACAGATCACAGCTCTCACACCAATAAAACAAGAAACTAGATTTGCTAAATTTACTTACCACCCCTGGGCCACAAAAAAGTTCCAAAAAATATTCAAGAAATACAATATAACATTGGCACCAAAAAACAATTACAACATTAAAAACCTACTTCACAGTAATAATACTGATAAGATAAAACCAGAGGAAAAGTCAGGCATTTACAAAATTAAGTGTAAAGACTGTGAAAAAATTTACATAGGAAGGACAAAAAGGAACATAGGCACTAGAAAGAAAGAACACTTCAGGCACTTAAGATACAAAAATATTGATAAGTCCGCAAAGCAGCTCATTTCTGGTCTGAAAATCATGAAATTGAAGATAGCACAAAATTACTAAAATACGTACAAAAACATAGTGAACTCGTCATATGGGAGAGGATATACATAGAAAAACATAAAAACCAACTAATGAACTTTGAAATCCCGCTAGAAGAGAATCCCACATTTCAGTTCATCACTAAATCAACAGATGGCAGCAACAACCCCAGAATTACCCACACCGCTGGATCTAGCGTCAGTCGCACAAGAGCCGTAGATGCAAGCGAAGATTTGCGAAACATGTCCTCAAAATAGGTACGAAAGTGAAGCAGATGTGTAAAAAACGCGACTCATCTAAAATTTAATAATTTTTCGCTTCACTGTGGTGTTCCAATACAGTTGAATCTCGATATATCCATCTCTTGTTTATCGGCGCTATCGTTAATTGTTTATGCAAGCTCCTGAAACATCTGCCATCTATTATCGATTTGTGCTGACACATTTATGCCCAGCGCCGCAACAATATTTTATTAAATAACTATTCTGACTTTCTCAAATTTAACTAACATTCAAAATTAACAAACTCTTGCAGGGGGCTGTATTTAAATCAACACCTTAAATAAAGATACATTTTATGTGTAAATAGTTTTTGTCCAACTTTTAATGTTTTACAAATTAAAAAATTCATTCTGCATTAAGAGGACTTAACAGAAATTGCTGAAAATTCAAAATGTGCATTTTATTGTAGACAAATATTTTAAATATTATTTTAAACACTATTATTTTAATCAAAATCATAAATGACCATTTTAAATTTCAAGCAATAACAATAATATTTTAGAAATAGTTAATGTCATAAAAATGATATGAAATAAATTGTAGTATATAAAGAAATATATGGTGTTCTTTTTGTGTTATATTTTGTCTTTTATTATTTACTAATGGTACAAAATTCATTCCAAATTAAGAGGACTTCATAGGCTGTTCACAATAAAATTCATAATGTACATTTTATTAATAATATAAATATCTGAAACATACCTTGTTTTAATAAAAATTATCAGACGTTTGTTGAGAAAGTTAAAAAGAAAATCCACTTAGAGTAATTTGGCATAAAGAGATTCTTTAGGAAAATGTTCATGTTTATGCTTAAAGACATTGAACTTAAATATGAAATTTGGTCTTTTGTTTTTGAATTATGCTGTACACACTCACATGTACATTGATATGCATGCTGTTTGTTAAAACTACATTTTTTATTCAGGGAACCTCAAAACATATTTCTGATTATACTTTAATATCAGTTTTTAGAGTGGAACATAATGCTTGTTCTGTACTAGATAAACTATTTATATCACCTGCTAATCAAAATGTTTGCCATTAAGCAGACAGTTTGTGTAAAAGTAATTGGATTGTTTAGTTGAAGTTTCACTGTCTGAGATGATGTATTATAAATTACTATAATTGACAGTCCTTTTATTTTGCTTTATTTCAGTTTGAAAACTTTTATCATAACCATTTCAGTGGAAGAAAGCTAACGTGGTTGCATCATTTATGTCAAGGTAAGATAAATTTATTTTAAATTTCTTTAAATTTGGATGCATCCTTATATTAATGCTAGAACTATTAAACTCTGATTTGCATTCACATAATTTGTGTTAGAGAATCAGTTATCATTGATTGACCCTGTAAATAGGAATTACGTAACTATAAAGCCTAGGATTTAAAGTACTTACAAATTGGGATATATAACATCAAACATGAATTTGAGATTCATTTGGTCTATTGGGAAAATGCGAATAAATGGAATTAAGGGTGTGTCAGCATGTTGCCATGGTAGTTCAGTTGGTGGATCAGCCATGTATAAAGAGAAAATCCATGGTTCAAATCATGGCAATGCTCTTGAATTTTTCAGTTCTGATTCTACTTTTCAAAGCTTGGCTGCACACAGTTTGTATGTGTAGAACAATCTTTTATCATTGATTAATGTTATAAATGATAGCCATCCATCACTTACTGCAATTTACACAGGTCAAGAAAGTCAGCATTTCAGAGAGACACAGGAGACATTGCGAGCACTTGGAGAATGCACTAGAATTTATCAACAAAGGATATCGTTAATATGTAAAAAATAGAAGCTAACAAAATTGAAGTAACAAATATTACTATAAAATATAATTATTTGTCACAAATTTCACTTATCTTTTTAATAAAATTGATGAACTTTCCACAGAATTCAAGTGACTAGTTTCACGAATTGCTGTGATATTTCAGTATCCTCCCATTTGTCCCACATGTTCCGCAAAAATCAATTAACTTTTATAGTATGTGCAGTTTATAAGACTATTTAGTAGTTGGTATGCAATTGAAGATCAAAATGAACACTTTCAAAACAAGTCTGCTGAGTAATCTTAGTGAGTAATGCAATGTGTAGCTAAATTGATTGAAATTAATACTTTGAAACAAATTTCAACATACAACTTCACTATCTTGAATTTGCATTTATCCAGAATATGTTTTAAAGGTTCTTTCTTCATCTCAGCTGGCTCCAATTGTTGTTCTAAATAGGTGATTTGAGGATAGATACATTTGCCTCAAATGGCAAATTATCTATGTTGTAATTATATTTTCTATAGTAATAGTATCAAAGTTCATTAAATCCTTTTTATGTTTGCGTATAAAAAATATTTTCCAAGTTGATCAGGGTGCCAGTCGGTTAATGTTTTGTTAGTTTGGTCTCTTCTTATTTCATGGCCTTTCCAAAAATGTGCATCAAAGGCTAATTAAATTTCATATTCATAAAATGATATTTTTATCTGACTTTTAAAGCTACAGTTTGTCCATCCGTTGTGGAATTTTTCACAGTTAGAGTAACTTTCTTGTAATTACCTCACTTTTGTAGGGTTCTTCATCTGTAGTATTTGACTTGAGTGATCACCGATATTTGTGAACGTTAATCCCACATATTAAGCAGAAAATATGCAAGCACATTTAGAAGCAAAAGAAGGAACTCTATGACTTAAACATTCAACAATTTACACTTTAATATTAGTGCATACTGACATAAATCTAAATTATATTCATATATTAAGATATTTAAAATCACAGACTCAATCAGTTTAATAATTTTCCTTGCAGTTATTTTATAATTTATATTTTTATATATATTTCATAGCTTTATTTACAATTACAGTAATAAGCTATTTTCACATTTTTGCATATTCATTAATTAATAGATCTCACTCTTTCACTTCACAGTTCATGTATTATCCGTTCACAGACTTTGCTACACTTTTCGCACACACACATGTAATGTGTAATGTTTACTTAAAGTAACTGAATATGGCTATTTGGCTGCAATTATTCTTATTAATAATAAGCTATTTTATGTAAGTGGGAAATGCATGATGTAAGTTCTGTGTTACAGGTGAACTGAGACTTGGTTATTTGAAAAGGCCATATCAGGTGACCATGCAAACCTTCCAAATGGCGGTTCTGCTCCTTTTTGAGAAGACTGATTCACTTACCTGCAAAGAAGTGCAGGAAACATTGCAGCTAAATTCTGACCAGTTTGGCAAACATTTGACTTCTCTTCTGGAGTCAAAAATTATTCTAGCTAATTCAGAGGTATTGATGTTTGTTTTTCTTTTGTCCATAATAAATCTTCTCATGGGATGTTCCATCTCTTAGATAGATGGCAGTATATTGTTCTCACAACACATCATTCTTTCTAAATTGTCATGGATGTGTACACACACACACACACACACATGCACGCACATGCACTCACATGCACCCACCCACACACACACACATGCACGCACCCATGCATGCATCCACACCCGCACATAGAGATATGTATTAGAATGGAACCTTTAGATTTACTCACTCAAGAAATTATCATGCAGATTTGTACTTAAGACTTGAAAGCTTGCAGTATTTGCATGCTAACAGTTTGAAAGGGTCACTTATGAGTTTAAGAATTTTTCAAATACTCAGTCAGCTCAAATAATGATACTGATTTAATTATAACCAGTTCATATTTAAGGAAATTCTGTATATGAATTTGGCTTCAGTAGAGAGATGAAAATTATGATAAATTAATTCAGTGTTTTGTGGTTGCTATTTACATTAATTTGATTACACTGCTTAGTGTTACAAAGAAGCTCACGGAATAAGCTGTTTTTTCTCCTAATTTCATAAAGCATGCTTTGAACCACAAACAGTATAAATATATCACAAAAAGGAACTTTGTGATTAAATCATTTTCTTAATTTCAAAGCTTTAAATGTTCACATGAGACTACAAAGTAAAAGGTACATTACCAAAAGGCTTTCAATCTCAGATTAAAGTAAAACGTTTTAGCCAGTTTATTACAAAAACAGTCCATTTCTGACTTATTTGTATCGAGTGCACAGCATTTCCAATGAAAATACCAGAGCATTAATTTAAAGCAATTTGAATGAAGTCGATACAAAAGATTAGCCAAATGCAGTCATAGTGCAAATAAGGAATGAACCAGTTTATTAATTGCATCTCCAGATGTGCAAAGCTTGGCTATTCAAGTATACATGTTGGAAATGAAATAATCTTGCAGGCTTGTTGATTGAGCAGACTGCTTCTAATAGGACATAATGAACTATTCTAACACAGAACCATATAGGTAAGGTTGGCCAGGCATTGAATTCAGATGTTGCTGGTGTGCGAGACAAGAAACATTGATATTATTGTTCATTGCACCATATGCGAACATTATCTTAAATTCTACATTCCCATGTAATTTCAAAGATTTCATTTAGTATGTTTGAAAGCCTGAATATCTGTCCTGGCTTAAGCAATGGTAAGGTAACAAGCACATTTGGAATTGATAATGATAGTAAACAGCTTTAGACTGACCCTGTAGCTGAGTTGGTAGAGACTTGCCTGCTGTGCTAGCGTTCCCGAGTTCAATTCGCGGTTCAATCAACAGTATTTATTGTGAAACAGAAACTTCATCAGCACTACGCTGCATGGGAGGGTAATTACATTTTGAGGGCAAAAGACAACAGGAATGTCCAACTGGCACGTTGTCAAACTACGGAAACGAAGCATACGTCACCTGTGAGGAAGCTAGAGTCAGCGGTGCTGATGAGGGAAAGAGAAGATTGTCACCTGTGACGTCACACGTACAGACCAAGCACAGGACCAAGTGAGTCGAATCACAACAGCAGGCATAGTAAAGACAAAGTTACTAATAATGAAGGAAGGAAACTTTTAGATTTCTGGAGGAGAATAAATCTTATGATCTGTAATGGCCTGAAAGCGGGTTACAAAGAAGGGGAATTCACATTTGCTAATAAAAATGGCCAAAGTGTGGTAGATATTTTAATGTGTTCTGTAGGAATTGATGAATGGAGGCTAGATTTTGAAGTTATGAATGTTTTAGCACCAAACTGTCACTTTTTTTTTTTTTTTTTTTATCCAGATTTATGAACCCTATTTTACACAGTGGTATATTAGGGTTAGAGTTGATACATAAAAATACACAATTTTAACAAAAATATTTTAAATACTAGAAGGAAGAAAATATGTTATCTGATGCATATTAATTTAAACTATTTCAGACGTTTAAACACTGAGTTTATAAACATCATGAAGTACTTATACTGTTGTGGCTTCATTAGCAAAGATGTGAGCGGAGCAGAAAATTCAGTTCCTAGAGAGTCTAGCTTGAATATTAATTCTTGTCTTTCTCTCCAGAAAATGGGACAACAGAAAAGGAGATGAACCACAGTTTGAAATTCTTCACCACACATGCACTTGGGGTTAGATGTTAAGTGAAAACGTGATAAGTATTCCCCAAATATACCATGTCCACTTAAAAATTGTGTCAAAACAAAATTTGGTACAAGAGTTTCACATTTTCCTCTGTCATATACACTAGGGAAAAATAATGTTTTTGTTAAACTTCCATTTGGAGTTGTTAGCCATTGTTGGTTCCATTCATCAAGAATATGTTGATGTATTATTCTCCTTACAGTAGAAATAGGACATAAAGAGTATGTCACAGGAAGATTGGATTCTGCAGCCTTCTTAGCCAAGCAATCAGCTCTTTCGTTACCTAAAATTCCACTGTGTCCTTTAACCCATCCCATGCAAATATGTCCTGGATGGTCACTTTCCATTAAGATTAGAGTTAAGGGAAGGCAACAGGTGTATGAAGAAGCTTGATGAAGGATGTCTCAGTCTGGTGGAAGTGTATAAGTGGAAAGAAGAGGTGCATAAAACATTTGTTAATGAACTGAATTCAGAGAGTAGTAAAATTTTACAAGTGAGGTTACAAAGCTTAACTGAGAATAAAATAGAGCAAGCCTTAGAAGCACTGGAATATATTGCTAATAGAGCAGGGGCCAGTATGAAAGTGGGGGGTTCTAAAGGCATCAGTTGGCAGTGGTTTGACAGGATTGTCAGATGGCGAACGTAAGAGTAGCACAGGAATTAAAGAACTGGCTGCAATCAGGAGAAAAAGAGGAAAGGGAAAATTTTCTCATCCTCAGATGGGCATACAGGTGTCTAATGGAACAAAAAAGAGGGAATGGGGTGAGAAAATAGGCAGAATACTAAATGAAACAACAAGAATACATGACACTAAGAAAATTTGGTCATTAATAAGAGAGCTGTATAAAGATGTAGGGAGAGACGAGGATATAGGCGTAGATCAATGGTGTGCATACTTCGAATCACTTTTAGGACAAGATAATATATCAGAGTGGAAAGAAGTTTGTGAGGGGGTTCGCAAATAATGAATTAGATATATCTTGGATGTTGAATTTTGTGAACAAATAAGGAGGTTAAAAGCTAACAAAGCTAGTGGTATTGATGGTATACCAGGAGAATTTTGGAAGGCTTGGGCACTTGAAACTAGGAGGAAAATAGTAATAGTGATAAAAGTTGCATATATGACAGATATTAAAATATTTCAAGAAACATAGTAAACAAAATTGACACTACTGTTCACCCCTAATGAATTTCAGTCACAGACTAACCATTATTTACTTGGTAGATTTAGAAACGAAAAACTGATCTTAATCTTAGTCATTGATATTTATTAATATTTACTTTGGGATTAATATAAAATATATGAATTTTCCTCAAGTCAAGATTTGAAATAAGAGTTTAGAGAAAGTTTTATATATCTCCACCAGTTGCTTACAGACAGTCTTCACACCTCTTTACTCAGCTTTGATGCACTTGTCTGCAATTTCTGTTTCATCCTATACACTTTGATTTTGTGTCACCCTTGAAATAAAAGTCTGGAGGAATCAAGTCTGGTGATCTGTCAAGCAAAGGCCCAGATCCAAATCAACCATTCTAATGGTTTGGGAAAGGGGATGCAAGGGATAGTGATGTGCACTCCATAACCTCTCCTATCCAAATCCCAACCTCAACCTGCCAGTGGTGCAACCTGCTTTTACCAATGAGGCTCTGGGGACCAAGCGTTAGCAGCATAACTACATCAGAAATTGAGGAAATGCCATTTTCACCTCTTACGCTGACCTGTCACGGTGTACAAATGTTCCACAATTGGTGCTTGTGAGAAAAGCCAATGGACTTTAAAACTCCTCCCGGCTTGGTCTGATGGAGCCATTAACCAAAGACAGGTGTGGCCCTCCAGACATACTGGGGGTTAAAGTGAATGGATGATGTAACCACCATTACAAGCAAAAAATTGGTGTCCACTTAAAAAACGGTTACATTTATGCCACTTAAAACATGACAAGTCCTTCAGATAAATTTTCTGGAGGTAAAATAGTCCCCCGTTCGGATCTCCGGGTGGGGACATCTGCAGGACGTCAATTACAGAACACCCTCAAAATTCTCCAATGGAATGAAGGAGGACTTTCACAGTAAAAAAATGGAACTTCAAAAAGTCATAGAAGAAAAATAAATAGACGTATTCATCATCCAAGAAGCCAATGTAACAAATGATCTACTAAAATATTCTGAAATTTTTGGATTTAATATATATGTTCTCCCCAAATCACGCCAAATAGCTAGTGGAATACTTACAGGTGTCAGAACAAACATCTTATCAAAAGTTTAAAAGAAATGCAGCAAGAAGATAAAATAGAAATTATCCAAATTGAATTCTGGAAAGGAAATTCACGTTACACCATATATGGTATATACAATCCAGCAAATAACAATCCTGTCTGAATATAATAAATATACACTGAAAAACAACTTTGATTGTGATTTCAATGGTCATTTACCAAAATGGGGATACAAAGACTACAATGCCTGTGGCAAAACTATTGAAGATTTATTAAATTTTAACACTTTAGATCTTATTAAATTTTAGATGAGTCGTATTTTTTACACATCTGCTTCACTTTCGTACCTATTTTGAGGACATGTTTCGCAAATCATCGTTTGCATCTACGGCTCTTATGCGACTGAAGCCCGATCCAGCGGTGTGGGTAATAGACTTTAGATCTTATCTACAAGAATGGGGATTGCCCCGCATACCTACACTATAATGGCCAGTGCACTAATCCAGACCTATTATTAATATCTTCAGATTCCAAATATTTACAATTACTTTCTTGGAAGTGTTGAAAACAGTGTTGTTATGATAAATTAACTTTAAAGAGAGTCGATTAAAGACAGTAGACAACACTTACTTTTAAATTTTTCCGGAACTAGTTTCAGAGGCTTTGCCTCTATCATCGGCCGGCTCTCGAGAGCCGGCCGATGATAGAGGCAAAGCCTCTGAAACTAGTTCCGGAAAAATTTAAAAGTAAGTGTTGTCTAGTGTCTTTAATCGACTCTCTTTAAAGTTAGTCGAGAGCCGGCCGATGATAGAGGCAAAGCCTCTGAAACTAGTTCCGGAAAAATTTAAAAGTAAGTGTTGTCTAGTGTCTTTAATCGACTCTCTTTAAAGTTAATCCAAATATTTAGCTTAAAAAAGAAAATCCGTAAACTAAATCTGCAGTTCAAGAAAACAAACCGGAAACAAACATATGAAACAAAATATTTAGGAACAATTTTTGATTCAAAATTATCTTGGAGACATATTGAAGCAGTAGTAAACAAATCAACAAACAAATTTTCAATTTTGAAAAGATTAGCTGGAGTCAAGTGGGGCAGTAATCAGGAGACACTGAACACCACATAGAAAACATTCATCAAGCCAATACTTCTTTATAATGCAAAGGTAATAATTACAGCAAACAGTTCTAACATAAATCACCTAGAAGTATGCCAAAATCAAGCCCTGCGACTAATAACCGGTGCAGCAAAATCAACTCCAATCACGGTAAGCCTTAACTCGGAACTACCCAATACATCTGACTTTATAGGAGCAGGCACTAATACAACATGAAAAAATTTTGCGGTTAAAAACAACAAAATGGAAGAAAAGATTACTACAACCAATCAAGAAGGAAACACAAACACGTTTCCTACACAAAGTTATGGAATTAAAAACAGATCTGAACCTTCCTAATTCTAAAGAAAACATTTTAATCAAAGAAAACCCACTGACTTTTGAACCAATTAATATTCATTTAGATTTAGAACAAATAGTTACAAAATCTGAAACTTCCAAACCTGTACTAAAAGCACTAGCATTAGAAACTGTGAACAATAGATACCCACCTGAAGAATGGTTACATATCTACACAGATGGATCTAACTTGGACAACAACTCAGGAGCAGGAATTAAGTGTGCACTGTTCTCATTCTATCAACCAGCAGGATACCACACAACAAATTTTGATGCAGAAGTAATGGCTATTCATATTTCACTCCCAAAACCTTCTATACAGAATAGATAAATTAAAAAATGCTGTCATCCTTTCTGATTCTAAAGCAGCATTATGTGCAATAAGTTCATATAAAATGAGGTCAATCCAAATTAAAGAATGTCACAAAATGATTCAACAACTTCAAAAACTACAGATAAGAATTATATTACAGTGTATACCTGCACATTGTGGAATTGCTGGAAATAAATCAGCTGATTTTCTTGCCAAAAAGGGTGCAAATTTAATTCAGAACAAAAGTAAAAACTTATCCTTTACATCCATAAAAAGATTAATCAAAAACCAACAAAACCAATCAATATCTAACAAATCCAAAGATAAAAAATGGAACATTTTAATTAAACATCCAGAAATTATTCCAAAAATCCCATGTAAAGCTGCAGTAACAAATTTTAGATTACTTACGGAACATGATTATTTGGCCAAACACTTACACATAATAGGAATTTATACAAGTCCAAATTGTCCTCTGTGCGACAAAGAAGAAGAAATGACTGAAGAACATCTTTTAACCTGTGAAGCCCTACCTGCCAGACCCACTACACAGAAATATT
The DNA here is from genome assembly GCA_030765055.1 of Mantis religiosa. NCBI lineage: Eukaryota > Metazoa > Arthropoda > Insecta > Mantodea > Mantidae > Mantis > Mantis religiosa. The sequence goes on along the minus strand of CM060947.1, from coordinate 61,901,309 downwards.
GGAGAGCAAGAGAGCTAATGGCTTCATTGCCAAAGCCTAGCATTTGAAAACAACAACAATGGTTATGGAAAGTCTTTGTCAATTAACAGTGGACTGCGAGGTTGATGTGGGTTCTCCATCATGAAGAAATCACATCTTTTCCCTCATCTCAACGAAATGTCCTCCATTTGATATTTTGAAAACTGTGAAACCTTTTACCAGTCAAGTCCAGTGGTAGGAGGATTGGAAGAGTGATCTCCAATTATGCTGGCCCAAATGTTAATCAAGAATCTATGTTGAAAATTCTGTTGCATATAGTTCTTGGGTTCTCCACTGCCCATGTATGCATGTTGTGAAAATTTGTGACACTACTTTGTATGAAAAAGATTTGTGTACACCAAAGTATTTGCTACAAAATCTGGATTTTGTGCAACTTGATGAAGCGACCATTTGGAAAACCCACACATGGATTAAACTCATTTGGCAGTAAAAGCATTATGCTCTCTAAATCTGATATAATGATTTCAGGAGGTCATTGTCACCCTCACTCATGACATTTAGGATTACATTACCTGTATCATATACCTTTCTGGTAAATGGCAGCTAACATATTTGCGCATGGTATGATCCTGTTAGGGACATTTATCAGCATAGAGCCATTGAGCAGATTGAGAACACCTCTGCATTTCTTCTTAAAATGAGATCATATTCAGATATTCAGAACTTAAAAATGGCATTGTGTATATGATTTTGTCATTTTTATTTTTTTTATCCACACCTTCTTTATCTGCTGTGGTCTTAACATATGACTTCGATAAGTTGGCAATTACATGCAATTAAATATATAATCCTTGCAATCTGTACTGAAATTGGAAGAAAGTAATGGCAGTTGATGGAATGTTGCCCATTCTAATAGAATTAAGAAAGCAACAAATTGTGGACTTCTCAGATTTAATTTACATAAAAACTGTTCATTCTGTTGAAATATGTCAAAGGAAGAGATTATTGTTTATTCCATTTTCTGTAAATATAGGAAAAAATGAATAACTTATATCAACAGTAAATCAGCAGGATGATACATTTTTTTGATAAAGGTGTTTTTTTTTATAAAAGTTTAGCCTTTCAGCTCTTTATTTGAGATTTTCTTGTTATTCATAATAAGGCAAATTCTCCTTTAAATTCTGCAGAATTATTTCACTTCCATTCTGTATTTCCATTAGATAAAGATTTAATTTTGCTTTAGTCTTCCAAACTATCTTAAGCATTGTGTTAAGTATTTATTAGTGAATTAATCATATAGTAATAATAATAATAATAATAATAATAATAATAATAATAATAATAATAATAATAATAAATAAATAATAGTAATTAATAATAATAATCATCATCAAAGTACAGGTGAAGAGTTTTGAGACAAAAATGTGTTTGTCTTTGCAGGAAATCACTGCTGAAACAGTGTTAAGCCTCAACTTGGAATTCAACAACAAAAGAACAAAGTTCCGCATCCCCACAGCCCTACAGAAAGATAGTCCTCAGGAAGTGGAGCAGACTCTATCTGCAGTGGATGAGGATCGTAAGCTCTACTTACAGGCAGCTATAGTGAGGATAATGAAAAGCAGGAAAGTCCTTCGTCACAATGCGCTTATACAAGAGGTAAATATATAGTTTCTCATGGTTTTACCTGTATTTTATATTTAGTTCATATGCCTCATAGGTTGCCTACTACTCACCTTCCACACTAGGCCTGGGTTGTATGCCAGGTGATCAAACACTTCCTAATGAAACTGAGTTAGTGGCTACTTGGCCACTGCAGTAGTATGCTGTTTTCCTTTGTCATGAATAAAAAAATATTAGATGACAGTATACCTTTTCATTCATTTTGAATGGCTTTCCACAGCCAGTGTTATGTCGGGCAATAAACATTTGCAGCAATCGTAGTCCTTGGCTCCATAAACTCCACAAACAACAGATCTTCCTGATCGCAGAAAACAGTGGCTATGGTTCATAAAACCATTTGTGGTCGGTTTTGTCATACTAAATCACTTACATTTTAATTTTTTAAGGAATAGTTTTGAGAGCTGCTCAAAGTTGAAACTGGAAGTAACAGCTTCTGAAACTAGTTCCTCAAAAATAAAAATGTAAGTGACATAGTGTGACAAAACCAATATAAACTACAAAAACACTACAGTGAATTAATTTGGACACCACAGCTACTAAATTCTTGCATATCATGTAGTAGCTATGGTTTTCCTATTGCTGAAAGTTTGTTTGAACTTTTTGGTCTTTGCTTTTTTTCTGGGGAATATGTTTGCATTCATTGTTTGAATTGTTCTTTGGGTTCTAGATTGTCATAAAGAGTCCAATATTGTATTCACTATTGGATTGCATGACTATGAAACAAACAATTCAGGGCTTACCACATAAAAAAGAGAAAGAATTTTAAAACAACCAAATAACAAGAGTATTTTATATCTGTTTTTCTTTGTTTTTATATGCCACTATTAATTACAGTATTAATAACATGAGAGTTGTTTCACATAAGGGTGCCATAACCTTTGAAATGCTTGTTTTCATTTCAAGTACAGCATTGCCACATAAATATTACTGCATTACATCATAATTGGAATGTACCTTTTAAACTACATGTGTACACAAACATTAAAACAGTTTTGAGTCGAACTAATACTCAAAATTGTATTAGTTTTGTGCTTCATTGTATCATAGTAATAAATGGAGCATTGAGTATTAGTTCGACTCAAAATTGTATTAATTTTGTGCTTCATTGTATCATAGTCCTTAAACAACAGAATTAAAACAGTTTTAACTCTTTTTTGCAAAACTTGATTTTTAAATTAATCATTGTGATCACATGTTTGGTTGTGTAAGCTAAATTTACGAGGGCTGATCAACAAAGACTGAGAGTGGTTTTTTCCTGTAGCTTCCGTGATAGTTTCATATCTGTAACATAAATATTTGAAAAGAGCAGGTTTTTATGTATGTCGGTAAGGGGCAGCACTCTCGTATTGGTAGGTTGGTAGTAATGCTCTATTTTGTAGACCCTCCATACATTTCACATACCAGACAGTGGAGGTGATACGAGAGGAGCAGTACAGCACAATCAAATTCTGTTTTCGTTTAAACCATACAGCCACCAAAACTTATGAAAAGCTGAAGCAAGCATATAGTGAAGATACAACTACCTCGTGCAACAGTGTTTAGGTGGTTCAAGGACTTGAAAGAAGGCCGACTTGTCAGTGTTAAGCAAGGTGGGCCTGGTGTTTCAGCTTTTGCTGTGACTGAAGTCAACATCAACACAGCTGCTGTGATTGTCCGAGAGGATCGGCGTATAACATTACTTAACCTCAGTGAAATGTTGAGAATTTCATATGGCAGTGTGTTTACAGTTATGTACGACCATCTCCATATGATCCCAGTTTGTGCTTGTTGGGTGCCACATCTGTTGACTCCCGAACAAAAGGCTGTGTGAATGGAGACAAGCCGTGAGGTGCTGCGTCTCTTTGCTGATGGAGGGGATGCACTTTTTAAATTGATTATCACCGGTGATGAGTCATGGCTGCATCATTATAATCCTGAAGGGAAACAAGCCAGCACAGTGTGGAAATCGCCAGGTTCTCCAACACCAAAAAAGCCAAAAGTTCTTCCATTTGCAGGGAAAGTGATGGTGATCACATTTTCTTGCTGTAATGGAATAATTTACCAGCATGCAGTTCCCCCTCACACTACTGTTACAGCAGCATAGTACATGTCAGTATTGGCTACACTGAGGAAGCACATTGCAAAGAAACAACCAGAGCTTTCTCGGACTGGGTGGCAACTTCATCATGACAATGCACGGGCCTCACATCACAAATCAAGTAATGCAGTTTCTCGCTTGATTCAACATTACCTGTGCACCACATCCACCTTATAGCCCCGATCTTGCACCCTGTGACTTTGTTTTGTTCCCAACACTAAAGGCAAAGCTTAGGGGTATTCGATTTGAGAACTCTGAAGTAGTGCTCAAGAAAAGTGAGACGATTCTCAAGGACCTGACAAAGAATGGTCTGCAGCACGTGTTCAAGGACTGGCAGAGATGCTATAAAAAGTGCATTGAAGTAGGAGGGAACTACTTTGAAAAAGATCATGTAAACATTGAATTGCAGTAATAAACATCTATGAAAAAAAATCAGTCTGTCTTTGTTGATCAGCCCTCGTACAATAAATTTGTCAATTTTCATGACAACAAGGATGAAACAGGTCATTACTACTTATGGTTCTAGTTTTTAATACCACCAAAAAATGACATAATGCCTAACAGTATAATACTTATGGTACCAATAGGAAATGACCTAATACACAAAATAATTTTAGCAATTTTGATTTATTATTGCTTTTTACGGTTTTTCAAGATTTGCAAAAAGTAATTGGCTAACTATGAACTGTTACTTATCAGATCTCAAATGTTTGGGAATTCTTGGCCTTATGGGCCTCGTATTCCCAATATGCATTTTTGACCTGATAAATATCACTTACTGTTCTTAGTACACAATATACCACAGTATCACTAGCAATGCCACGTGAGTTCATTAACTTACCATGGCTAAAACCTCTTAAATAGAGGACCAGGTATTGAGGCCGTTAAACATACCATATAAAGATTCAACTGTATTGGAACACCACAGTGAAGCGAAAAATTATTAAATTTTAGATGAGTCGCATATAAACACTCCTACTTACCTTCTGGCAAAATGGCTAACCAAAAAATTTCAGTCCTTTCCACAATTCCATGCTCTGAGTATAAAAAACTCTTTAGACCTGGTAGAAAAAATTCAAAATCTTAAACTAAAACCTCATGACACTTTAGTATCCTTTGATGTCCGCTCCCTCTTCCCTAGCATTCCATTAGACAAACTTTTGATTCAACTGAAAAAATGGCTAAATTCTATAAACCTGGATGCCAATGCAATAGAAGAATATGTGGCAATGACTGAATTATGTATACATCAGAATTATTTTGTCTTCGATGGAAAATATTACAAACAAATTTCAGGACTAGCTATGGGAAGCCCGCTATCACCATTTTTGGCCAATCTATACATGAGCTTTTTCGAAACACATATTACTAAAGCCTTCCCTCATATGTTTAAAACATGGTACAGATACGTAGACGACATCTTTGCAATAGTGCCCTACAAACTAATAGATGATGCTTTGAAACTACTCAACCTGCAAGAACCCAGCATACAATTCACAGTAGAAACTGAAAAGGACTGTACTCTACCTTTTTTAGACCTTAAAATCAAAAAAGGCAATGAAAAACTAGAATTTGGCATTCATAGAAAAGCAACACACACAGATAATTACATCAAAGCAAATAGTTTCAACCCAATTCCACACAAACATGCAACCATCAACAGTCTGACACACAGATTAGTAAATCTACCTCTCAACCAGCAAGAATATCAAAACGAATACCATCAAATCTTAAAAACTGCAATTAAAAATGGATATGGAAAAAACCTTGTAGATAAAAAACTAAAATTATTCAAACTTCAAAAGAAATTAAAACAGATCACAGCTCTCACACCAATAAAACAAGAAACTGGATTTGCTAAATTTACTTACCACCCCTGGGCCACAAAAAAGTTCCAAAAAATATTCAAGAAATACAATATAACATTGGCACCAAAAAACAATTACAACATTAAAAACCTACTTCACAGTAATAATACTGATAAGATAAAACCAGAGGAAAAGTCAGGCATTTACAAAATTAAGTGTAAAGACTGTGAAAAAATTTACATAGGAAGGACAAAAAGGAACATAGGCACTAGAAAGAAAGAACACTTCAGGCACTTGAGATACAAAAATATTGATAAGTCCGCAATAGCAGCTCATTTCTGGTCTGAAAATCATGAAATTGAAGATAGCACAGAATTACTAAAATACGTACAAAAACATAGTGAACTCGTCATATGGGAGAGGATATACATAGAAAAACATAAAAACCAACCAATGAACTTTGAAATCCCGCTAGAAGAGAATCCCACATTTCAGTTCATCACTAAATCAACAGATGGCAGCAACAACCCCAGAATTACCCACACCGCTGGATCTAGCGTCAGTCGCACAAGAGCCGTAGATGCAAACGAAGATTTGCGAAACATGTCCTCAAAATAGGTACGAAAGTGAAGCAGATGTGTAAAAAATGCGACTCATCTAAAATTTAATAATACCATATAAAGTATTTGTAATTACATAGGACATAGAATTTTATGTTAGTAATGTTCGCATACTATTCAGTAAACAGTAATGTCACTTTTCCCCGGAATTTTTGGTGTTTAGCACACTAGTGATAAAGCATTTAGGTTCACTACATGGCCAATATTACTTAAATGGTTTTCATAGAGCATTAGAATAATCATTGTGCAACCAGTACAGCAGACTACTTAATTAGCAGGTTGCACCATGTTGTCATATACTCTTACTTTTGGACGTGATTTTCTAGTTAATGGTGTATTTAAATACAAAAAAAAGGTATTAGGTTTGCTTCATTTACACCTACGTTCTTCTTTTGTCTGCAGATTTATTTTACTTTCACCTGAAATAAACATCAATTATCATTCGTGTTCATTTTTTCTGTTTTTCATATCATCTATGTTTCTTTTGCAGAAGCATTCTAGCAGAGGGCAGAGCCTAACATGCCCTTAACTGCTCTTAACTTGCCATTTCATATATAATCAAGCATTTGCTAGAAGTGCTTATATAGATTGAAAAAGTGGACTACAAATAGTTTTTTCAATTAATTTTTACATCACTGTTATTAAATTCCTTCAATCACACATAATATATAGATATCCACTTTCTAGAAGTTTCAAAGATTTGAAGAGTTGCGACAGAATGTTTATGGCAGGCTGCTGCTGCTTCTTCTTCTATAGGAGCTGACATCATTCATCATGCCAAGTAGAGTGGTTGCAGTGATAGAAATGACAGTGTAATAAATTGTCCTGACAATTTCTGCTACCCTTAATGCTGCTTTTGTAATATCTTAAAATTAATACTGAGCCACTTCTGCAGAAGGTCCAGAGCTAGTTTTATTTTGGAGAATATAATAATTACCTTTGAAATGCATTTATCAGCTGTCCTGTAGTAACCAGACATGTATACTTCAAATAAATCTACAAGTAAAAATTATTGGCTTGCAAGGTTACTCACTATATCCTTGAATTTTGGAAATGTAGAGGAGGTTTGATAAATTAAATGTATGTGTTTTTCCTTTTTTCTACAAAAATGTGTTAGAGGGATGAAATCACTTCTTAAACAGGAGATATAATTGTTAATTTTATTGTTTTATACCAAAATGCATTGAACAAATGCTATGAAAGATTTTGTTACTTAGGCACATGTAAGATTTGTTTCAGCCATCTTTACTTTTCAGTATTGACATTTAGATAACAAGAATATTGTGACATTGTGGGTTCGTAGAATTAAAAGTCCAACTTGCAGAAATTCAAATCGTACTTTATTTCCGTAGAAATACGCTTCGTACACCTCTGATAACTCACACGTACTCAATCTTCCAGTCTGTCTGCACACTGCTCAGCACTGCATTCCTCACAGCTTCCTGCCAAAAACTAACTCACCTCAAACAGAGCAGTACTTATATCCATTAGTCATTGGTTCTGGAACTTTCCCGACTCCTCACGGAGGGTTACGGTCTTTCACGATGGCGACAGACAAGTTCTGACATTTCTCGGCTTCTCTCTATCTCTCCCCACTCCCTCAGCAAGCGCCATTCCGTCACACGAGTAGGTGTGGCCTCAATGCCATCTGTCTCTCTCTTTTGGCCAGCTCTTTCTGCCAGCTGATTTTGTTGTATGTTCGACGATCGGGTGACACTGCTCCCTCCTCAAGGCAGGTCGTGCCGAACAGCACCATCGTAGCGGGCCAGACTATCCAGATGTACCACCAACATCTTTCCTCGAGGCACCTTCTGGATGCGGTAGACTACGTCGTTAATCCTCTTCACCACCCAGTACGGTCCTTGTCACGGCTGTTGTAGTTTCGGGCAGTGTCCCTTGGTCCGGGTAGGGCGGTACAACCAGACCAAGTCACCTTGCTGGAACCCTTGGCTGTTGGCTTGCCTGTCTGTCGGGTCTTCATGCTGTCATTAGCCTTCTGGATGTTCTGATGAACCACCTCATGCATGTCGTGGAGATGGTCCACCAGATTCTCCACATACTCGGTTGCTGGCTGTTTTGCTTCCGTGGGGCTCCCAAAAGCCAGGTCACAAGGGAGGCGTAACTCTCGGCCGAACATTAAGCTGGCTGGCGTCATCCCAGTGGTGTCGTGTGTTGACGAGCGGTAGGCCAGCAAGAACAGTAGCACCCTGACGTCCCAGTCTCGCTGATGGTTGGCCACGACCTTCCTCAGGTGCTCTTCTAAGGTCCTGATGTACCTTTCGACCCTGCCGTCCAACTGCGGGTATAGGGGTGTTGTGCGGGTCTTGTTAACCCCAAGTCTTTCCAGTGCCTCCTTCATTAGGTTGGACTCAAAATTAGTACCCTGGACGCTGTGGAGCTCTAATGGCACCCCATATTGGCAGAACACTTGCTCCACAAGGCAGTCTGTAATTCTCTTCGCCTCCTGGTTCGGGATGGCATATACCTCCGGCCACTTGGTGAAGTAGTCCACGACCACTATCAGGTACTTGTTGCCTCGGTCGGACACTGGGAATGGGCCAGCTATGTCGACAGCTATCCGTTCGAATGGCGCTCCGACATTGTACTGCTGCATGCGACCCTGGCTCCTAGTCTGGGGGCCGCGACTCGCCGCGCACACGTGACATTGTCGGCACCATCTCTCAGCGTCTGCTCGGAGACTCAGCCAATAGTAACGCTGTCAGAGTTTGTCGATTGTTCGGTTTGCTCCTGAAGTACCGGCTTGCACTTCCTCCAAGACCTCCGGGACCTTACTTCGGGGAAGTACCAGCTGTTCTCTCTGCGCCTTCCCATCAGACGATTCCCATACCTGGAACAGCACAAGCTCTCTGATCTTCAGTGAGTCCCATTGGGCCCAGTAGGACTTGTATGTGGCGCTCCTTGCTGCGATGTCCTCCCAGGTAGGTCTTGTCCCTGCCTCCACTTCTCTCAGGAGTGGCCCCAAGTCTGCGTCCGCCAGCTGCTCCCTCCTCAGGCCTGCGCTCTCCCAGCTCTTTGCAGGCACTGCCATGGCCACTCTGACAGTTGCGGCACGCTCCTTCTCTTCCACTCTTGTGCACTGGCCACACTCTTCTGGGCAGGGTCTTCGGGATATGGCATCTGCGTTACCGGTGGCGCTTCCCTCTACGATGTTCAGAGGGGAAGTCATACTCCTGCAACCCCTGGACCCAACGTGCTGTCTAGCCTTCCAGGTTTCTAAAGCTCAGTAGCCAGGTTGGGGCGGAATGGTCAGTCTGTACAGGTATTTGTGGAAATGCTCCAAGGTCTTCACTACCGCCAGTAGCTCTTGCCGGGTGACGTAGTAGTTCTCTGCCTTGGATAGCGTCTTGCTGCTGCGACCTTGACTTCAGCTGGCTGCGGTACGCTACGGCTAAGCGGTGGTTTCCAAAGCTGTTCTCCAAGGCCTCCCAGATGTCCTTGGGCGCCGCCGCTGTCTGGACCGCATTCAGGACTTCCGCGGCCTGTCCCTGGATGCTGGCTATTAGTTGTGCGGCCTCTTCCTCTGTTGACCACTTGTGCCTGGCCACTGTATCGAACTGGTGGCGGAAGACTTCGAACGTTGTCACGCCATCGTATTTAAGAGGTTTGACGCGTGCAGATGTTGTGCCACGTCCTGGTGCTTCGGCCTTTAAATCCTTCAACCTCCTGTCGACGACGTCCTCAACCATGGCATTCAGGGACTTGTTGCTGTCGGACTTTCCCTCCAGGTCGTTAACGCGGTTGGCCAGGTCTTCGACGCGCTCGTCCGCTTCACCCATCCGCTTGCCCAGCTCCGTGACCTCCTTCACGTCGGCCAATTGTTCCTCAAATTTGGCGGCGAGGGCCTCGTTCGCGGCCTTCATTTCTTCCATCTTCTCTGTGAGGTTATCGTTGGCCGTTCATTTCTTCCAGCTTCGCGGCCAGGTTGTTATTTGCCACTTCTGTTTTCGCAGCGAGGTTGTCATTCGCCGTCTTTATTTCTGTTAGTTCCGCAGCCAGGCTATTATTTGCCGCTTTCATTTCCGAGGTCAGTTCGGCCTTCATTTCCATCATCTTCTCCAAAATCTTTTGCAATGCCACATCCATTGTTGAATATCCCTCTCCTGACACCAATTGTGACTTTGTGGGTTCGTAGAATTAAAAGTCCAACTTGCAGAAATTCAAATCGTTCTTTATTTCTGTAGAAATACGCTTCGTACACCTCTGATAACTCACATACGTACACAATCTTCCAGTCTGTCTGCACACTGCTCACTAGCACTGGTTTCCTCACGGCTTCCTGCCAAAAACTAACTTGTCTCGAACAGAGCACTCCTTATATCCATTAGCCCTCGCTTTTGGAACTTTCCCAACTCCTCAGGGAGGGTTACGGTCTTTTACGATGGCGACGGCTGTCCTGACATTTCTCGGCTTCTCTCTCTCTCTCTCTCTCTCTCTCTCTCTCTCTCTCTCTCTCCCCACTCCCTCAGCAAACACCATTCTGTCACACGAGTAGGCGTGGCCTCGATGCCATCTGTCTCTCTTTTTGCCAGCACTTTCTGCCGCTGATTTTGTCGTATGTTCGACGATCAGGTGACAATATTCTCTTAAGAGAAAATAGATATGAAACATTCTGAGGAAAGCATTTTAGGTACAAATAAAGCTAGAATCTCCTTCTAACAAAAACTTCATTTTCCAATTTTCTTGAAATAATATCTACAAAGAAATTGTATAATAAAGTTAACTAAATGAATATTAAAACAAAAAGTAGTTATCTTTAAAGACATTAAGTGATTTATTGTTTTAGGAGAAATATAATTTTAAGTTAGCAAAGTCATCAGCAAATAGGTAGTTAATATTTTTATAAGAACCCTTTAATGAGTAGCAATCTTTTAGTATAATAAGGGTACCTCAGTGATTTTGTTCGTGGCTCTCATGTTAAGGGTCTGTGGTTCAGTTCTTGGCTCTGTGTTGTGGTGTTAAGTTGATACTGGATAATTAAAGCATGCATGCAGCACAACTGTCCAGTTGCTTTCATAAAGGGTGGCATTAGACTACTACCCTCTGGAGAAGAATTAATTGCCCACTGTATATGACTGCCTGCCAGAAAGGTTTAAAGAAATTCCATGAGAGGCAATCAAGATTGAGTCAGTAAGGCCTTCTTGTGTGTCAGCATCTGGATGGTGCAGTCATCTGTATGCTTATACCATCAGAGTTGTCTAATATCCTTAAATGCTTTTCTTTTATGCCAGAAGGGAAGAGAAACTTGTAGATAATAATGGCCAGAACAAAAGAGGAGGTTGAAACTTTAACATCCAGAGGATTCAGACATAATGGAGGCTTCCAGAAATAGATTTTAACACTAAACAGCAGTCATAAGTTGTAAATCATAAAGGGGAGCACTCTGAAAAGATATAATGGTTATTTGATAGTCCCATCTTTAATTTTTCCATATCCACATATCAATTATATTATTAATTCAGCATTAACAGAGAATTAGCAGTCTTTTGAAAGTAATGAGTCGGTAATTCAAACACAAAACATCACTCAAAATATTCTTAATTGGACATGTTTCGGAGAACGGTTTGTCCCCATCGTCAGCAGTTATCCAATCTGTTATCATTTAGCAGTCTTTGTTTGCTAGAGTGTTGAACATTGTTTATTTGCATTATACAACTTATCTGCATTGGAATATTTGTGATTGCACCAAAATTGCTAGTTCTTACATGTTGAAATTTCTTTGCATTGTTCATACATTTTTCCTATTTGTCTAATTTTCAGTGTTCTTCTACTTTGTGTTCTATTAATATCTAGTGTCAGCATGTTGATGCAGTTGTGCTATATGTTGGCATGTAACAAGGCCTAAATAGAAATTAATTATTCTTTCACACTGGCCGTGTGTAGGCTAAATTGTGGAAACGCTGAGTCAGACTGAAAAATTCAATGCCATAGCCGGGATTTGAACCACGGATCTTCTGGTTTCCGTCCAGCCGCACTACCATTGTGCTACTATGGCCAACGTGCCGATATGACACTAAATTCTCCAACTGACTCATATTTTCCCAGTAAACCACTTAGGAGTTCTCATAAACACATGAGACAACTACCTTAATGGCGACTTACTACATGTAAGTACTTTAAGGCCCGGGCTTTATAGTTAACCACTATTAGGTTAATTAATGGAAATTAATTATTCTTTCACACTGGCCGTGTGTAGGCTAAATTGTGGAAACGCTGAGTCAGACTGAAAAATTCAATGCCATAGCCGGCTATGGCATTGAATTTTTCAGTCTGACTCAGCGTTTCCACAATTTAGCCTACACACGGCCAGTGTGAAAGAATAATTAATTTCCATTAATTAACCTAATAGTGGTTAACTATAAAGCCCGGGCCTTAAAGTACTTACATGTAGTAAGTCGCCATTAAGGTAGTTGTCTCATGTGTTTATGAGAACTCCTAAGTGGTTTACTGGGAAAATATGAGTCAGTTGGAGAATTTAGTGTCATATCGGCACGTTGGCCATAGTAGCACAATGGTAGTGCGGCTGGACGGAAACCAGAAGATCCGTGGTTCAAATCCCGGCTATGGCATTGAATTTTTCAGTCTGACTCAGCGTTTCCACAAGGCCTAAATATTATGCTACATTTTGTAACATCGTTAATGGAATAATTAATATTCATCTGCATGGACAGTTGGTTTAACAAAATAAGTCAGTTTCTAGTAGTAATGATTACGTAGAAAATGAAGCTATACTCCTCCACAGGAGAAAAAGTCTCCGAGGGGCGTGACGCAGGGGGTTGGCCGAAGGTCCTCACCCCCTCCCTGGACAGGTTTATGACACCCCATGTCAGTACAGTTACAGACCATTCAAAAACATTCTGACGGCTTCTACTTTTGTGAATGAATCTTCTCGGCTTTAATGCACAGAGTGAATAGGGCACATGTTTTTTTAACGGTCTGCTCCTTGTATAGCAAGCGTTCTTTGCCGCACACATTCGCTGTCCTTGTCCCACAGCACATTGCTTACAGGGATTTTCTTTGCGTTGCTATACTATAGCTACAGTGAAGCAATGAATATTATACAAATATAACAATTTGTACCAAAAACTTCTCTTAAGAAAATGGTATTAATTCTTTTTTCTAATTGATATCGATTTCACGAACTCTTGTCCGCATCTTCTAGTAGTAATTTATGATTCTACCTTTCAGAGATAAGTCAAGATTACAGCAGTAATTTCTGAATATGTTTAAACTTACTGTACTGAGTAACAAAAACATTGCTCAAAGAAGTTGCAAAACACTGTACAAAAATTGCCAAAATCACAAGCTACAGTGTTTGTTTTAAATCAGGTTGCAGAATCCCTGATAATGTAGCCAAAACAGCAAAGCAACGTCCAGAATAGTATTTCTGGACCACAATAATAAGAATTAAAATTCAATTGAAATGTTGTACATGATCCTAAATACTAATTGCTTATTTTCTTTCTTCTTTCTTACAGGTGCTGAGTCAGTCAAAAGTTGCATTTGCTCCATCTATCAGTATGATAAAAAAATGCATTGAGTCACTAATTGATAAACAATATATAGAGAGAACACCCAATTCTGCAGATGAGTACAGTTATGTGGCGTAAAACATTGTGGTACTCAGCTAAGCTTTGTTGGACATTGTCCACTGCGCACAAATGCATTGAATGTTTAAATTCTTAGTGAATGGAGTTTATGGAGAATTGTATCGTTAAAAATACTTGGGTATTGCAATTAACTATTCATATTATCCAGATTTGGGTATAAAATTAGTAAATATAAACTTAATGGCTGTGAATGCAACATAATGTACACAACAACAAATAAAATAAGAGTCTGAATTAAGTGAGCAGTTGACAAATTCCTAGAGCTATAGGTGCTCTCATATAAACTTAAAACAATAGGTGGTAATACTTCATTGAGTGTACCCATAAAATTAAATGTGATTAACTGAAAGGTCATGAATAGCTATTTTGCAACAAGGAGGGAAACTGGAAGTTTCTGAAAGTAATGCTTACATGTAGCACAACATTTGATACTGATTTACTTGCTCTTATATAAATTTTGATGTGAATACAAATGTGATAGGTTGAGCTACTTAACACAAAATGCATAAATACTAAGCAGGTTACATTTCTCTGATTCTGCCATTATTTTTAATTTCCTAATCTTAAATAAATGTTGCATCATATTCAGAATGTAAGGTGGGTATTGGACAATGTGCAACAAAGTATAGAAACTGCTATCAGTGACAGTGACTGAAAAGGAGACATTAGATTGACGTTAAACGAAGGAAAGCTTCATGTTTAAATGTTTTTAGGTGACTGTTTCTTCATTGGTTGCAAACTTTGGTTTGTGACACACACATGAAGAAAGGAGCAGCTGCACACAATGAGAGTTCCTTTTGCTCGACGGGAATTGAACATTAAAACAGTTCTGTTCATGTTAGTAAGGGTGTCTTTTTTTTTTTTTTTTTAACAAAGGCTTTCAAACTGAGTCATCCTTGACGTTTCATTTGAGTGATTTTGTGAAAAATAAATTTAATTATATTTGTTTTTCCTAAAGAATAAAGAGATTAATACTGCATGTTTGGTTACATTCTGCCAAAAGTTGATATTGATGTTTTTTATCTTCAGGTTTTTTATAACTTTCACCACAGTTGTAATAAGTGTGCTCAATTGTTTTATGTTCCCTCCTTTTGCTCCCACAAACTAAACCGTTTTGAGTAGGACAGTTGAGTGAAGATATTAATAACTGTATGCTTTTAAATATGTATAAATATGTGTAATATTATATTGCAATAAAAGATTTATGTATT
This sequence comes from Mantis religiosa, assembly GCA_030765055.1. NCBI lineage: Eukaryota > Metazoa > Arthropoda > Insecta > Mantodea > Mantidae > Mantis > Mantis religiosa. The sequence continues at coordinate 61,886,306 of CM060947.1, read as the reverse complement.
AATCATAATTCTAGTACATATATATTTTAAAAGATTAATTTTGTATCCCTTTCTCCATAAATATTTTATAATAAAACATTTAGTTATAGCACCTGGCCTAGTGAGTGAAATATAGATATATGCTTTCCTGTTTATTTAATAGCTCCTGGAAAATCCGTAACCTCGTTTTACCAATTTTATTGAATCTGCAAAATGAAAAGTGTTTATGCATAAATACCTAATGAATATGCACCTTGAGGAATTCATATCTACAGGGTGACTAAATGACATGAAATGAGGATGTACATTGATGCTTGCTGTACCTTAGAGGAATTAGTAAGTTGCAGTACTAGAATCCATTTTATAAAAGCCTGCATACTTGATTACTCAGTTGCCCAAGATGTAAAGATGCATGTTTGGCCTATTCCCTTGGATGTCATACCAGTTTTGTGGGAACCACGTGACCACACATTTTGCTCTCAATACATTTTGACTGTCTTAAACATGCTGATTCTTAACAATGGTATAGATACTAACATTATAGGGTTCATTGTATTTTATCCAAGCATTACCATGTAGGTTTAATTTAGTTTCATACTTTCCGGCCTAATTGTGGGTTATGCTTGTGGTGAAGTATAAAAATATACAGAAAATTTATGATGGCCTGTGCTTGCATTTGGTTTGTTGTGCTATGTAGCTGGATGTTTTAGTTAACAAAAGAATCCAGTAGATGGCAGATGAGACCAGGAAAACAAATGAGAGTCAACAATTTCTTGATAATACCTTCAAGTGGAGGTGAAACATGTTGAAAGAAAATTTGTGGTATTTGCAGTACAGAGTATCTCAGTCGACTCTTAGTGTAATTTTAATTTTTAAATACTTCACAGTGTTAATTCCAATTTACCTTTTTCAAAAGTGAAGGTATGTTTTGTTTGGAAGTCTGCATGTCTACAGATACTACTGCATACATGGTTCAAACATCGCTGGCTCAAGCAAGCGTAATCTTACCGAAGAAGAAATGTTCAAAATTTATTTCAATGATTCAAGATCTGAGGGTGACAAGTGCATTTTTTTGAAGGTGAAAATGATGCTAAAGGTAATTAATTGTATTTTATTGGATTTTGTACATTGTAATTTATTGTTAATGTGAGGTTCTTAACCGCTTCACCGATGGCCATTTAAACCCTTCAGGGGCTGGAAACGGAGACCCAATAAACAGAACAAGACATTTAAATTGTGTGTGTGTGTATTTAATGCTCAGAATTTGATAATAAAATCATTTTTCTTCTTGCTTCCCAATATTTGGAGACTAGATCTTGATTTTGGAGAGTTTCACATACATTTAGATGATCTATGTTCATTAAATCGTCTTTACCACATAAACAGCACTGTGGAGAAGTTGTTAATCCAACCTTGAATAAATGTCCATTCAAACAATCGTGGCCTGTGATTAATCTGAACATTGCTACTGAAGATTTTCGAGGTAGTTCTGGAATGTCTTATTGTGTTCCCTCCACAATATGAGGGTTAAGAAGGAACGATTCAACTGCCTACTTATAAAAAAGAGGTGTCCATAAGAAACAGTTGAAACCTGCTCAATAAACATTTAAATTGTTAAATGCTGTAAAAATGCATCATAAATACAATTCCATATCTTCTGTATTTATTAAGTTATTTAAACGAAACAAAAACTGGTTTAAAATCCATTAAAGGCAGTATACATCTACAGTAACAAGAAAGTGGAGACTATAGTAATAAATCGTTCAAATTTCACTTCTTTGATTCACTGTAGCAAAAGCCATTCTTTGTGCCGAACGCGCCTAATATTTGAATCATTTTGTTTGGTGTGTATACGAACGAATGTATGTATGTATAGCTATGCAAGCGACTTCTCCAGTTCAAGTTAAGTTTATTTATGCTATACCAAGCGATAATCATACGAGTATATGTTGCATTACACAGGAAAGAAAACTCTCTGTCAGCATCTGTTATTACCGTGTTTCTCAACCAAGGTCTCTGGTAGCCTTATGCAGCTGTTTTGGCTCAGTATTTTAGTTATTTATACTCTCTCTGTGTTCAGAGTGATTTCTTATAGCTATCACTCACCAAGGCGGTCCGGGTTCAATCCCAGGCGACCGCAAAGTGAGATTTGTGGTGGACAACACGGCGCTGGGGCGGGTTTTCTCCGGGATCTCCGGTTTCCCCCGCCATCTCATTCCACCGGTGCTCCATCTTCATCTCATGTATCATCAGTGTCATCGCCTGCGGTGCCGTATGTAGTAAAAGTGGGTTTTAAACACTACACACATATTATAGCTATCAAGAGCTAAATGAATGGCACATTTGAAATTGTTAAATTTCAATGTTAACCATGGCTTATCCCCGTAATGTAGCAAATAAATTACCTTGCGTGTGATGTATACAGGCTTCTGATATTACTGTAGAAAACCTGGAAGATTTGTTGTGGGATTATGAAGGAGATGTTTAGGATATAGGTAGCAGTGATGTGTACTGGTCTTCAGATGGCATGTTAGCTACTCCATTATTTGGGGGAAGTGGCGGCTCAAATATGGGTAATGTGGATCAGCTATTACTAGCTATCCCTCTTTATGAAAAACAGTTAAATGGTAAAAAAAGTATTTTTATACCACTAGATGTAACCATGCACAATTATTTAGTAATTTTCAGAGCTGTAAATTCATGCAAGACATTCACCAACCTGTACTTGCGCGTATAAATAGCTTGTAACCTTATTGAGTATTATAATACTCAGAGGCCTCTTTATACTGGGGCTAAGAAATTCACCACGACATCACCCCTCATACTTGAGAGAAAACACTTTCCTAAAAGTATACCACCCACAACCAAAAAAGTCGCAACTATTTCGAAAATGTGTAGTGTGTCGCGAAAAAGAAGTTCGCAAGGAAACCAATATTATTTGGTGTGAATCTGCAGATGTGCCCTTGGGTGTTTATCGAGGTTTGGAGGTGTGCAATTCAGAAAGAAACATTTAACGGTACCGAGATTTAACTGTATTGGAACACCACAGTGAAGCGAAAAATTATTAAATTTTAGATGAGTCGTATTTCTTACACATCTGCTTCACTTTCGTACCTATTTTGAGGACATGTTTCGCAAATCTTCGTTTGCATCTACGGCTCTTGTGCGACTCTTATAAAATATGGTTAAGTACATCTATTTCTTCATTGTTAAAATTTTGCTTTGAGAGATTAATTACATTGTCTAGGGATGTGTTCTTTGCTGAAATTTTGTTATGTTTTGGTTGCCAATGATTATGATTACGTTTTAGTTTCTTATTTTGACGATAAACTTTCTCTTTTTTACGCACAAGAGCCGTAGATGCAAACGAAGATTTGCGAAACATGTCCTCAAAATAGGTACGAAAGTGAAGCAGATGTGTAAGAAATACGACTCATCTAAAATTTAATAATTTAACGGTACGTTTACATCCCTTATAGAACTAATTTAAATTTATTGTAAAATAGGAAGATTAAAATAATTGGCATTAAATGAGCATTAAATGCATGTATGCGCAGGACGTCTATACACGTCCATATCGGTTTGGGGCATTTTAACTTGGACGTCATATAACGTCCATATTGGTGAAAGGGTTAAGAGTGAATTGCATGATGTAATGTTTTTTCAGTTTCTTACACTATTATTTTCCATTGAAAATATGTGGTATATTTCTTCAATGTCTCTATTTACAGAAGAAGAACCTCAAACTAATTGGAAAAATTAGTGAGCTGTGAAAATCATGCTAATGAGAATCTATCTCAATATGAAGAGGAACCTGATGAGGTTATGCAGGAAGTGTAGTCTAAAACTGCCAATGGTAATGTATCACTATATTTATGTTTGGAAAACTCATGCTAATATACTTCACAATGTATATTTGGCATTATTTATTCTCTTATTTTACATGTTTTTTCTTTTAGGATATCCAACTAGTCCACTGCATATGTTACAACTAGAACATAGCAGACATAGGAAAAATATAAAACCTTCAGATGCTGATTTAGGCTGGAATGATGCTCCTGTTTCTGCTCCACCAGCAAGAAATATTATATTTGGAGAAATTCAAAGTATCACTGCTCCTATTGATGCTACAACTAGTGAATTTGATTTTCTTTTTTAAATAACTTCAACAAAGTTATAAAATTCCTTTCTTCGAAGTGTTGAAAACAGTGTTGTTATAATAAATTAAATTTAAAGGGAGTCAATTAGTGACACTAAACAATACGTTTAAATTTCCCCGGAACATGTTTCAGAGACTTTGCCTCCTTCAGTTGATATCCGGTTGACGATGGAGGCAAAGTCTCTGAAACATGTTCCGGGAAAATTTAAAAGTAAGTGTTGTTTAGTGTCATTAATTGACTCCCTTTAAAGTTATAAGAAATATTATATTTGGAGAAATTCAAAGTATCACTGCTCCTGTTGATGCTACAACTAGTGAATTTGATTTTTTTTAAATAACTTCAACAAAGTTATGGTCGAAACATAAAACGAGAGACCAACAGATATACCATAGGTTGTATGGCAAAGCTACGGTGTACAAGTGAAATAAGGAAGCACAGTTGTGGTCACATTGGAAACCAGTTACATTGTCAAATATGTGTAATTTTTTGTTTTAATTCTGATCCACATGTGCTTAGTGTAAAAGTCCTTCATTTCCATATATTATGATTTATAAAGATGAGTTGGATTACAAACACTAAACATTACTAACTAAAAAAGGTACCTGAACATATATTGTGGACTAAGGACTTGTCTCTGTTATCAAAATATGCCCAACAATTCTTAGTGCTGTTGATGGTCTTGGCTGGGGAATCTGAAGCGATGGCAACTGTCTGTTGGTGGAAGAATAAACTTCTAAAGGCTGTTCGGAGATGGCAAATCAAAAATCCATGAGGTGATCTTTGTGCATTAGTATACATATATTTTCCCGTGGATTTATTTCATGTAATAAATTGATGGGTTGCAAGTAATTTGATGTTTAATATAATTTCATAATTAGTAGATCAGAAATAATAAGCTGCTGCAGATTTTTTAGTTTGTTAGCATTTTATGGCTCTTATGTGTTCTTTCATTCTGGTGTTTAGGTCTCATTTTGTTTGCCCAGTGTATATTTGGTTGCAATTGGACCAAGTAATCTCACAAATACCTAATGTCATGTTATGTAGTAGATATTTTTATTCGTGCAAATTACTTTTTTGTTTAAAATAAAAGTGAACTGAGAAGATATTGTGACACATTGCTTCACTCATACTGTTTTTCACAGGACATGTTTCAAGATCTGTTGCTTTTATCATCAGCTGAGTCTCCTTTAGTGTAAATTGTGGTGTTTTCCTCCTCCGTGACGTTGGTAGATGGCATGATGTATTTGTCAAAGATGTCTGGTGGTAGAGTTTCAAAATTCATAAGTCTGTGACGAATTTTATTAATGAAGATTTTTTCCCATATGAGGAGATCTATGGGATGATTAACCTGTTTTATTAAAGCTATCTCCAAGTTAATATATGTCTGGTATTTAAAAAATGAAAATCAACTGCTGATTTTTCTATTTCACTGTTTTTAATGTTGCACATACGTTCTTTAGTTCTAATGTCAATATTTCTTTTTGTTTTTCTATATGTATTTTAGGGCAAGTTTTGCATTTGATATCGTAGATTCCTGGTTTTTCTTTTGCAGTAATTGAATTTTTTGGCCGTCCTTTTAACAAATTCTTGATATTTAATCTATTTTGAGGTGCAAGAACTATGTTGTGTGTTGAATATTTTTTGGAATTTATTTTGGATTGATGGGTGGAAGGTAAATTTCTTATTTTTTTTTTTTTTCTCTTTTTCCCCTGTAGATTCAAGGGTGGCGGTTTCTTTTATTTTCTTGGCCCTGTTGAATTTGTTAATTCTTTTGTCCTCTAAATTTAGGTTGAAACCGTCGGACATAGCTACCGTTTTTATGGTATTCTTCTTGATAATCTTCTTTGCTTAGTGGAAAGTTGCATGTTGGAATTGTTTTGGGTTGAAACTATTATTATTAATATAATTATCTGTGGTATTGGTTTCCTCTAGATACCAAAGCAAGTTTGTTATCCTTTTTTTTTTCTTTTTTTTTTTTTAAATCTTGATGTCCAAAAAGAGAACAACACCATCCTTTTCTTTTTCCAATGTACATTTTACAGCTGGATTCTGAATATTCAGAAATCTAAGAGCATGTTGTATGAGTTTTTTAGGTACTATTGCAAAAATGTCAACATACCGATATCAAACTTTGAAATAACTTGGAAAGCTTTTTGTAATATGGGTTTCAAAAGCACTCATGAATAAATCTGCAAAGAAGGGATAAATGGGTTGCCCATAGCTAGGCCCATCTTCTATTTATAGATCTGTTTGTTAAAACTGAAAAAAATTCTGATTGATACAAATTTCTGTAAATTCTGAAATTTCTTCTATTTCTTCGCAGGTTACTTGTATTGATTTCAGCCATTTTTTGAGAAGTTGGATAAGCTCAGTGGTAGGTATACTTGGATATAAAGAAGTGACACCGAAAGAAACAAATGCAAATGTAGAGTTGACAGTTGTGCTCTTCAAGAGATTTATCAACTCAAGTGAGTTTTTGATACTTAATTTTTTGAAGTTTGTGAAAGATCTGAAGATTTGAACCAGTCATTTTGATAATTGGTGCACCAATGTTCCACTTCTCAAAAAATGGCATTTCAGAAGTGCATATAATACGTTTAATGGAGGATTATGTTGTTTGATTTCTGCTATTTCATTCCTAGAAAGTATTCTTGACTGTATCTGTTGTGTTCTGGTATTCTTTGAGGCATGACTCCAATAATGTGTTTTTATTTCCATGTCTCTTTGGATTGCAGCATAGCTTTTAATCAATTGATGTAGTTAAAACTGTCTATTTTTGTAATTTACGTCCTCCAATGTTAAGTCATATCGGACGATGAATGGAAGGGGTGAAATGACGCTCAAATGAGCCCAGGGTCCATAGAGCTTAGAGTTACCCGACATTCATCTTTCAGGATAAGGGAAAACCCTGGAAAAACCTTATCCAGGTAACTCACCCTGACCGAGATTCGAACTCGGGACCTCTTGAACTTGAGGCAGACACGTTACCACCACGCTACCGAGGCAGGCTGAATTGGTCTAGGATCATTATTTTGTTTGATCTAGTGTGTGTAACTTTTTTCTGCAATGATTGGAGCTTCTAATCAAGAGAAGACAAAATTATTCAAGAAGGGGACAAAGTTGTGCAAATATGGAAAAGTGAAGAAAAGAAGAGAAATAATATAGATAGAGACTGTATGGAGTTCAACTTGAAGGGGTGAGAAGTGAGAGAAGTAGATAAAATTAGCTTTGGCGAAAGTTACAGGAATAATGTTAGTTGTTAAGAAGTTAGAAAAGCATCAGGCCTGTTATGGCTTTCAAATGGAAAGAGTTCTCCTCTGTAGCAAATGAGATGCATTTATACGTTGAGCATTGCCACTTTATCCCCACTCTTATTTCCCTCTCTCTGGCACACTATCCACAATCTAGACCTGCCGCTACACATACTGGAATTCAAACTAAAATTAGCTTAAGTTTTATAATAATGCAGTTGGAATTCAAATTTTAAACAAGCATAATTGCATTTCTTAAATGCTCTAGACCACTAATTTATAAGTTACCTTTTTTAAATCTAATGGAATTGTAAATGGCTCATCCGCATTATAATCATTACTTACATCATGAGCCAAGTCGTCATTTTCACAGTCTGCATTGTTTGAGTCTTAGATATTTATGATGGGTTCCAAAATCTCCTCATAGCTTATCTCTTTCCAAAAGTCATAGTTTTTCATGTCTCATGCAGATTTTGCAGTGTTACCATGTCAGTTTCTTCTGAATAAGGTCACTCAGTTTAAAAATTATACTTTTTCCTAATATTTGAATGGAGTACTCATGCAATAACTTATGTTTAGTTTCTGTTGCTGAGAATCCAAACTCCATTTTTGCAAACGTTGAACAACTTGGATCTTTCTGCTCATTGTATTCTGTAGTTTGTTTTCAATAACCAAATGTTATGGAACATTATTCACCATGTTAATGCTTCCCTCTCTTAATTAATTTATGAATCTGTTCATAAATTATTTAAATGAAATATCTGTCACTTCATGATAGACTGAGGTAGTTTTGGAGAGAAACGTATTGTGACTTTGTGGGTTCGTAGAATTAAAAGTCCAATTTGCAGAAATTCAAAATTTTCTTTATTTTCCAATGTGCAAGGACTATGATACAATGAAGCACAAAATTAGTATAATTTTGAGTCAAACTAATACTCAATGCTCCACTTATTGCTAGTATTTACATAGAACATGTTTCGTTAGGATCTTCCTAACATCAGCTGTTGTCGACTAACCAACATCCATTAATTGACAACAGCTAATGATGTTAGAAAGATCCTAACGAAATGCGTTCTAGGTAAATACTAGCATAAGTGGAGCATTGAGTATTAGTTCGATTCAAAATTAGATGTTCTTTATTTGCTTAGAAATACACTTTGTACACCAGCAGAATTACGTAGCAGATACATATGCAGTCTGTCTGCTGCAGGTCCACCGTGCAGCTCTTCTCACAGCCCTTGACGTACTGATTGGTCTCAACCAGTGCACTCGCTTATATCCATTAACCACTGGTACTGGAACTTTCCCGACTCTTCACGAAGCGTCACGGTCTTTCATGATGCCAACGGAGCGGTCCCAACATTTCTCGGATCCTCTCTCTGCCCACTCCTTTAGCAAGTGCCAATCCGTCACACGAGTAGGTGTGGCCTCGATGCTATCTGTCTCTTTCTTTCCTGCCAGCTGGTTTTGTCGTAACTTCAATGATCGGGTGACAATACGTTTGCTTTCAGTTAGGAATCCTGTGTTAGCAGAACCTACAGGCAAATAAGGTTACTGCCATTTCCAATGGGTACCTTTAGCCTAAACCCTTTGTTGATGAGTCTTGTCAGTTTGACTTTTGAGAAGTGGTTTTTATTTACCCATTTCTTGCCTAAATAAAATATATAACTTTAAACTTTTTCCAGAATTTCTAATTTCATACATTTTGTGAAGGCAAGATATGAACAATGCTCATTTGAGCTCTGTTTGGTAAATTGCAGAACACCAGACACCATCTCCAATGATGAAGTAATGTTATCACAAACATGTGATGACTTTTCTGCTGATAACAATATTCTACAGGCTGACAAAAAGTGAACTGTTTGTTCTTTCTCAAGAACAAAGGCTTTAGCTTGTTGAGAACAATTCATTTATAATCATTCTCAGGCTACTTCACTTCTGTAGTAAACAAGGCAGAGCTTATTCCGCTCACCATGTGTTAGGCGCTACATCTGCACATGTAAGTTTTGCAACACTATTAAATGTTGTTCAAATGGAAAGGGTTCTGGACTGTAGCAAATGAGATGCATTTACATTATACAAATACAACAATTTACAAGAAAGCCTCACCCAACTTAAAAAAATGGTGTTAATTCTTCTTTCTAATTGATATCGATTTCATGAACTCTTGTCTTTGATTTTTGAAGTCTGGTATAGATATGTTGTTGATAATTTTGCTATTGTTCTTGATAAATAAATGATGCACTACAATTACTAAATTTACAAGATAAAGCTATAAAATTCACATTAGAAACTGAAATTGATGGTTTTCTTCCTTTTCTGTATTTGAAGATAATAATAAATTGGATTTTGGTATTTATAGGAAATCTACTCATATTGATAATTACATAAAAAATAAAAGTTTTAACCCTTTTCCACATAAATTTGCTGTTTTTAATAGTTTGATTTATAGATTAATAAATATACCCCTGAATAAAGAAGATAAACATATTATTAATATGGCTTTAATTAATGGTTTTAATAAAGATGTTATACAAAAGAAGATTGAAAAATATAAATATCAAAAAACTGTTAATGATATTTCTACCCTTAAAAAAATAAAAGACGATTATAATTCTAAAAAATTTACTTACCATCCTTGGTTTAATAAACAATTTCAAAAAGTTTTTAAAGAGTTTGGTATAACTTTGGTTCCTCAAAACAAATATAGTGTTAAAAATTTACTACATTTCTCTAAAAAAGATGAAATTCCTAATAATAAGAAATCTGGTAGTTATCAATTTAATTGTTTAGATTGTGCTTGAGTTTACGTTGGTAAGACAAAGTGTAATTTGGAAATCAGAACAAAAGAACATTTTCGTAACATTAAGTATAAACAAACTGATAAATCGGCCATAGCAGATCATTTTTGGTCATTTAACCATAATATAAATCCTGAAGTTAAATTATTAAAGCAATTAAATATACTGATAGATTTAATGGTTTTGGAAAATATATTTATTTTAAGAAATAGACATTGCATAATGAATTTTGAAATACCAGCAGTTGATTCTGTTCTTAAGTTTGTTTTGTTTTCAGATTTTGGTAATACTGAAAAAGCGTAAGAACATAGTAATATTGAAAAAACAGAACATAATAACTTCCTTAACAACGAATTTGTTTTCTGCAGTGGTTTTCCTTGACTGAAGATGTGGACAAGAGTTCGTGAAATTGATATCAATTAGAAAGAAGAATATCAATTAGAAAGAAGAATTAACGTCATTTTCTTAAGTTGAGTGAGGCCTTTGTTGCAAATTGTTGTATTTGTATAATATTCATTGCTTCACTGTTGCTAGCTGCATTTTCTACATAATGCATTTACATGCACAGCTTTGCCACCTCGTTATCCCCACTCTTGATATTTCCCTCTCTCGCACACTATCTACCCCCACTCTGGATATTTCCCTCTCTCGCACACTATCCTAGAGCTTGCAAATGTTCTTGGTGCTAGTCTTAAGGGAACCTGAACTGAATTTTCCAAACTTGTGCCGATGGCAATGGCAGCGGTGGTGGTGGAAATAAAAGGAATAAGAAAAGGTTTGCTACAGAAATAATTTCCAATATTGACATTATAAAATAGAAGACATGGAACATAGTATTTCAGTACAGAAGGACGGAACTCAGAAGAAAAGAGAGAATAAATGAGAAATTGGAAATAGTTCTTTCACACTGGCCGTGTGTAGGCTAAATTGTGGAAACGTAGAGTCGGACTGAAAAATTCAAAGCCATAGCCGGGATTTGAACCACGGATTTTCTGGTTTCCGTCCAGCCGCTCTACCATTGAGCTACTACGGCCAACGTGCCGATATGACATTAAATTCTCCAACTGACTCGTATTTTCCCGGTAAACCAATTAGGAGTTCTCATAGTTCTCAACTACCTTAATGGCGACTTACAACATGTAAGTACTTTAAGGCCCGGGCTTTATAGTTAAATGATCTAATAGTGGTTAACTATAAAGCCCGGGCCTTAAAGTACTTACATGTTGTAAGTCGCCATTAAGGTAGTTGTCTCATGTGTTTATGAGAACTCCTAATTGGTTTACCGGGAAAATACGAGTCAGTTGGAGAATTTAATGTCATATCAGCACGTTGGCCATAGTAGCTCAATGGTAGAGCGGATGGACGGAAACCAGAAGATCCGTGGTTCAAATCCCGGCTATGGCATTGCATTTTTCAGTCTGACTCTACATTTCCACAAATGAGAAATTGTTTAAATTGGATGTTTTAATTACTGTAGTAAAGTTAGGAACATATGAAAGTACTTAAATTAAAAATAAATGAAATTGAATTCTAAAATGGAAAGTAAATCAAATATAATTCTAAAGATTAGTTGTATATTTAAATAATAAGGAAATTTGTTCAACCTAAGAGCTTGATCTGAATGCTTAATCATATTCTTTTGTAATTTTCTTAACACATACCTATATATGCAAATAAAATAAATGGAAATGTTCTTAAAGATAAAATTAAAAAAATAAAACCAAAGCAGGCAATTAGCAGTACTGCAATCATTGTTAAATAAGTTTTAAAAGTAATTCTATTGGCTTAGTATTGTCATGCCAGCCACAAAGCTGTATTGGCGATGAAGAGAAAGGAATCACAAATGTGGTTGGTTGCTATCGACAGTAGTTCTGTGAGAATCTAAAATTTATAAACATGCTGCTCAAAAGGTTACCCTGACTTTATCTTTGTTAATACAAACATCTCAGATAACACACTAATTCTTCTTGAGAGAGTGAGAGGGGCGCGCTTCTCAGATGTATGCTAAGCACCAATGAATGCATCACTTCAGCCAATGGAATGTGCAGGAATCACAAATGACATGTTATGTCTATGTGGAGTAATCAGTGCGTTATCTGAGAGGTTTCTACTAACAAAGATAAAGCTAGGGTAACCTTCTGAGCAGCAAGATAATACTAAGTAGCTGGTGTGTACAATTGAGGCTTATAGCGCTAAGGTAAACTAGCACTGTTCAAATAGTTTAACTGAGAAAGTGAGTTTAGCACATCTTGTCATTACCACATTGGAGCAAGGATTGGGGTAAGAAATGCTGCGGGAGTGCCTAAAAATTGGCAGCAATGGAGGATATGAATGAAATGACATCTGTAAATCCTCAAATGAACAAAGTGGGAACTGAAAACGGCCGTGAAGTTCGAGATGAAGATGAGGAAATGAAATCCGAGATGAAGATCAATTTTGGTTAGTGAAAATGAATCATTGACGACGGAAATAAATTGTAGGATGCAGAAGATGGAGAACAAGTTGCCAAACAAACAGCCTGGCGTAAAGGAGGAAGAATTTTGCCAATGTATTAACGTCCTGGAAGACTGGGGGGATGGCTTAGATCTAGGAAAGCCAAGTCGAGAAACCAGTGCTTGCAGATAGTGCTGACTTGAGAGAGCAGTTAGCGGCAAGGTGACGGCTGTCCCATCTTGAAGATTCTGCACGTCGGCACAGAGGATCAGCCAAGGACGTCTCTGATCCCCCAAAGGTGTCTAGTGGCAAGGTGAAGGCTGTTCCATGTTGAACATTCGGTAAGTCAGGGACAGAGGATCAGCCAAGGACATTGATGATCCTCCAAAGGCATCTGTTGGGAATGCCATCTGGGTCTTCAAATGCTAAGAAGTGCATCAAGCGATGGATGCTGGGGAAGTGGCCAACAAGGACACTGGCAAAGGTCTGTCAACAGCTAAGTCAACGAGCTGAGAAGAAATGAGCAAGGATTGGCATGGAAATTCGGAGCCCTCAATGCCATCTCAAGTGATGTTTATGCTTGGATGAAGAACAGAGGACAACTTCATGCCCACGGTAGGATAAAATGGGGGCAGTACCAGGTACTGGTAGACACGAATGTAAACATGTAACAGTAACCAAAATCAAACCCGACGTGGCAGAGGGCCTGCCTTCAAGAAAACAGAATCAGCATGTTGGCATCGGGCGAAGTCTTGCCTGTTAAGGAGGTCTAGCTATAGTTGGCCATGGTGCGGAGCGCTGTGTATGAGAGTTCGCTGAGGATGTAACTGAGGAAGTGATACTTGATTGGACACCCTTAGGAGTCATAAGGCGATGGTCGACGTCGTCAGCAGGGTCCTATTGACGGAGGAGACTAGTTAACGCTCAGAAACCCAACGAACTTTTGAGGTTTGCAACACATCCAGGTAGCAAGCGATTGGATGAAGTTTCAGCACGATCAGCGAACCTATGGCAGACATTTCGCATGGAATAGGATGCATCGTCCAACCCGAACCAGGGAGCCCACCACTACACTGAGAAGAGCGTCTGATACAGGCTGACGTGTCCAGTGGTTGGCGCTAGTAAAGATGTTGATGGTGTAACGCTGGTTGGGACGACCAGTTCTGAGAAGAGATTAGTGTCACATCGGCCACAAAACCAGGTTGGCGGTAAGGAGAAGGGAACTAGAGATGCGGCAAGCCTCCGCTGCCATATATCATGAGGCAAGAAATATGTAATACTTTTATTCTGCCACAAATCAAGCTTCAAGATCCTTCATTTTGCCAGAAAACTTCACTTCGGTATGCTTCCAGAATAACTCTACCTTGACCCAAGGATATATAATAATAATAATCATAATTAAAAATGAAATGTGAAATGTGTAGTGTTTAACGCCCGCTTTTACTGCATGTGGCACCACAGGCAGTAACACTGATGATACATGAGATGAAGATGGAGCACCAGTGGAATGAGATGGCGGGGGAAACTGAAGATGCTGGAGAAAACCTGCCCCAGCGCCATGTTGTCCACGACAAATCTCACTTTGTGGTCACTTGGGATCGAACCCGAGCTGCCTTGGTGAGAGTCAAACGGTCTAATCATTCAGCCACGGCACAGCCTCGGAAATATATAAGGAAACGCTTAAGCCACCCAGTGAATTGGCAAAGTAGAGTCATTCAGTCAGCGAGACAATCCGAGCTATTCTGTGAGAATTTGAAGTTACCTACAGAGTAGTTAGTGTGACAGAGGAAGCATCGCAGTAATCTCTGCAGTTCTTATGTGCTTGCTGTGAGCGTTAGTGAAAATGAAATGATGTGTATGTTAGTACTGTGTTAACAGTTTAAGGGACAAATAAGGTGAGTTTAGCACAATTTGAATTTTAACCATTCTGTACCTCCTTTATTACTTGTATATCCTAAATCCTTTAACATTATCAGAGCTTGAGATATGTTATTTCGTCATAGTGTTGATGTTTTCTTTCCCCTCTTTAAAGAAAGTAAATCTTCATGGTAAACATGAGCTGTTAACGTTTACAGCAATTAACAGCTTAAATCAAACTTTCAAATTATAAACTATCTACTTTAAAGAAAGATCTTAACAGTAATGACCTACTAGGCAATCAAACAACTTTTGGTTATGTATTCACCTCTTGTCACATGACATGGATTCAGATACATCTCTTTTGTTGTCATAGAAGAAAGATTTAAGGACTCTCCATAAATTGAAAAGAAACATAAAAAAGAAAGACTGGTAGAAGATTGAAAATTGGGGTGGCCATGGGAATTTGACCATCATAACCAATCCAATCCTTTGGGAATCCATAATAAATGCTTGCAAATATCCAGAAAAAATGCAGAGGCACAATATACTGACACATGTTATAGCCTTATACATATGCAAAGGAAGAAAGTCCAACATATTCAGCAAATTATATTTAAAGGTAAGCTACTTTAGACCATCTACTTCTCCAATGTGTGATTCCAGTAAGGAAACTGGAGATCATACATCCTCAGATATTTCTAAATTTGCAAAATAAAGTAATAGAACAAGCAGTTTGAAATGCAGGGTGTTCACAACGCCTTGCCCTATAGGGAAATATCTGATTTTGTGTTCTTTTTTCTTTTTTGTAGTGAATAATGCTTTTGAAGGAGGAATGCATGGAAATCAGTCTGTTGTGTTATTCACACCTTGATGTTAGTAAGGAATTTAACCAACATCAACTTAGATGCCAATTATCACACACAGCATTGTAGGAAATGATGTCAAGAAATTCATTGCAACAGTGTCTGTTGCAGATTTGACCTGTTTGGGAAGACCATGAACTGATTAAATGAATCAAAAAGCAATTATTACCAATATGTGTGACAGACCACAGAAGTCAATTCAGTGAACCAGTCCACACTATCCTGAGGTGCAAGCAAATGTGTGTATTAAATTTTAGATGAGTCGTATTTCTTACACATCTGCTTCACTTACGAAAGTGAAGCAGATGTGTAAGAAATACGACTCATCTAAAATTTAATAATTTTTCGCTTCACTGTGGTGTTCCAATACAGTTAAATCTCGAAATGTGTGTATGTTTCTTGGTGAAGACTGAAGAGGAGCAAACTTCCTATTCAATGTGACGTTTTCTGACAAAATAAATGTTTACAAGAAAGATGAAGTCAAATTAGTTTGTCCTATCAGAGCAAGGAATGTTACTATCGATACAATTATGCTACATGTGTGGTATAACATTTATATCATTGGTCCATACTTTTTCAGAAATTTGGACGATGAAATGTATCTGCTTATGCTGGGAGATTGGCTGATGCTGAGATTGGATTTGATTGGAGAACATCCCATGTAAATCATGCAGTTGTGCAACACTGGTTGTATGAAACATTTCAACACTTGATTAGTTACAGAGAATCTGTTAAACAGGCCCTGCAATCACCAGAGTTCAATCCCACGGACTTCTCATTCTGAGAAAATTTGAAGTCTTGGGTATATAGTATGAAGATTTGTGATGTGGCCCACCTATGCACCAGGATTGAGGAAGATTGCCTCAGACCAGAAGTTAGGCCCCTGTGTGCTCAACAACCTAAAATCGTACCTACAGACAAAGGAATTTAACAAAGGAAATATTAATCAATTAAGGGGGTTCACCAAAGGAGTGCATTCTATGTGGAAAAAAATAAGCTTAGAACAATATGTAGTGGAGTGTAATGATATTGAAAACTGGAGGAAATTAATATGGGATAAGAACTGGGATAATAAAGGAGCTTACACAGTAACAATAAAAATGCTTATGTTAAAAAGAGAGAAAACAATAAGGGAGGTGGGGAAATTTGCTCACAAAATCAAAGAGAAATGGTTGAGAAGGGTGAGGAAGCAAGAGGACAAAATCAGAACATCAGGTCAAGGTTGTATAAATGCTAGGATAGAGGTAAACAGCCAGGGAGCCAACACCACTGTCAGCCTGTAATGTAAGCAGCAGACAAATTTGTACTTAGATTAGAATTGTAAAACTTGTAATTGAGATTGTAAGATATGGAAGTACAAATATTATTGATCAATGTAATTTTCCTATGATGCAGGACTTTTTGCACACAGAGTATTTACAAATAATACAGTATGTTAGCTAAGTAGTAGACAATAACATGTGTGTTTGGAGGAATTTAGTAACAGTGACGTCAAAATTAATATAAAATTATTTGTGGTTGGTTTATTGACACTCGTCACTTACTTTTTCATATATTTATGAGAGACTAGTTTCAAAGGCCCTGGCCTCCATTTTCAATCTCTTCCCAGTTGGGAAGAGATTGAAAATGGAGGCCAGGGCCTTTGAAACTAGTCTCTCATAAATATATGAAAAAGTAAGTGACGAGTGTCAATAAACCAACCACAAATAATTTTATAGACAATAACATACTTGGAATTTGGAAGCCAGACAGGAGTTTTATAAGGCAAATAATGGGCAGCACACTTGTCATTTGGAAACAAGAAATCTGACTTAAAGTGATGCAGAAGTCAGGTGTCATCAATGTTTAGTTGCTTAAAATGATATGAATTGTATGCGGTCCATTCAAAAATAAAAGCATGAAGAGTAAATATAACTATAAATAATCCATAGTTCATATTTGAAGTAAGTTTCATTTTAATTTTCTATAAATACAGACAAACTTAAACAAAAATGTATTATTAATATTATCTTTATTGAGGAGAAAGTAATGGAGGTAAAGGAGGTGAAGTTTGATCCCTACTGGAGCTTGAAGTTGGTTTTAGTCTCAGCAAATCTGCATCTAGCTCCCCAGATTCAAGAGGCTTGTGTCCTGTAGGAGTTGTCAGGTGATATGGTGAGAAACTTCCCCATTCCATACCAAGAAACAAACTTCCAGAACTTGATGATGAAGGACCAGCTGTTCCTGGGCTGAAGGGTCCAAGAGGACTTCCACCTAGAACAAAATTATCTTAGTAGATCAATTTATAATTATTGTAATGTACTGAGTTTGTATTATATTTGGTTTATAAGGCTTTAAGGGTATTTCTTTAAACAAAAACAATGAACAAGCTATGTACCTTGTTGGATAATACCTTTATGAATAAAAGTTCATACAATTTATATCACCTTCCATGCACAATGGATACAGAGGTTCTGTTAAGTTCCGCACCCATATTAAATTTAAGTTAAAATACATTCTATATATAAATAGTGCATATTGTTATAGCTAATATAATAGTATAGGACCATGAGTTTTTGACTTAACATTTTTATACAGGCTTATTTAGTTCACAAATGTTCCCCCATTTGATTAATATCCACTTAATATTAATATCTTCAAATAGATAAACTTTTAATATAAAAATTATTTGTGGTTGGTTTATTGACACTCGTCACTTACTTTTTCATATATTTATGAGAGACTAGTTTCAAAGGCCAGGGCCTTTGAAACTAGTCTCTCATAAATATATGAAAAAGTAAGTGACGAGTGTCAATAAACCAACCACAAATAATTTTTATATTAATTTTGACGTCACTGTTACTAAATTCCTCCAAACACACATAAAGATAAACTTTTATTATTTTAGTTAATTGATGGAAATTAATCATTTCCTCACACTTGCTGTATAGGGGCTAAGATTTTTGATAGAGTCAACATGAAAAATTCAATGCCATGGCCGGGATTTGAACCACAGATCTACTGGTTTCCGTCCAGTCGCTCTAACCCATTGAGCTACCATGGTCAACGTGCCGTCCTGACATGAAATTCTCCATTTGACTCGTATATTTCCCCGGTAAACCACTAGGGGCTCTGAAATCCGAGATACACCGTTTGTGGCGACTTACTATCGTAAGTACTTGGGTCCCAGGCTTCATCATTTAACTCTTATTATTTTAGTTAATTGATGGAAATTAATCATTTGTTTACTTTCTTTGCTTCTGAATTAATTAAATGTTTCATATTTTAAAAATATGAATAAAATATAAAAATAAGTCCTATTATAGTATCAACTTTATACCTAAGCTAGCTCAGCCCATATCTGAAAAAAAATTCTTACCAAGGACTTATGGAACCATTAATCTGCAGTGTGCGCACAACACCCTACATTATATTCAGATTGATTTGAGTAATTATGCTACTCTTTTGATGCTAAGTTTTATCAATATTGTCCTGTTATATCTTGCTATTTTTAACTGTTGAATTTTTCTTAACTTTTAACTTGTTGATTGTTTCAGACTTTATTTTTTATGCTAAGAATCATGTAACTGCAGGTTGTTTATAAAAGACAACACATTGAAGGAGCAATTGACCCAAGTGATCACACAATTGAGCAACGCTTAGTGGCCGCCGTGTGGTTCCATGACACTCAAATTAATGGAAAATCAATTAAAAATTATGGACACTAGTGTGGTTTGGAAAGACAGTACTGGCAAAGGATACCATTGGAATGGGAAAGGAAAACTTTTATTAATGCAATGCTCGTGATGTTTAAGTTATCGAGAAGTTCAGATATATGTTTAAGGATGTTCAAGAAGTTAAAAATCACCCATCTGATTTGAACTTGTACTAATGTGGAATAATATGCTAATGAATCTCTGATAAAATAAAAAAGGCAGCAGGATGTTCATTTGAGAATGTCAGAAGCAGTCCCTTGGAAACATTTAACATTTGACCTGTTTGAAGTGTTGACATTCATTGAATGCTAATGAGTTATCAGTTGTTGATTGGAGAGACATGTTGCTTGTGATTCTCAACAATACTCATTAGGCAAAATTTATGTTTACTGATGAATGAGAAGTTTAGTGCAGCTTCCATAATTGCAAAGTTTGCTGTTTGTTTTTTTGAAAATAAAATTCAAGGTTTTTTAAAGAAGTAAAGTACAACCCACCACACTTGTCATGTTGTGGGCTTAAATTACACAAGTACATCAATTTGGTCCATATTTTTTATGGCTCTGGTATCAGTTATTTCCAAGTGTTTGACTTACAGCTATAAAACATGAGAATCTGAATAGTGGTTGCTTCCAACAAGATGAGGCACTAGCTTATTTTCAATGGCTGTTTGGCAATATCTAAACACAGTCTTTGGGAACTGCTGGATCTTTCGAGGATCTGTTAATTATTCAGCTCCTCTTTTGTGACTGCCAGGTAGCCCTCACCTAACATCATCAGATGACATATTTTGGGGTTACATTAAGGAGCAAATGTGGAAGTCCTGGTGTTCAAATATGAAGAACTGCAAAATGAACAGGAGAACATGGAAGTGCAATTAGCGATGCCGAGCTCATGGAGGAACACGTGTGGACATTTTAGATTTCTAAGATATAAGGAAAAATCTTAAATAAATAATGGTCATATGAACTTAAATATCATGTCAATTTGAATTTAATATAGGGGTGTTTGGACTTTTGTGCATACTGTATTGTTTCCCTGAAACAATTTTTTACTTCTTTAACTTACCCTTTTACTTCTGGAATGTTTTTTAATATACTTAAAATATTCCAAAGTAATACTAGAGATTAAAAAGTTTTATGAGAAGATATTAATCATTAAAGAATACCATTAATCCTATCTCTTTGTCCAAAAGTACTCGAAAAATAAACATGAAAGACAAAGCATACTAGGGTAATACATTCTTGGCAGTTGCCACAAAAACAGTCTACTTTAACATTTCAGCAACTCATAGCAACATATGCTTCTCATAGTTATTACAGAAACATTTATTTTAAACCATAAAATTATTGATAAATCAGAAGTTAGCAGTTAAAAACCGAAGTAGTTACAGTTTCCAGTTCTAAGTTTCATAAGAGTTTATTTCTATATTGTCAGAGTCAGCAACTAGCTTCAAATAGCTCATGCATTACCCTCCATTAAATTTATCAACTGATATTGTCTGTTGTCACACCCACCCTTAGTACCCTGAGCAAAAGGATCCCATAGTTTGTTTACTGTAGCAGCTAACAGCAGATTTTCCAAAGATAGAAATATTGGAGGCAGCATCAAAAGATGTTATACAGTAGAGGAGGTGTTACCAAACATGGTGACAAACAAGCAACATCAAATTAAGGAGGACCATCAGAAGCTGAGGAGGGCACACTGGAGTTAAAACCCAGTAATCGACAGCATAAGAAGGAAGGAAGACAAGTCAGGTTACACAGATACTTGGCAAGGCAAGAAAGGCTACATCAGTGCATCTGTAAACAAGGTAGGTACTGAGTGTAAATTCATTTATTTTGGGCTGATTTATATAGATGTGGTTAAGAAGCAGAAAAATGTTAGACGAAAAGAATTCAGTAGAATGGAAGTCCAGGAGGGAAAAGTAGCTGATTGCAGTCTGCCAGCTCCATGTTTTTGACGAATGTCTTCTTTTCCTCTACGAAATACATTTGCCCATCTAGGCACGGTATGATATGGTAAACTATGTATCACAAGCTTCCAATAATTCTGTATGGCATTGTCGAACATTTGATACATCTTGCAACCTGAATTTTAATGAAGCATCTTTGTATTTACTAAACATATTTAGAGCACTAAAGATAACAGCCTATAATTAAATTTACTAAAAAGTCTTATTAAATAAAATTATTGTCTTCAAACTCACAGCTAACAAATATTAGATGCTCTTATTTTTCATTGTTATCAGCTTACATGATTTACCACTGATAGCGCCAAATGCAGGCAGTGTTGCCACTAGTTTTTTAATGAACCATGTATTTGGAAAACAATTGACAAACAAAACAACAAAAGGCAAGGGAACAGCTTGGGAAAATATTTATAAAGTAGAAATAGACTTGGGAAAAGCAGAAAGGGAAGCCATAAGATGAGTAGAAACTTAGAAGAAACGACAGGTTAGGTTTAAGATGTAGTAGCAGAAATGACAAAAATTTAAGAATATTAGAAAATTTTAGAGAAGTGTTCATGTATTGAGTTTTTAGTTGCAACAGTATTAGTGAAAAACAGCACAAGGCAAAGCAGTGCAGAATGCTTCAGTGGACATCTTGTCAAATATACAATGTCAAACATACATGTAACTTTGTGGGTTTGTGAAATTAAAAGTCCAGGTTACAAACACCAAAAATTGCACTTTATTTCCGTAGAAACACGCTTCGTACACAGCAGTCCAGCATTACGTCACATACACAATACAACTTGCAAGGTCATCGACACTGCTCATCAGCTGTTCACACACGCGAGTACAATTACCGACTGACTGACTTTGGCGGCCGGGCTGCTTTTTTTTTATAGATAACTCACATTCCAGAAATTTCTCAATCGAGACGCGGTTAGAACAAAGAACTAGAACTCTCGAGAAATCCGCCTTTTTCCCCCCGCCGTTTCGGCGAGCTTTCATGTACACACTTCACATTTGTCTCTTTGAACTAGTCACCGGCGCCGCCTCGATCAGCAGTGGGCTCGCGACAATATACTGGAAGTAGTGAACCTAGACATGTTAATGAAAACTACAGTCACAACAGTATTGTCCTGATCATCTTTTGAATGACGTTTCACCACCAACTTTTGAAAATTCGCATTCAGGGAATATGATATCCTTTGATAGAGAGTGGCAGCAGTATTTCACTATGAAATGTATACTAGGCAGGGGCGGCTTCTCAATGGAGCAGCATGTTTGCGCTACAACCAAAATGCTGGGTCTCCCTTTAATGCAAGGGCATGTTCCATTTGGAGTTCAGTTCGACCTTGTCTAGTGCAGTGGCCCTCAGCGCGCTGTATTGTTTGCAGGTGCCAAGTAGTTCACTCTCAGATGCAAACCACTGGTATACAATGGTGAGGTATAGGGCAGGATGAACCTATGGTGTACCGAGGCAAGTAGGGGGGAAGGATGGGGCTTATGGCTGCATAAGGTTGGTTAACTTAGCAGCCAGAGAATAGTGAATGCCAAGCCTTCTCCTTCTGTTTTCAGCACCACCTATTATTCTCATATTAAATGTTCGCATCGATCAACTATTACCACAGATTACTATTACCTACCAGAGCATAGCCACATGCTTTGTGCCATGTTTTGTTAGCTGTGTTGTGCTTTGAGTAGTGAATAAGAGTGATTTATTTAAATACAAATATATTGTGTTATATAAGGAGAAACAATGAATTCCATAAAGTGTCTATTAGCACATCCTTTTTAATAATGAGCTTAGAAGAAAAATCCGAAAATAAGTGACTTGGAAGTCCCACGCCAAATATAAAAATCACATAGGTACTCAAAACAAAAACAAGATATTTGAACAGGAACTTTAACAACAATGTAAATGAAAAATATAATTTGATGTGTGGTTGTAATATTAAAAATAGCTTGTTTTGCTTTCCTTGTGTTCTCTTTGGCGGTGAAGATCCATGGACAAAACATGGCGTGAATGCTTTGCAGCATCTTCATGATCGCGCTAAAAACTCGTAACTTAAAAACACAGTTTTGCTATGCTTGGCAATGTAAATATAGCAAAGCAGATGGACAGTGCATATCGGAGAACAATTGAAGAACACAACCAGAAAGTGGCTCAAAATAGGTATGTTTCAAACATTATTGTTAACTGCATTAGGTTTTGTGGAGCCTTTGAGTTAGCTCTACGAGGACACGATGATTCAGCTACATCAAGCAATCCTGGTATTTTTCGAGGACTGATAAACTTCGTGCAGAGCTAGACTGTGTTCTGAAAAACCTATCTGGAGAATGCTGCAGTGTTTAAGGGGACCTCCAAGACAATCCAGAAAGAAATCTTGCAATGTACACTTGAAGTTGCCATGAAGAGATATAAATTTAGCTGCATAAATAGAAGAGTGTTATGCTCTAGAGTGTTTCTGAAATACACATGTTGTGTTATACAACATGTATATATTATATATTGTGGATTACCGTTAACTTGTGTGTACAGTAGTCTATAGTGGCAGGATTAAACAACCGTTTGTTACTTTAAAAAATTGCATGGATAAATTTGTGAACCATTAATTTTCAAAGCCACCAGCCGCCCCTGATACTAGGAGAATATAAAATGACAATTATTAGAAAATGTATTAAAGGAAATGCAGCAACTTGATGAATATAACCATAAGAGATGTCAATGATTTCAGGAGCTTTAGAAACAGGTTTATGATTAGATACTGGGAAGCAAATATATAAGCAAATATCAGATTAGGAAAATATACCCAAAAAAACTGACCATCAATTGTTATGTAATTATTTTATGAAAGTAAGCAGGAGATCTGGAATGTTAGATCCCCCAATGAACAATAAGGATCTAAGAAGTACTATATAACACATTTTTGTGGAACCATTCAGCACTATTTAGCTGTAGTAAATCAAACACTCAAAGTATAAACTTGAAAGAAGCGTAGGGACAGTGAAGCACAAATTAGTACAAAAGTGAATCGAGAAGATATTGACACATTGCTTCACTCACACTGTTTATTCACAGGACATGTTTCAAGAGCTCTTGCTCCTATCATCAATCGAGTATCACTCAAAGTATAAACTTGAAAGAAGCGTAGGGACAGTGAAGCACAAATTAGTACAAAATTGAATCGAGAAGATATTGACACATTGCTTCACTCACACTGTTTATTCACAGGACATGTTTCAAGAGCTCTTTCTCCGTATTGTCAATAGATAGCGTGATGTACTTGTCAAAGATGTCCGGTGGTGGAGTTTCAAAATTCATGACTCCACCACCGGACATCTTTGACAAGTACATCACGCCATCTATTGACAATACGGAGAAAGAAGAAACCACTGCAACTTACACTAATCGAGTATCAGCTGAGGATAGGAGCAAGAGCTCTTGAAACATGTCCTGTGAATTAACAGTGTGAGTGAAGCAATGTGTCAATATCTTCTCGATTCAATTTTGTACTAATCGAGTATCAGCTGATGATAGGAGCAAGAGCTCTTGAAACATGTCCTATGAATAAACAGTGTGAGTGAAGCAATGTGTCAATATCTTCTCGATTCACTTTTGTACAAATCAAACACTGTTTCTCAAATGATTGATTTTATGTTAGCACTTGAAACTAATAAAGTGTATAAACAAAATCAAGGAAGAAATGAACAAGATAGTTCACATTTCTTTGAATAAGGAAAAGTGTCTTCTAGAAATAGAAACCAAGAGAAACTAAAAATGGGTATAGAATTCCAGTTCCTAGATCAAAACCAGCACAGTGGGAAAATAGAAACTCGGACTACAGAAGTAGGCATGTTCAAATGAATTATATGAATTTGGGAAGTGTTGATAGGCCTAAGGAAGAAATACAGAATTCAGAAGTAACTTCAATTAATGAGTGTTGGAGGCCCAAAGTAACTGAGTTAGATTACGTGGAGAAGGGAGGAGAAATAGGTGTGAGAAATTCAGAAATAGGAGATAGGGTGAAAGCAGGAAATAACAAGGCAAACGGTAGAAAATACCCAGGCAGGTGAAAACAGAATTGTAAATAAAAGT
This sequence comes from Mantis religiosa, assembly GCA_030765055.1. Taxonomy (NCBI): domain Eukaryota; kingdom Metazoa; phylum Arthropoda; class Insecta; order Mantodea; family Mantidae; genus Mantis; species Mantis religiosa. The sequence continues at coordinate 61,861,217 of CM060947.1, read as the reverse complement.
ACAGCAGAAAAAGGTGCAATAAGTAGGAAACAGGGAAGTGCTGATCCCGGCCCAGGGTGTCTTCAATAAGGACTGGGAAATACATGGAAATGGGATTCCCATAAGGCAAACAATGTTTCAAAAAAGGCAGAGAAATTTTAAATAGGCAAGAAGAAAATGACAAAGAATGGGCCCATCTGGAATAAGATAGGAATCAATGGGTAAGAATATAGTGCAATAATAAATTCACAAAGTTTTTATGAGGAATTGATATTACTAAGCAGAATATTTTGTTTATTAGCAATTACCAAGAGGAAAAGGTGAGCTTTTAAGTGATAGGTACAGAAGCAATGGGATTGTTATTGAAATTTTATTTCTTGTGGTACTATGGTTGTTCACAAATATTATAATTGGTTGTGATATTTTATATCCATAAGGAGCCATTATCAGATTTCAGAATAGGTTCTTGAAATTAGATCAGTGAAGAAAACCACTGTAGCCTCATTCTCTGTGGACAGCAGGTTAGAATAACGACAAGCGTGAAAAAGGAGAAAGAAAAAAATAGATGGTTGTTATTTTACAGAGTATACCTATTAAAATAGGAAAGGCTATGTCATGGCCAAGTGGTTAGACTGCGGTTCAAGTTCAATCCCAGGTGACCGCCTTTGAGATATGTAGTGCACAACAGTGCAGGTTTTCTCCGGCCATGTCCCTCCAATTGCTCCATTATCATCTTTCATCCACTTTTCTTACTCTAATACCAGGCATTGGGCTGATCACCCATCCTAGGTTCTCTCTCTGACTCAGAGTTTCTGCTCCTCAATCCAAGGCCTGAAGGCATAAGGGATAGAGGAAAAAGAATCCCATAGCATCACGATAGTGGTAAAACTAGGGAAATTGAAGAAGAAAAAGATATTAAAATAGTAAATAGCATTTACTTCTGGAGCTACCACAAGTAAATGTTCCCTAATTATTACTTGCAGTGGTATGACGGTAAACAGGCATAAGTGGTGTTGCAACTTTTCAAGTGAAAAATCAGTTATATAAGTGTTGCAAATGAGAATATGATTTTAGAATTTGAGAATTTGGAACACAAAGCTGGGGATTAGACTGGTGTCTGCTTTTGTTCTAAGAAGTGTGTGACTAAGATTCATTGTCAGAACTTTCATGGGAAGACTTCGACCTTGCTACTGCCACTGAAGATATCCATCTCAGACATAGACAAAACATCTAGGAAGAAGGAGCCCAAAGATTCAATTTGTTTAACTAATAAATGAAACAGAATCATCCACAACTATGTTTCTGCTCTGCATGGTTTACCACAAAGTAGGAACAGCTTAGTAAGAAAGAAATGGCATTTCCTTCTTTTTAAATAATCAGTTGACAAATTAAAGCTCATGGAGTATAAGAAAGACATGGTATTAATGAAAACCTTTATTTTTGACACTATGTGCATATAAACTTCATTATACAAAGTTTACATTTAAAGTTCTATTCAAATAACCAGCTGAAATTCAAGTAAGTATATATGAACATTAAATACAGGATGTATATAAATGAATATCAGGATTTTAACTCTTTATAATACTTATTACATTAAACTTAGAGTTATAAATGATATATCAAATGAAAAAGCAATTCAAACAGTTTTGTTGGCACCAGTGCGCATGTGCGTGCAATGTTTCTGTCGCAATCCGCTAGACAGCGCTAGTAACAAAGATGGCGACTAGTAAACAGAAAGCGTTTTGTGTTTTGAAGTTTGCAAAGAGCGAATCTGTAGTTACTGTGCAACGTGCGTTCTGTATTAAGTTCGATTGTTTTCCTCCTAGTGATAATAACATTCGTAGATGGTATCTTCAGTTTGAAGATACCAGCTGCCTTTTGTAAAGGGAAGAACACGGGACGACCAAGAGTAAGTGAAGAGACTTGAGCGAGTGAGAAAGTCGTTCACTCGTAGCCCAAAAAATCAGTCTGGAAGGCTAGTCGTGAATTACAAGTTCCTGTGTCGACTGTTTGGAAAGTTGTAAGGAAATGCTTACGGCTAAGTTCTTACCGTTTACAGTTATTACAGACTCTAAAGACAACAGACCATGATTTACGTGCCAACTTCGTAAACGACATGTTGTTTCATGACAACGATTTTATGGATCGTGTTGTCTTCAGTGATGAATCAACCTTTCACCTTAGTGGACATGTTAACACTCATAATGTGTGCATCTGGGGCTCAAAAAGTCCTCATGAGATGGTACAAATGGAACCAGATTCTCCTAAAGTGAATGTTTTTTGTGCCGTATCCCGGCGAAAAGTTTATGGACTTTTCTTTTTTGGTGAACCTACTGTAACTGGCACTTCTTACCTTGGTATACTAGAGCAATGGCTCTTCCCTCAGTTGGAAGAAAATGAGCCAGAGAACTTCATTTTCCAAGAAGATGGTGCACCACCTCACTGGCATAACGAAATACGCAAGTGGTTGAATGTCACTGTACCCGAGTGCTAGATAGGCTGAAAGGGCCCCAATGTCAGGGCTTGCTATGCATGGCCTCCACGTTCTCCTGACATAATGCCATGCAATTTTTACCTTTGGGGCTTCATCAAGGATTGTGTGTATGTACCTCCCCTACTAGTTGACCTCCATGAATTAAGAAACCAGATTGAAGCAGCTGTTGCTACAATTACTGAATACACACTTATCAACGTTTTGGAAGAACTCGGCTATAGACTTTAGACTTGATGTTTGCCTTGTGACAAAGGGTAGTCACATTGAACATTTATAAGGTTCTTGGTAAAACTGTTTGAGTTTTTTCATTTGGCATATCATTTATTGCTGTAAGTTGAATTTAATAAATATTATAAAGAGTTAAAACCCCGATATTCATTTATATACACCCTGTATTTTAAGTATAAAAAATAATTAATGTAATCTACAGAGTAACAGCCCAAATTGGGCCTGAGCCTGCCAAACCTACTGTTGGCCTCATGCCCACATATGCAAATCAGAGGTTGCGATCCTCGAATTCTTCATGATGCTGAGTGGGTACTGGTCTTACATTTGAGACTTAAAATTGCACCTCCAGCAGTGAGATCAGACCCAGATACATTTAATGGCAGGGAATCAAAGTCCAATGCTCCAGCCCACTGTGCTGTGGCGCAAGAGATTTATAAAATACTTGATTATAGCAGTGGCTAATTTTAATCTAAATCCAGTTTAATGGTAATGATTTCATATAATCTTATAAGACATTTGAACCACTTGCTGACCCCCAGTTATATTAATTGTTTTGTGTTGAAACAAATGTTTTGGGGCATTAAACACAATTTTTGCCTCAAGATAACTTGTTATCTGTGTATATATTATATGAAATAATGTTCTAATAATCAAATAATTTGAAAGAATCTGAAGTTGGCAAACAGAATCATTAAAAATGACTCCATTAAGTGTAAATGGAAGTCAAAATGTTTAAAATAGGAGTATCTTAGTAAAGAAGATAGTAAACAACAAAGAAAATGAAAAAGTCTCATTACGGGGAAGATGTGTTTTGTTGGCTTGAACTATGCTTATGTAAATGTAATTCATGGTGTAACAGCCCAAAGTGGGTCTGAGCATACCAACTTGACTCCGACCTCATGCCCTCAAATGCAAGGCAGAAGTAGGCGATCATCCAAGCGATATGGGAGATGTGGTCTGCATCTCGGTACCCCCAGCTGGAAAGTTGGCTTTCTAGACCAGGGTTTGCTGCCTAGTACAGCTCCTCAAGTTCCTCACGATGCTGAGTAGGCACTGGTCCTATACCCGGAACTTAAAATATGCAACCCCGGGCACACTCCGGGCACAGGGAACCACAAGCACAATACTCTAGCCTGCTAGGCTGTGGCACGGGACAATGCCTATGAGTCATTCCATGTCAAAACGAACACGTTTAAGACATGACCTTTTTGTATTTTCTCGAACATTTTTTTACGTAACACCTATAAGAGATTAAATAATCCGTCTATTTTGTTTTGATGTGGCATGATTATTTGGAGGTTTATTGAATATTATATTTTCCGTATATTCGCCTGCTGTAGTCTATCTAAATCGTTATAACAAAGATTATATGAATAATGAAATGTTAGTGTTTGAGACATTATGAAGTACAAATATTGCAGTTTAATATGCTATTTTTTTAAGTTCGGTGAAAACAAAAAATGGGCGCCATTTAGGGGGGTAAGTTTTTCAAAATGTGTTTTGGTTAGCAGTTTTTTACTTTATAAAAACATAAAAAATATCATTATAATCTTTGAAATATTGTGCATCGAATTTCATTGTTTTCAGAATGGGATTGAAGTAAAAAGCTGTGTTATAAGTACTGTACTGGTGGCGCGTGAGGTGATTCACGTGGACCGAGAGTGCTGTGAATACGTGGGCGAGCTATCATTTTACTTCCACTGTTTACCGTTCAGATGCATAATAAGTTGCAACCTCAGTATGTTGTCAACTGACATTTCGTGCAAGTTCTGAAGTGTGGAAGTTGTTTTTCATCATGTCAGATTTGGTACAAAGGAGTTATTGTTACTGTTTTAATCCATTCAAACTAGTTAACCACAGAGTAAGACATAAAAATTTAAGGCCAGTAACCTCAGCAATGATCATTAAAGTCAAACTGGAAGGTGTAAACCTATCTCGCGATTTGAAAGTGTGTGACAATTGTCACAAGAAAATTTCAAAACTTCCAAAGCAAGAAAGTACAACTGAATTATGTGTACCAAGTGCTAGTAAAAGTGCAGTACTAGAAGAATGTGAAAATACAGATAGTGATAGCTTTTCCTCAACCTCCAGTGATGCAGTAGGTATGGACATAAAAAATTCAGCAAGAAAACTGAATGAGAGTTTAGTGGCAATAGGAGAATCACCTATAAAAAAAAAAAAAATTGTCGCAATAATGCTATCCTCAGGATAAGTTTAAGAAAATATGGCAGGCAATGAAGGATAAAGTATTTCATATTGCAGACTCCACTTCAAATGAAAATTCACATCATTCTAAAATAATACAGAAACTAATAGATTTTTTACATGAAACTGATGACAAAACTCTCAAAATACAAATACTGGCGATTTTTGACAGCTGGTCTTACAAGAAAATAAAATAACATTTTGTTGTGTCAACTCACATGATACGAATATCTAAACAGGTGGCTAAAGTAAAAGGAATTTTAGGAACTCCAGACACCAAATCAGGAAAAAACCTTGACCCATGTACATTAAAAAAGGTGTCTGAATTTTATAATTCTGATGATGTGAGTAGGGTTATGCCTGGCAGAAAAAATGTAGTTTCTGTTAAAGAAAATGGTAAGAGAATCCATAAACAGAAAAGATTGATACTTTGCAGTCTTAAGGAAACTTACCAAAGCTTTAAACATATGCATCCGGATGTCAGAATAGGGTCTTCAAAATTTGCGGAATTAAGGCCTAAGTAATGTGTACTTCCTGGAACTAGTGGAACCCATTCAGTTTGTGTTTGTGCTCATCACAAAAATGTCAAATTAATGAAAATTCAAATCCCATTTTAACCAATTATAAGAACTGCTTGACACACATCGTCTGCAACCCCCCATCATCTAACTGTTTTTTAAAGACATGTAAAGCTTGTCCAGGAACTGAAAACATAACAAATCATTTACAACAACTGCTTGATGAACAAGATACTCTTGAGATTACCTACAGACAGTGGGTGACTGTGGATCACACAAATTTAGAAACCTTGATATCGCCCGTAGAGGATTTTCTAGGCAAATTATCAACAAAACTCAGCAATTTACTTCCACATACATTCATAGCTCAGCAGCAGAATTTATTTTTGTGGGAGTGTAAAGAAAATCTGGCATTAGGCCAATGTGTAGTGATAGCCGATTTCTCGGAAAATTATGCTTTTATTATTCAGGATTCTGTTCAGGGGGTACACTGGAACAATAGTCAGGCCACAATTCATCCTTTTGTGGTCTACTATAAAGACAATAGTGACATAAAACATTTGAACTTTATTGTATTTCTGAATGCTTTAAACACGACACCACAGATGTCCACCTTTTCCACACAAAACTGTTACTGTTTCTGAAACAGCAACTGAGAGTACTGCATAAAGTAATATAATATATTTTTCAGATGGGTCAAGTGCTCAGTATAAAAATAAAACAAATGTTTCAAACATCTGTTTACATGAAAATGACTTTCAAATTCAAGCAGAGTAGCATTTTTTTGTCACATCCCACGGAAAAAGACCTTGTGATGGCATCGGTGGTCCTGTTAAAAGACTTGCAATGAAAGCTAGCCCTTTGCCATGAATAGACCCTATCACAACTTCAAGAGAACTATTCACCTGGGCTGAAAAGAACATTTCCAATGTAGTTTTCAACTTTTTCTCCGATAGTCAACATAAGGAGCATAATTATGTATTTCAATCAAGATACCAACAAGCAATGTGGTGCAAGGCACTTTAAAATTGCATTCTTTTGTGCCATATCTGTATCTCAGGCAGTAATAAAAAACTATTCATTGCAAAGAGAAGAGGGAGTGGTAGATATTGAAACTCCTTAACTGATCTATGATTAATTTTAAATCAATGCAACAAAATACGTGGTGACTGCAAGTGTAAATTTGTGACTGGAATTTCAAACTATGGAATGTCGTATGATGAATGTGATGAGAGAGAGCTATTAATAGTATCATCACCGAGCTTCTGGAAACAGAAATAATAATTGACCTAGGTGATGATGAAAGTGTAATGCAAGATATGCGGTCAGCTGGCACACGGTGTGTGTGCGTCTTGACCTTGTAAGCAGCACTGCATGAATTGGTAAGTTACTTAATTTCTCCCTTATTATTTGGAATCCCAATCTGAATTTTTTTCCTGAGGTTATATGAAATCATGAGGTTAGTTTTAAAAATTTTTTTGGATTTTCTTTAGTAAAATGCTAGCATTGATAATGATATTTCTAATCTTAATGTCTTTGTGAAAATATAAATATTACACAAACTATTTTTTGTTTAATGTGTAAATAAAGTATGCATTTCAATTTAGTAAATGAGCCAAAAATTATATTTTTCTGCCAAAAATAACCAGATATATTCACATTAATGTACAACGATGCACGCAAAATACCCAAATGCTTAATGCTTTTTATTGGTCAAAATAATTAAACCAGAGACTAATAAAAAAATATGTGTATCATTTTTTCCTTCATAGAACATATAAACTCAATATCAATGAAATCGGAGGCATGAAGGTCAATTTTCCCCGAAATTTGTGCGATTTGACATGGAATGACTACTATGTACTTAATATTTTAATCTGTATTTCTCTCTCAATGAAAATATAGATTTGTTACAATCCTGCTAACAATTCTGTGTTTGCTCTGTTTCTTCTTTTTTCCTTCTGCACTGGCAACTTACTTATTTACTTACATACTTACCTTATGTCTCCATGCAGTGCAACAATTGCAATCCGCTTTATGAAATTATCCCATCTAAAGAGTTGGAAGGGCAACAAATAGCAGTGGCAAACACCAAATGGTTTTAGTTAATTAATGGAAATTAATCATTTCTTCATACTAACCGCATATAGGCTTAAGGGTTTTGATAGAGTCAACATGAAAAATTCAATGCCATGGCTGGGATTTGAACCACTGATCTCCTGGTTATTATATATTATTATATATTGTAATACATGCAACGTTTAATGGAAAAGGCTGTATGGAAACAGTAAGTGCATTCAATTCCATTATGTGTAAGGTTAATATATAGCATTTCTTTGTATTCTTGCAATATTTATTAACCTTACATATAATGGAATTGAATGCACTTACTGCTTCACATACAGCCTTTTCCTTCAAACGTTGCATGTGTTACAATATATAATAATATATAACAACCAGGAGATCCATGGTTCAAATCTCGGCCATGGCATTGCATTTTTCATGTTGGCTCTATCTACCAAATGGTTGTAGAATATTTGCTTAAGGCAGCTGCCTAATTGTGAAATAGTACAATTAAAACAAAAATTTGCAAATTCACTTTACATTATGTATGGAACTATATATTCAAACGAATGTTAAGCATTTATCACAGGAACAACTGAATATGTGTGTCATATTCACAGTGCCCATGTGATTCACCAGTGTAACAATGAATCAGCTCTTGAGAACTATTAATATAGGAGAAAGGGAAGGGCAGGGTAGCTATGTTTACAATTGAATATAGGTATAGAAAGTATAACATGTATTTTCTGTGTCCCCTACTTTTTCCTTTATGAATGACTGTCATTTCCCCATTTCTGTCTCTGTATTGGAAATAATAGATACGTGTGATGTTAAATGGCTTCCAGTCTGCACACAATGGCTGTCATATATAAAGAGATAACATATAAAAAAATAAACATAAACATAACTTCTTAAAAAAGTTCATGTCATTCACAAGATTATTCTTCTGTTTATTATCATTTGAGTATACCATTGGTCACCACCTGAGTGTAGACTTTGTATGCATATCAGCAGATTTAAATAAAATTATATGTAGTTGATATCTCACCTATTGAATATAATTATTCTTGGATATTTGTTCTGTCTGCCATACAGTACAGTACCCTTTCCTATTTTAATCACCTAACACTCACTAGATGTGCTAAAGCTGCTGAAGCAGTTGCCATGCATTTGAATGACTTTACAGTCTTTGTCAACAATTAACTAAAAAGATTTGTTCTAGCCTTCTGGATCCTTTTCTAAAGCGATAGTCTAAGGTAGCTTACCTAATGTTAAGGTTGTGGTAGTATTGGTGCTGGAAAGAGACTGGCTGGGTGATAAAAGAGGAGATTCCACAGTCAGTCCACTTGGACTTCCAGATGTTGATACTGCAACACAAATAAGTTATATCTGTAGTAGAAATGTTTTACATATAGTAAGTTGTAATATAAATAATTCTGCAGCCTGTCATAAGTTTTACTTGAAAGAGATTAAAATATAAAACTAATTTTATAAGTAGAGAATGGAAGCAGTTGAGATATCCAGCTTGAATATACTAAGAGAAACCAGTAAAAGGGGCAAAAAGATCTGTAATAATCTTTGGTGAATCATTTAAGATTCAGTGATTTTCAGCATGTTGTTTGCAGTGGCAAAGTATGCAATGAAGTGCTGGAAGTACTGTTTCTCCAAGGATTTCAGGAGAAAAACAAGAAAATTCATCCCAAAGAATGCTTTATTTGCTCTGGATACATTTTCAAAATTTATTTGTGAACATCTGCAGTGCTGTGGACAATTTGACAGCTGCGTAGATTCAAGGGACCAGTTCTCCAAGCTCATTCAATACTGAATATTTCTGTATTGACACATTCTAAAGTTGAATACCTTGCTTTGTAGGTTTCTGAAAGCAATTGCAACTTCACAAAAGTTAGGAAGCACTGACAGATTTTGTCATGTGAAGTCTGTAGCATGCGAAGAAAAGTTTATTTTTTTGTTTTATGTGGTGTTTTTAAATACAACTGTAAGTATATTTCAATAGCAGTAGCAATAGTAATTTATGTAGATTGGTATTTAGTGGTGACAAATAGGAAATTCTTGTGAAGTTTTAAGTTATTAACAAAAGTGTGTGAATTGCATCCTTTCTCCATTTTAGACTAATAGTTCACATGGTGTGGGCCAGCTATAGGAAAAAGTGGAATTTCTTAGTGGAGAGGGGAAGCAGAAATATGCTTGTAGTGTGACCAGTCTTGCAATACAAGAAGGTCTTCTTTTTTTGTGTGTGTAATTTACGTCCACCTCAACATTAAGTTATATTGGACGGTGAATTAATTGGGTGAAATGGTGCTCAAATGAGTCCAGCGTCCATGGAGCTTAGAGTTACCCGACATTCGTCTTTCAGGATAAGGGAAAACCCCGGAAAAACCTTATCCAGGTAACTCACCCAGACTGAGATTCGAACTCAGGACCTCTTGAACATGAGGTAGACATGCTACCATCTACGCTACTGAGGAGGGCACAAGAAGGGCTTATGTATGATTGTGCAATGCAAAGGGTACTGAAGAGTAGCCTTAGTTCTTTGAGTCATTATTCGCTTTTATTTTAATTAACATTATTATTTGGAGCTTTCCTTGCTTTAAAAGTCACACCCCACCATAGAATGTTTGACAGGGCTGCACAATTGATGCATATGTTATCCTTTATTTTTAGTGCAGCTAATCCTATTGGTTTACATGTGACCTACTTTCAAAATCCTCACTTGTGAGAAAGATTAATGACACAATAAGATGAGTTGCTAGATGCATGCAGGTTGCTATGAATGAATGTAAGTAAACTTCTTTCTTCACAAGAAAGATGCACAAAAAGACCTTTTTGGTGGCTTTAAAATTGTTTAGCTTATAGACTTGAGTTTGGTTTGATACAGTATAATAATTTACCACAGTACAGACCACAGCATAATAATGTGATGAAATCCAAACACTAATATTTTTACAGTTCGGAGAAATTAAATGATGCAGCATTTAACATTTTCACTTCCAAATTACTATTTTGCTTATTTATTTTAAAAAGAAACTACAAAAAATAAATAATATTAAGTAATTGTAATATTGCAGTTATGAAAATATGGTTCTTATATTAGTTTTTTGGAAATTCTGTTTAAAATATACTCTTATTTGTGTTAGTGTATACATAACTAAGTCAGGCAGCTCTCTTAAGTTATGGTAAGTAGTAAACAATTATGACATCTCCAGACAACAATGAATATGAATCATCATTTACATCTATTAATCTCTGATTTTATTTTGTGTATATGGAAGGAAATGTAAATAAGAATTCTTTGGAGCTTTTGTCTTCAGAATTTGGAAATGCCAATGTACTGAGCAGCACAAATTCCTCTACAGAACTGTTCTCCTATGTTGAACATTTTTAGGTATCTATGTCAGTTTCTGATGAGCAAGAGGTTTGTCTCAAATGGATCTGATCTCAACCACTGACTAATCCAGTGGATGGTGCTACTCCACATTGCTAATTATAGCTACAATCAACTATTTATTTGAAATAAACTGTTTCATTAGAAAACATACTGCTGCATAGGCCATTGTTCCACGCTTAACTTTTTCCAAAATAATGCTAGTCCCAATTACAGTGCTATGAATTCCATTCTTCCAACCACATATGAAACTGAGAAATGTTAAATGCTGTATCCAGTAGGCAATACAGCCAGTTTGGCTTTCTTCAAGCACTCCAAACGGTAGAAAATCTGTTGATGTACATTGAGGACAGAAAGGAAAATACTATGCAGTATTCATAGATTGCAAGAAGGCTTCTGGTAAGATAAATAGGCAAATACTAATGCAAAAGTGCAAACATCAAGAACCCCACATCAATGTAGTCATTGCAAGCATATTGTCATGCAACTTAGTCCGAATCAAAGACGGAGTGATCTCCTCAGCTTATATAAGACAGACAAATGGAGTACTGCAGGGAGATCCTATCAGCCCTCTGTTATTCAACTTTGTCACTGCTGACCTAGTTATAATAGTAACATGCCTGCCACAAACAGATGTGATTATGTATGCAGACGACAAAGTGCTGGGCTCACCAGACAAGGAGGAACTACAAGTAGCACTTGAAAGATTGCAAGAGTGGGTGGACACAATAAATTTTTCATTAACGAAGCAAAAACTTTGCAGATGTTCTAATGCTCTATGGAACTCAATTGGCAATAGTAAATAGCTTCAAACACCTGGCAGTCACTTTGCAACCAATAATTTCATCATTTAAGATAAAGTAGCCACTGCCATCAAAGCCATGTACGATATAAAGAACCTACAATTAATTACTAGCTCTCGACTCGGTAGTGATCTTGTTTCAGGCAAAAATAATGCCAGTAGCACTGTAGGTATAGAACTAATATGGGAGAAGTTGAAAAAGGCAACCTTAAAAGGCTGGAGAAAGTAAAAGCAAGGTATGTAAGAAGGTGCTGGGTGTAGGGAAAAACACCAAATCCTGAGAGCTTACCAAGGTTTATGACCTTACCAAGGAGACTTTCTTCTTGGAAGACAAGTCTAACATATCTGCTGCCATCTACTGGCCCATATGAGGAAGTGTTAGAAGAGAAAAGAATGAAGAGGAGGGAGATGCACGAGGGCTTCTACACCTCTAGTGCAATGCTGGAAAGATCCAAGACCAAAGAAAATCAATGCTAGAGACATATCCAGTGCAAAAGATATCACAACCTGAAATGTGTTAACAGACAGCAGTCTATCTCTGTGTATGGCAAATTATATATATATATATATATATATATATATATATTCCCCTTGATATGTACATAAATCAGGTATAACTATTTTGATATTCTACACGTGATGAAAGCTATTGTAAAATATGGACTAGAATTATTGTACTCATAATTTACCACAAATCCTTCTGAGGGCTGTATAAACTTTTAGTTATCAACACAGAAAAAACTTCAATTTTGTTACATACCTGGAATGGAAACTAAACCCTGTACCAGCTGGGCATTGCTATGGGCTGCTTGCTGCTGATGTTGCTTTGCAGCTAATTTTTCTTGTTTGCGCCACTTTGCCCGCCTATTTTGGAACCATACCTAAATAAATAAAAACAACACATTCTGAAGGTGCTGCAGATCTTATGGGAATTTTATTTTAAAACATTTTGTGAAATTTGCATTCATAACCATTTTGATGGTAGGTATTTATAGAGATGATTTGTGATTTAGGTCTACTATGTACAGTCATCAAGGCAAAAAATGCATCAGGAAAGCAAACCATGTCTTTTTGAAAAAAATAAACTATTTTAAATACATGCTCTAATAGATAGAGTCAACATGAAAAATTCAATGCCATGGCCAGAATTTGAACCATGGATCTCCTGGTTTCCATCCAGTCGCTCTTACCCTTTAAGCTACCATGGCCAACGTGCCGTTCTGACATTAAATATCTCCATTTAACTCATATATTTCCCCGGTAGACCACTAGGGGCTCTCGCATCCGAGATACACCATTTGTGGTGACTTACAATATCAAGTACTTAAATCCCAGGCTTCATCACTTAACTCTTATTATTTAATGTCAGGACGGCACGTTGGTCATGGTAGCTCAAAGGGTAAGAGCGACTGGACAGAAACCAGGAGATCCATGGTTGAAATCCAGGCCATGGCGTTGAATTTTTCATGTTAACTCTATCAAAAACCTTAGCCTATATACGACTAGTGTAAAGAAATGATTAATTTCCATCAATTAACTAACATACTCTAATGTTTTGTGTTTAGAAGTTTCCTTTTTCTTCTCAATGTAAGGCAATACAAGTAATACAATTTTGTTCTGGCTGAATGTAGACATTGTGTGTGTGTGCGTGTGCGTGTGTGCGTGTTACTAAAATTATAGGACTACATGTTTTAAATTATCTGTATAATTGGGGATGATCAAAATAACCATTTTTAGCTTTCTCGAATTTCAATTTATATGGTTGGCCTCTCCAAAACTGCCAAGCTATTTCTGATTTTCCTTCCTATTTTTATGTTCCTGAAGGAAATGCAAGAAAAATGGAAGATACTGTGAGGATGTGAGTAAAATTTTGATGTGCTGCACTTATGTGACTCTTGACTCTTTTACAAACTCTCCTTATAAATGTTTATTCTTATGTATGCTTCATGTTAATTGTTACAAATTGGTTAAGGAAGAGAAATTGAGGTGGTCAATACATTTAATTATCTAGGAGTACGATTAAGCAGTAAGTGGGGTTGGAAAGAGCAGAAGAGAATGGCAATGGCAAAAGGTAAAATTGCATTAAAAGCTATTAATGCATGCCTAGATAAATTACCAGGAATGCAAATAAAACAGCTGGAGAGAATTTACACAGCCATAGTAGAAGCAAAAATGATCTATGGGGTAGAGATATAGGCTTTGGAGGAGGGGGGTGCAAAATGAATGTGATACATAGAAACTTCTGCAAACAAGTTTTGGGCTTACCAGGAGCCTCACCAAATGGAGTGGCATAAGCAGAATTGAGAAGACTGGGAACTAAAGGGATAATGATGGAAAGGGTGCTAAAATACTGGGCGAGAATTAGGAGTTTAGATGAGCAGAATATTCTGCGTCAATGCTTGATAGTACAGGAAAGACTGTTCGCCTCGATAGTGTAGATGGTTTTTTTCTTTTTTGTAATTTTATGTCCTTCAACATTAAGTCATATCGGACGATGAATGAAATGGGTGAAATGATGCTCAAATGAGTCTGGGGTCCATGGAGTTTAGAGTTACCCGACATTCGTCTTTAAGGATAAGGGAAAACTCTGGAAAAAACCTTATCCAGATAACTCACCCTGACCGAGATTCGAACTCGGGACCTCTTGAATGTGAGGCAGACACGCTACCACCATGCTACCAAGGTAGGCACACAAGCACACAGACCTTTTTCTAAAACTTCCTTTTTACATTCAGGAAGTCTCAAAACAGTATTTCCAGAGAATCTAGGTATCAAACTTTTGGGTGGAATACAATAATTCCTATACTTACTGGAACTATTTAGTAGAAAAAGTAATAATTTATAGGTTTACAATTAAGACTGAATACCTATTGTGATTCTAGAAAGTTCTAGAATTTACACATTCATAACTCAATGGCAATACAAGAAAAAATACAGCAATTCAAATTCTACAAATTTAGATGAATTTCTGTAAATATATTCTTTCTAAATATAACATCAACACTCACTAATGCTGTTACAGCTATCAAGCCTTATGCATATACTGCATTCCATTGATACCAGAGTGACACAGAAACTTTTAGATACTTGTTTTAAAATTAGATGTATAATAATAAACCTATTGAGAAGAAAATATGTTTTTAATAAAGCAAGATTACCTGTACTCTAGCTTCGGTGAGATCTATTCTGAGTGCAAGCTCCTCTCGAAAGAACACATCAGGGTAGTGTGTTTTATGAAATGCTCTTTCAAGTTCCTCTAACTGAAAATTGCTGAAAGTTGTCCTAGAGGAGTAAAACAGAACAAACACTACAGAATTAGCAGATCAATAATTGGAATAATCTTGGACAGAAATACACTTGAAATTGTTTTCTATCCCACTGAAGTGCTTAAGATGAAGTATTGCATTCCACCTAAAAGATAATTTTAAAGTTCACCAAAAATAAGATATTTGAGGTCTACTGAAACCAAAAAAACAATTTTTTGAAAAGTTAGTGTGTAGAAATTTACATTTTATTTATAAACACTTAATGTCCATTTTTACAATTGAGATCTATACTGTGAATTTGTGGGTTTGTAGAATTAAAAGTCCAATTTGCAGAAATTCAAAATGTTCTTTATTTCCATAGAAATACACTTTGGTCAACCCTTACAGTGGCAGAATTGCGTCACATACACAGTTAAAATCTTCCAAAGGTCACCGTCCACAAACAAAAGCGTTCACTTTCAAAATACAGCTCAGGCGCACGATTCAGTTCCGATTACACTCTAACTGGCGACCGCGGTTCCTTTTTATGCAACCATTCATGTTTCCAGATGGTTTTGGAATGTTCTCTATCAAGATATCTCTAGAACTTTCTAGTTATCTATCTTTATTTGTTTCGGCAAGCCTTTTATCTCCGCACTATCTTTATCTGTTTCGGCAAGCTCAATCTCCGCGCTGCACTATCTGTCCCTTATCTCTCCGGGCCGCACCCTTTGTGAGCCCGGCTCCAATTATCCTATAATCTTTTACCCAAGCAGTGTTACTTGAGCCATTCATTGGTCACATTGATAGCACATTCAGGCTGTCCATAGCCTATCAAAAATGGGTTTGTACTTGTATAAAATTGAACACTGCTAAAGATATGAACAAATGCTATTGTAATATCTTAACATGCTTTCTATAGCTTTTATTGGCATTCAGGAATATCCAGTAAACATTTTTTGAAAGATACTGTGACTGCGAGGATTACGCAGATTCGAAAATCTCTTTTGCAGAAATTTAGAACAACTTTTACTGCAGTAAAAAGACGTGAGACCGACAATCAGCTGTCTTCAAGGTTGACTTGGTGTTTTGCTGCGCGAAAACAAATGAACGAAATCACTGCGGTACCTTCAATCGTCGACTCTTGGAATAACCAACAAACAACTGCCGCTCCTAACACCTCCCCAGCCATTGTTTCTAGAAAGCCGCACACCTTTCGAGAATTTTAGCGGCAGCAACAATCGGCAGAACGTTCTGAAACCTCTCTGTCTTTTTCTTTCCTGTCAAGCGCCTGTCTCCGGCCGGTGGCAGCAGCACAATGCTACACGGTGACAATACTGACGGTGAGTATACAAGGACGGTTCAATAAGTATCCGTGTTTTGAATGAAGATGCCAATTTTTTCAAACATAAATGATTTATTATTTATTTTTCAACATAATTCCCTATTAAGGATACACGCTTCTTCCAATGCTTCTGCCATTTAACCCCTCCAAACTAGTGTAAGAATTATGAAGGTCTGCAAAATACGCCTCTGTCTGCATGATGACCTCATTTGATCTAAATTTTGTTCCAGCGAGCCATTTCTTCATGTTTGGGAACAGGAGTATATGGGGGTCTGGCAGCAATTCATAAGGCAACTCTTGCAGTTAGGCGGAGGCAATGCCAGAAGCATGTGCTAGGACATTATCATGGTGAAACAGAACTTTCTTCTTTGCCATATGCGGCCGTATCTCCTTCAACTTCTTGTCACTCACTGTATTATGTTCCAGCGATCGTTTTTCCTTTTTCGAAGAGCTCAGTGAGTATTCCCATCACATCTCAAAAAATCGTCGCAATCACTTTTTCGGCCAATGGGACTGCCTTTCCCTTCTTTGGAATAAATTATCCGTATTAAACAATCCATTGTTTTGATTATTGCTTGATTTCCGGAGTATAATGAATCCAGGTCTCATCGACAGTGACAACTCGACGCAAAAAGTCCTTCGGATTTGACTTAAACAGCCCCAAACACAACTTCGAAGGTGAAAGCTGCACCTGCTTGTTGTCCACTTAAGCAAGCGGGGCACCCATCGGACCGACATTTTTTCTCATCTCCAACTTACCGTGCAAAATATGAATTGTCGTTTCCGTCGATACGCCTATTGCTTCTGCCACTTCGCGAGCTTTCGTTCGACGGTCAGCGAGAATCATACCGTGTGGACGTTTTCAATGATTTCCTCGGTAACCACACATGCAGGTCGTCCTGGGTCCTTCTCGTCGAAAACGGATGTTCGACCAAGTTTAGATTCGTTATATCAATATCTAACTGTTGTCATAGAAGGTGAAAAGTCTCCATAAACAGCATCCAATTTTGCTTTTATCTCCTTGCAAGTTTTCCCATCTAAAAGTAAAAAGCAAATTACTGAATAAGTACTACACTTTTTCCATTTTAGCAGAAACATGTTGAACAACTTATTGAAATGTCTCTAAAATCCAAAATAACGTATGAATCAGCACCAAATTAGTTTTGACAGCGTGTAACAAATGACAGTACATGCTGATAATGCAAACTTCCCATAGCAATACCATATATTTTGAAACATGGACACTTATTGAGCCGCCCTCATATAACACTTTAAATATAAACTTAATCTTATACAGTTACTTCTGTATCACAACATAAACTTAACTACTTTCCTTTCAAGCATACTGTCGCGGCTGCGGCGACGCACACAAAAGGTTGTCCGCAAAGAGAAAAAGGATAGATAGTGCCGGGCGAAGATAAACGGCTTGCCTAAGCAGATAACATAGTGCGGAGATAAAAGGCATGCCAAAACAGATAAAGTGAGGTAAATGGAGTATTCTAGTGTCATCTTGATTGATACAGAACATTCGATTTCTTAAATCCTTTCATGGAAGTGTTGAAAACAGTGTTGTTGTATTAATTAAATTAATTGGGAGTCGATTAAAGACACTAAACAACACTTACTTTAGTGTTGTTTAGTGTCTTTAATCGACTCCCAATTAATTTAATTCGATTTCTTGTTTGTTCCAGAAATATCTAGTAATATGAATAGTGGTATATATATAAGGAAACCGATACTCGCCAAGACAGTCGTAAACAATTGTTAGACAGAGTCGTGACGAGAGTTGTAATTAAAACTGGTGTTTTGGGAGTGAACACTTTGTTGTGGTCAACGACCTTGGAAGATTGTATTTGTGTACGTTACGTAATTCTGCTGTAATCAGAAGTGTACCAAGTGTATTTCTATGGAAATAAAGAAAGTTTCGAATTTCTGCAACTTGGACTTTTAGTTCTACGAGCCCACAAAGTCACACTACTATGTATATTTGTATATGTCTTCTCTCATTTCACCATTAGAATGATTGGTTTATATACTTATAAATTTGATAAAAAATCCTTATGAGAAAGAATTATGGTTTTCATACCTGTATCTACGTTGCTTCCTTTTAACTGGAGCACCTGTACTAGATGATGAGCCACCAATGGAAGAGAGACTAATTGGAGAACTAGGAGATGACAGAAGACCCATTGATGTTGATGGGGTACTTGCAAGCAATGCATCACTGTAATCTGCACAAATTTAGATTGATAAGTATCTCGGAAGTATGTAGTTATGCCTTTTCTATCCTGCTCAATGCATATAACTGAAAGGGTTGGTTCATTTCCTTAATCAAAAGTTTTTCATCCAAAACAAAATATTTTTGAAATGCATTTTATGTCACTTGATAGAAAATTATATGCTCAACAAATAGTATGTTTAGGTTTTGTATGCTTATATAATGTTTGTTAATTTATGTCAATTAAATGGAATGTCAAGTAATAATAAAGTTGACAATCTTCTACTTTTTGGATTTAACTTAGGATCAAAAGCTACAGAATGTGCTCTTTGTTCTCAACTTGAAACTTCATTTTTGAAAAGAACAAAGAGTTTATAAGCATACAAAAACGAAACTCAATACTTTGCAGAGCACATAATTCTCTATTGAATAACATAAATCACATTATCAAAACATTTTATTTTGTACACATAACTTTACTTAAAATGTACAGCTGGTCTTAAGGGTCAGCTCATTAGTTAAAACCTGTGATTCATATTTCTTCTATTATTATAAATCTGATGTTTTTAAGATAAATTATTATGCTAATATTTACAGACGCTCAGAATGAAGCCATCCTGCAAAAGAAACAAACAGTACCTAATTATTATCCTACATGATTATCCTGATAACATTTCTAATGATTCTGCAAGTGCTCAGTAAGGTTTAAACTTCCGTTTGCATTGCGTTTATGGTTATGATATTGAATCCAATGGATCAAATGTTGTTTGTGCAGCTGAAAAACAAAATACATTTTTTATACCTTATGAATGCAATGGTAATTACGAAACATGTGAAGAGTGTTACTTACAGGGTTGCTCTTCTCCACTGAGATAGCACTGTTTTCTATTTATGACTGAACAATATGACTTTGCATTTTCTTTGACATGTTTTAATTTTTGGAAATTTAATACTGTGTTTTTATCGGGGTTTTATAATTTTATGTTGGCATTGCACTATTGAGCACCTTTTTAGTTCTAAAAGCAACTTTTACGTTTGAATGTACTAATAAGACCTTTGTTACTAAGTGAAATGGCTCCAATCTTATTTGGAGTTCAGGGGTTTGATTTCCTTTGGGATAGACTCTGATCTTGTTTTTTTTTTTTTTTTCTTTTCATTATTGTTTCTCCAGGTTGTTTCTCTTCTAGTAGTTGACAGCGCAGCATCATGGGTCATATCAAGAAGGCTACAAAGCAGGGATCGCTTATCGAGGAGCAGCCACAGCCATCACCGCAGCCCGAACCAGGCCCTGCCTCCCAGCGGGTGCAGGTCAAGTCATCAGCGACCGCCATCCAGCCGCACCAGCACCATTGGCACTCAACAACGAGGGTCAGCCGCATCTTGTCAGCCCGGGGCCTGACACCACTCGTCCGCGTGGAGCTAACCAGCCACGTGGAATCGGAAGCTGGCCTAGTTACCGACATGCATTTACTAGGGTGGATGCTGAGGACTAGTTAATGCCAGAGGTTCTACTCCTATTAGTCCTGGAACCGTAGGACCAAGGACCCGGGCCTCCTTCGTCCAGGGAGTTACCGAGCTGTCCCAAAAGGGAGCCCGGCGCCTCCGTGGGGCTTTCCATAGGGCAAGACCTAGAGACTAACAAGCCCCCCTCCATCTGGTCCTGTGGACTCAAGACGGGATGGAAGTGGATACGCCCTTACGCGCGCCATCTCCAAAGTGGGAAGGCTACCGATATGACCTCGGTGGGGCCGCTTGGTGATCTAGCACACCTTCTACTAGCTATGCTGGCTAGTACGCGGGAATATTAATGTATTCCCTCAACCTCGTCCGGAGACGTACCCGATCTCCCACGGGTATCGGGAACCACTGCCCCCTCGAGTCCAACACAGTGGCATCCTGCACAGCATACCCAAAGTACCGCTATTGTGGCGCACCAGGCCTCACGTCACGCTGCACGCAGGATGACCTCCGCTGTCGTCGACGCTACCGTGCAACCTGCGCAGAAACCAGCCACTTCACGAGACCGGCGCTAACCCCTGCATCACTGCAGGAAGGCACCGCCTGAACAACTAGTGCCTTTAACACCTCGGCAACAGCCGAGCACCACAACAGCAACAACAGTATCATCAGCCACACCTTCAACAGCCTGCAAAAACAGCGCCAGTTAACATCATCAGGAATGAGCTCAAGGAGGCAATCCGGGGCCTAGGCGAAGCCATACTCGGAGTTCCTAGTTATAGGTGCCAAGCTGACCACCTGGAGAGAGCTCCAAACTTCATCTATACAAGCAGAGAACTTCACAAAGAAACGCCAGGAAATACATAGGAAGCTGGATAATCTGGATGACAGCCTTCGAGTTCTCATTAGGAACATTGTCAGCTCCAGTATGCAGCAGCCATCGCCAACACATCACCAACCACAACATCATAACAAGGCTTGCCGTGCAAGGTAGATGACACATTCTGTACACGTTAATTCTGAACCTGTCATTTCCAATTCTTACCTTTATCCCCTTGGTTGCAGTCAGGTCCATGACTAGCTTAGAAATAAACTTCCACGCACTCCCGTTCAAATGGGCATTCTCTACGCAATAACGCGGGTGCAATGCGGGACCTAAAAAGCCATGCAACTCCTCCCTTAAATTTCTATTATTATCCGGTGGAGGTTTTTAGTGGATAGTGCCAAAGACAGGCGACGCCCACACTCCGCCTCCCTTCAACACAGTGGAAGTCTTTAAATAGATATATCCTTCACTCGAATTCGTATATATAGTCAAGATGGCTAAGACCAGATTGCCTTCATAAGGTTTGGTGTCATGTAGGAATTGTTACATACCCCGACTTAAAGTTATCTGTATCATGGAATGTTTCTTCGGACTGTTCAAATCATTTCTAAATATTGTCCATCTATTTATATTGACCTAAAATTAAATGAATAGATATATGTTTAGTGTTATTAATTAGCACAAAAAGTATACATTTTAATCCTTTTGGATCTCCCGTTCATCTCTGCCTCCCATGAGTCACTTTAGAAGTACAAAGCACCTACTCTCATATGGCCAATGTGCACTACTCTGCTGTGTTCGAGTAACTGGTGGCCCCAGTTTGACTAATCCTAAACCTAAGACGTGTCAATTTAACGTTTTCGTTTAGATGTTAAACGATTAAATGATGGTATTACCGCCCTTGCGAGCATTGCCTTCTGACCACGGTGTCGACATCACCCGAACGTACGCAAAGCAGAGATGGAGAACATCCAGCCGGTCGGGAACCATACTTCCCACAGTTGGCTTTTGTGACCACTATCAAGATTAACCCAGAGGTTCTACTCCCATTAGTCCTTGACCCGTAGGACACGGACTGGGCCTCCTTGGACCAGGGAGTTACCGAGCTGTCCCAAGAGGGCGCCCGGCGCCTCCGTGGGTCTTTCCGTAGGGCAAGACCTTATGCTTTACCAAGCCCCCTCCCCATCTGGTCCTGTGAACTCAAGACGGGATGGAAGTGGATACGCCACTTACGCGCGCCAACACCAAAATGGCAAGGCTAGCGCTTACAGGCGCCTACGGCAAATAGGAAGGCTACCGAACAACCTACTGCTACCAAGATGCCACCGAGGGAAATGATTCCACCGCAACACAGGTGGGACGTTCCAGGTCCCTTCCTGGAGTGGTGCCTTCTACCAGAAGGCCATTTATCCTTTCATGTCATAGGACGACTCTAGGGCTATGTGTCGGTCCACGGCGGACAGATGTACAGACTTACGATTTGGAACGTCTCGGCTCCACCAGAGGATGCCCGTTCGAACCTCTACTGCCGAGTCGAGATTTGACCGATTCCTGCTGGAGGAAAAATATGACTGTTTGGGCTGGTCGCCACTGAACGCCTTCCAGAAATGGCGAAAGCAATCGCTATTAGGGAACCCAGTGCATTTCTATCGCATACCTTATCCGATCCTATTGTTCCTTCAATTCATTCATTCCTATCGTAGTGTATGCATACAAATCTAATTGCGGGTAGAGGTGCTAGGTGTCCCTTAGATTAGATACTTCTCCCAAGATGCTGAGTGAACATTTGTATTCAAATGCAGAAAAATCCCCATTGACACGCAGGCAAATTTCGTGGATGAACGCTCTAAGCAACTACGTCATGGCACAGTACTTGTAGAGCTACAGCTCAAAGCAACTTTACCGGAAAACGAAAGTGATCACTTGATAATGCAAGGCACATGGCAGCAGAGATGAAATTACAAAACACTGGAGAACATTGCCCCTGTATGCTTTGTTGGTTAGTTGTTTGGTTTATTTTCACCTAATAGGTACATTTGCCAGGTGCCCCTACAGTGGTGGGGCTTACAGGCTGATATATACATATGATTTATACTATTTCAGTTTTTGTTGTCCTTTTTCTTTAGTTTTTTGTCTTTAAGCCCACTGGACTGGACTATGCTACGGAGGTGATTCGGCACGAAGACAAAACTTAGTCTATTGTACCTATGCCCCAAGTGTGGTACCCCGGGAGGAAGGATGAGGTGAGGGAAGACAGAGGGTCGTCGTCCCAAGAAGCCACATCAGTGCAGAGGGCAGGGTTTATTACACTTTATCAGTTGGAAACTGCCCGGTAGGCCAGCACAACCGGCATATCACGCTACTGTGGTCCAGAAACTGGCCCACTAGATCTGGTTCGGACACTGGAGGAGGAAATTTCACCAAGGTCATATTATCCTGCCATGCAACGCCGACACGCCCGCCGACATTTCTACCGTGAAAGAGACCACCAGATGAGATATGAAATGATAATGGAGATGAAATGGAGGGATAGGAAATTCAGTGGATGTAATAAACCTACCAGCATTCGCCTAACCCGGGAAACTCCCGATAAACGCATAGGTCAGGTAGCCCGGCCACAGGAATCGACGTCGGACCTCCTGAATGTGGGCTACAGACGAAACAACGTGAGTCATTCCGCTCGGTTTAAGCTCATGCAGTGGCCATCTTCGGCCACCGAGTACAACTTAATGTTATCGTTACTTCTTCTCTTGGTATAGGGCACAAACCTATTCATTTATGGTCCGTCGGGTGAAAGAGCAGATACTATGGGTTAGAGGATGGGTGGATCAGCCCGGTCCCTGGAATGAGGGAGGGAAGTAGATGAATGAAATGAGGGTGAAATGGATGAAAGGAAAGATGATTATGGAGCATTTGGTGGAATGATCGCAGGGAAACGAAGTCCTGGAGAAAACCCGCCCTAGCGCCCTGTTGGCCACCACAAATCTCACTTTACGGTCGCCTGGGATGGAACCCGGGCAGACCTGGTGACAGTTAAGCGGTGTCACCGCTCAGCCACGGCGCGGCCTGTTATCGGTTTGTGTTTTATTTTATCGGTTTGCACAACACTTTTTTCCCTCATCACTTTACTGGTGTACTCTCAAGCAGGCCATTCTCGCACGTTCCTTATACAATCGGCACTTGCACTCACACTTAACACATCAATATACTCTAAGCACTGTATGTACTACCTACATACGTTCCCGCAGTTTTTCTGTGCGGGTCAGGTGTTACTTTGGTTTGCAGGCGACTTCTGGAGATGTGCGTAGCTTGGGCCTGTCGATATGGACATGCTATAAGGGAGAGTGACAGAGCCGTTAATACATCTTGATTGTTTTATGTTTACGGTATTTCGGTATGCCGAAGTTAGATGATTGGATTGGGATGTGGTTGATTCTTCCCCATAACAACCTAGTTCTTTTCTCTATAGTTGCCCCTATTGTGAACCTGTGGCATTCTTTGTGGATGGTAAAGTTGTTGGTTATGAATGATGACTGGATGATATTGTGGAGGACTGTGTTTTGCAGAGTTTTCAGCTTTTTAAGCTGCATGAGCCTAGACCACGCAAGCGTAGAGGACCATGGATAGTATAAATTATTTATGTAGGATTATTTTGGTTTTTATTTTTACTTCTTTGTTACGGATGATGGGGGCGCAAACTTGAATCTCTGTCTACCTTTGTTGGCGTTATTAAGGATATGGGTGTTCCAGAGTAGCTTTTTGTCCATGGTAACATCTAAATAACTTGCTGACGACAGTGCGATCTTTGACTACCGACCGTAAGGTCCATGGTCGGAAGGTGCCACTGTTTGAAAAAATGTATCAGCTGGCATTTGGAGGCGTTAATTTTGATTTTACATCCTGGCACCATGAAAGGAAGTGGTCTATATATGCTGCATTTCCCAAAGGCCATATTTTGCGTCTTTGTAGTGGTTGTGATGGCAGTGCCATCAGCATACATGGCGAAATTGCATCTGGGAAGTTATGGGAAACTTATTATTATAGGAAACTAAATTTGCTGCTAGGACGAAGCAGCAAAGTAGATATTACATTACTACTTGGCAAAGTGTTGAAGCGTATCGGAAAGAGTGTGAGACAATAGAGGTATTTACGTGAGCCTATCGTACTTACATGGCGAGTCA
This sequence comes from Mantis religiosa, assembly GCA_030765055.1. NCBI lineage: Eukaryota > Metazoa > Arthropoda > Insecta > Mantodea > Mantidae > Mantis > Mantis religiosa. The sequence continues at coordinate 61,836,248 of CM060947.1, read as the reverse complement.
AAGTATGTACACCCCATTCAGATGCAATCACAGTAGCATGTCATACACCGCCAGACCGAGCGGGATGGCTCAGGCGGTTTCGTCTGAGGCCCGCATTCGGCAGGCCCGAGTTCGATTCCCGTGGCCGACCTACCTGACCCATGGGTTTTTTCGGAGGGGGGGTTTCCGGGTCGCTAGTCGAATGCTGGGTAGGTTAATTACATCCCCCGAACTTCCTGTCCCTCAATTTCACCTCAATTATCATTTCATATCATCTTTCATCTGGTGGTCTTAGTGTCGGTGGATGTCTCGGCGGTGCATGGCAGGATGATTTGCTGAGGAAAACTACTTCCTCTTCCGGTAGGTCGGTTGCCGGTCTCCGCTCCTCTGCTGGGACCATTTCGGGACCGCCAGCCACGGACCTTTGGGGATCGGATCGCCTGCCTGGTACCATTAGGGCTCGGCTGCTGGGCTCGTTGCAGTCCCGCTGTAGGGGAGCGAGTTCGTTGTCCTGGCCTGTCGGGGAAGTCTATCCAAGTAAACTGTAGAGTACCTGCCCTCTGTACTGTCGTGAATCCTTGGGTCGGCCGCCCTCTGTCTCCTTCACGTCATCCTTCCTCACTTGGGTGCATAGGAACAATGGGCCCAGCATGGTGGCCTACGTACCGAATCCCCTCCGTAATGAAATCCCCAATCCCATACATCGCCAGGTGCGAGAATTCATATATAACGTGATTGCATACTGTGACAACGAAAAGAAGAGCAAGTCAAAATTCTTTTGAGTCAAGCGACTAAACGGGGGGCTGCAATGCTAATTTATATTTGTCTAACATTTCATATCACACAATTCTTAAGTGTTCTATTTGTGTTTCGTCACTTACTGTTCCTCAATTTACTAATATTACGTTCTTCTAGTAAACAAGTTAACAAGCAAATGCAGCACCCTATCAGTGAAGATTCAATACACCTCGACTGTACATCTGTACATCTGTCCTCCTGTTTTGCATTTGTTTTATTTTTATCATCGTCATTATCATTATTCTGTGTTTTTCAGTTTTTTAAATTATTACTAATTTACTATTATTTCGTTGATCCTGCGCCCTAGCGTAGTGGGCTAAGACATCACGCTTTGGTTCCCTGCCACGGAATGTGACCCGGGATTGGTCCCACCCCTGGGGGAGTGGATTTTAAACTCCGGGTGTAGGGCCAGTGCCCTCTCATCATCGTGAGGAAATTGAGGAACTTACGATAGGTAAGCGGCCCTAGTCACACACACACACACACACACACACACACACACACACACACACACACACACACACACACACACACACACACACACACACACACACACACAAAGGCAAACTTTTCCGGCTGGGGGTGCTGAGATGCTGACCACATCTCCTACCCCTATCTGTTGGATGATCGCCCACCTCTGCCTTGCGTATGTGGGCGTGAGGCCGAGAGTCGGGTTGGCAGGCCTTGGCCCTCGATGGGTTATCGTGCCATGCTAACCGATTGATACGGAATGTGGATTTAGGAAATCCATATAATGCAACGAAGAGCAACAACAAATTAATTAATAAAATATTAATGTAGACGCCAGAACAGCAAGCAGACGCGCGGTAGTTAGAGGACCAGATAGTTGGATTTCTTTAAGCAGAAAGAGGGTGGTCGAGGCGTGCAAGAAACAAAGAAGTGTGAAAAGAACTGTTCATTGTTAATGCAAAATATGTGTGATATAGAAGGGAAAGGACAGCATAGCGTGGAAAAACTTTCAAACGAGTTAATATAAAACTCGGGTTAATATAAAATTATGTATAGTATTGTGTACCACTTTCACGCCTTTTCTTGAGCTTCAAGATGGCGTTGTTGTCGGACACAGCCTTTTATGCATTCGTACTTAAAATTATAATACAGAAGATTGCAAATTCTAGTTTCTGCAATTTGTAACGGTTGTTTTTGTTTGGCCTTGAAAATGAGTTTTGTTTGTTTGCTTGGTGGTATTATTTGGAATTTGGGAAAAATGTTTAAAAGTATTATAATGTTTATGTTGTGTGTGTGAAAGTGACATTCTAGAGGGAAAATTGAACAAGATGTGTATATTGGTTGGTACAAATGACGTCAGTATAAAGAAATGAACGGTTGCTATGGAGAGAAAATCAATAATCTTCCTTGTGGAAAAAAGACGCGGAGAAGATAAAAGTGATGAGTGGACGTGCAGGAGTAAGGAATTTTATGTAATTAACGGAAACTATTTATTAAGGAAGTAAGGATTTATCGATATGCTGGAGGTAACTTGCAATAATTGACTAGGAAAGAAAGTTCGAATAAAATGTAATCCAAATGATACAATTAAATTATATATTATGAAACTGAACTTATCCAATTTTTCTTTCACTCGTAACCACCCTTGAAAATAGGAGATCTTATGCCTCTTATTTAAGCAGACACAATATTCAAGAACCAATTCAAACTACAACGAAGAAATCCCGTTCCACATTTCGCCACAACGTGGGGCATCATCATAGTATATTCAACATCGCATGTGTACAACAACGCAGGAATCCTGTTACACATGGCTTTCCAACCTGTGACTTCGAAATAGTCAACGCGCAACCCATCTTCAACGAAGAAATCCTGCTACAAATTGTTTTTGCCAGGTTAGCTAAAGACTAAAGTAAATGTCTGTTTGCGCGAGTTTGCTGTGTTGATGCCTGTTTCAGGCATTTATTACTTAAAATTATTGGTTGAGTTGGTTAAACACAAAAGTAAACCTGTATGTAAACGCAAGAGAATAGTAACAAAGGTAATACGATACAGTGAAATGTACAAGTGGTAACACTGGAGTAATGACAACGATGTTCAGTTGTTACTTTGGCAAAGCACAAACCTAGTTGTCTCGGACGATTCGTAACACTAGATTGCAAGGCTCAAGATAAACTGTGCGAATAGTGGAAGATAAGACTGAAATGCAGGATTAGCTCTAATGAGTTTTTTTATGTACTCTGCCAACAGGTTTGTAAGGCTCTGCCCCTTAAGGATGACATAGGCTAAAAAAAAAAAGAATACATTAAGTGGCGGTGATGCAATAACAACAATACACTATAATACTTATAACAATATAACTATAGTAGCGTCATTAATTTGTATTGTGAAGAATGGATCACCTCACGCAATGCAGGATGCGAACATGAAAGCAACAACTTTATTGTTTATTTAGTTTTTCAAGTCGAATCTTGGAAATCATAAATCATCCGGATCTAACAGTTGCAAAATGTCATTTTGTAACGACAGCAGAAATATTCAAACCTTAAGTTACTGTTTTATTGTTCTTAGGAGACGTTATACATCCAAAGTGTTAGGGATATAAGCACAAATATTTTAACTGTACGTGACATGTATCCACTATGGTGTGTTGTTTTTCTTTGTCTAACAGTTTTCCTACAAACACATCACTTAAAGTGCTGCCTGGTATTTTCTGCTCAGTTGTAAGTGAACCGGAAATAACCCTGTCAGTATAGACCATCCGCTGTGCTTTGACGTGTACACACTTCAATACTTGACTGGCTCCTAGATAACCTGGGTCATTACCCTTACTTCGAACTCAATTACACATTGAAATAAAACAGTGAATGTAATAAATATAAGCACTGAATCTTTAATTAAGAACATTTGACCTTCCTTTGTCATTTCTTTTTCTATAAAAGTGTAAGTCGTATATAACCCAAATAATAAACATTTGCGTATGTAAGAATCGTGACTTGATTCTTCCATTTGCTATTCACTTGTCGCAGCAACCTGTACAGTGCTCCCGGAGAAAACAAACACCTGCAGCTTGTGTACTTGGAAGTGCAAACAACCTGAAAACATATCGCTCTTATAAATTTAAATGATTAGTCTATCACTGAGGTACATATTGATGTAATGTCGTTTGTTGCATTTCCTATAGTTGCCAAAGTATCTATACTTATACCCCCAACATCATAAGTACAAAGATGCAAGAATACATATTATTCTTTCTTGTTGCAATTAATTAATATTTAAAATCATACTTTTACCTTCGGAGTAGTTCCTTACCAGCAATGATGTTCACTGGGCTTTCTGTAGATATGTTTCGTTCACTTTGGCATTTTATTTAAGTAAAATTAGATTTGCACGCACTAATTCAAATCTCACGCAAACTTACGGATTCGAGGAGGATGAAAAATGTCCATACTCCAGACGGAAATTGAAACTGGGACATCTAGATTTAGAAACTAGCATACTACATGTAACCATTCGACCAGAGAAGTGTCTGAAAGTTAACATTTCGTCATTTTTCGTACTTGGTATATAAAAAAGAAAGACTGTGAAACACCCATTCAGTTTTTTTTTTTTCTGGCGGAAGTTCGGTGACAGAATAATAATTACTTGCCCACCTCGGTAGCATGTCTGCCTCACGTTCAAGAGGTCCCGAGTTCGAATCTCGGTCAGGGTGAGTTACCTGGATAAGGTTTTCCGGGGTTTTCCCTTATCCTAAAATACAACTGTCGGGTAACTCTAGATAAGCTCCATGGACCCTGGGCTCATTGGAGCATCATTTCACCTATTCCATTCATCGTCCGATGACTTAAAAAGTTAAGGGACGTAAATTAAAAAAAATTAATGAAGTAATTGAAATACTAAAACGATAAAAAATGCCAAAGTATGGACATAATAGAGAAACAGTTTCAACCGATAACGAGAAACAAATCCATTGCTTAACCGATATCTGAGTTCACTTCAGCGGTATGAAAATGTAGGTTAGACCTAAACTTTACTGCGCCACTAAAAATTTGATGTTTTACGGCCATTGACTTTTTCCGCCTGCTCTTACATTAACTACTCATACAAGATCTTATTTTGTCGAGCTACTTATTGTTATTTATCGAGATATACTCTTATAGAAATTATTTCTTTGCACTTTTCGTCATAAATATGAACGTATACAAGGGACCGAAGGAATAATCAGAACTTTAAACGGTGTTTTTAAACGGTTGAAATTGAAATTAAATTTTTATTTATGAACGATCTTCCACTACTGTGGTTCTCAGCGTCCCATTCTGTATTGGCCATGAAAAACTTCTTGATTGTGCTCAAAGGCCTCCTTATTAAACTTGAGGTCCTTTTCTATGCCGTAAATCTGACACGGAACCGCCAGCTTTACTTCCCTTCCGAAGGAAGAATACTAAGGATTTTTACCTGCTACTTCGAGAACAAGAGGTAGCAAGTATATACCACAACAAGAAACCAAGAGCGACAGCAAAATGTATAATGCATTTGAAAATCCAAATAAAAACAAAGAAGTTTATTATTATTATTATTATTATTATTATTATTATTATTATTATTATTATTATTATTATTATTATTATTATTATTATTATTATTATTATTATTATCATTATCATTATCATTATCATTATCATTATCATTATCATTATCATTATCATTATCATTATCATTATCATTATCATTATCATTATCATTATCATTATCATTATCATTATCATTATCATTATCATTATCATTATCATTATCATTATCATTATCATTATCATTATCATTATCATTATCATTATCATTATCATTATCATTATCATTATCATTATCATTATCATTATCATTATCATTATCATTATCATTATCATTATCATTATCATTATCATTATGATTATTATTATTATTATTATTATTATTATTATTATTATTATTATTATTATTATTATTATTATTATTATTATTATTATTATTATTATTATTATTATTATTATTATTATTATTATTATTTATACCATGATGCAGTTCAAAGAAGTATATTTTCTGATAGAGTCAATATGAAAAATTCAATGCCGCGGCTGGGATTTGAAAAACCTTAGCCTATATACGGCTAGAGTAAAGAAATGATTAATTTCTATCAAGTATATTTTCTTCTTTCATAATTGAAGTTACATAGCTCCTATGGACCTCTTAGTTATTACATTCTTTCAATTCAGAGACAGTATTTTTCTGCTGTAATAAAGACAGAATCGCGAAACTAGATCATCATTCACACTTTCAGGGTATAACTTTTTACAAAAATTAATAGAAATGACAAAAGCTATTTGGTATTTTATAAAGACCAAAGTTTTATTGAGTTGTGGTCATGTTGATTAGTCTATTTGTTGTAAGCATCTGTTGTCAGCATAAAGGCTATACATTTTTACAGTCAACTAAACTTTAAACACTTCATTTGTTCATCATTTGCACAACAGCCCTTTGTGAGCCTTGGCCTTCTGAAGAAGTTTTCCCCATTCTTTCCTATTAACTGCAGTGCTCCTCCAGTTCTTGATTCCAATTGTCTTTATATCCTCCCTCAACCTGTCTTCCCACCTTAACTTTGGTCTTCCAACTCTCCTGGTTCCTTCTGGTATTACATTAAATATCTTATTTATCATTCTGTCCTTAGCGCACAGTACATGTCCTGTGCACTCCAACCTTCTGATCTTTATGCAATTAACAATGTTGTTCGCTATATAAATTATACCATTCATGATTATATATTCTTCTTCACTGTTTTTCTCCGCTGGCCCAAAAATTTGCCTCAAAATCCTTCTTTCAAATATACCAAGCTGTTTTTCATCAGATTTTGAAAGTGTCCAGGTCTGAGCATCATACATTAATACAGGCTTTATTAAAACTTTATATATTAGGACTTAAGTTTTTCTGAGCAACAGCTTAGACTTCAGGTGTTTTCAGAGGCCTTTGAGACACTTAGAACTGAGATATTATTTTGATTTACTTTTCTTTTGACTACAGCTTTTATTGAGCACTAGGACAAAATATTTCCATTAATTACTTTTAAAACTAGTATTTAACCTTCCTGATTTAAATGTAGGCTAAATTAAGAGTAGCATCTTGCAAGTATGAAAGATTAACACAGAATAAGAGTTAAGGACAAGTAAACAAGATTATTAGGCTGCAAACATCGTTGAATGTGGCCAAGCATGAATTCTAAGACCAAATCCTAACCTATGATGTAAACATAACAAAACATCTATATATATTGAATGGTTATTTGCACTTCTTGGTAAGAGTGATATTATAATACCTCAGGAAAATTGTTGAGCAAATTACTGTTATAAAGACATAAGATTCTAGAACTCCTAGATATATGACAGTTCAAGTACACCAGGAAAGGAAAGGGAAAAATAAATAAAAAATAGAGAAAAATAAGATCACCAGTATAAAAGTTTGATAAATATAAAGCCACATTCATTGCTGTTTTGTGGGACTGGCAAATTCCATCAATAAAACTGTAAGAAAGACTTTAAGAAAAAAGATGGACATGTTTGAAGATAGTGATAGACCTACTTCATCTCTGAAGCTGATCATTAATGATGTACCTATGCAATGATTATTCTGGGAAGGACCTGAAACCCTCTTTTATGTGCATATATGGAGTAACCAGAAGTTATATAAGCTGCAAATGGAAAAGAAAAAGAAGAGAAAATACTTTAATGAAGATATATGTATTACAGTGACAATCTAGTGTCTGAATTGGGGAAAAGGAAAGAAAATTGGAATTCCTATTCATCTTCCAGAAAATAAATGATGAACCTGATCAAACTATGGAAGTTAATGAACAACTACATCAGTATGGATAGAAAGCTGTTTTTGATGAAATGCAGTACTTCCATAAATTGTTAAATCTAATGAAGATTATTGGATTCAAAAGATATGGATGGAAAGCTATTTTTTGATGAACTTAAACACTTCCATATATTTTTAAATCCAGATTATTGGTAATCGCTTGAAAAAAATCAAGTGTTTCTCAAAATTGATTCATGTTACAAGTTATAAGTTACTCGTAATACAGATGTGAAGAGATCATATAATGTCCTTAAAAGAATTTAAGAACAATCTTCTATCAGTAGTTTTTTGATACGGTTTTTCAACAGTGTATATATATATTTTATCATATACAATATTCTGAATCTTGTTATGATGATGCATCAGATCAATATGCAATAAAATGTTGTGTGTTTGTAGATGTAGAAAGATAACATTTAGGATGACAACGGTGACTGAGGACATTGATCTAAGTCAATTTTAAAACTATAACAACTAAATTGAAAGTTTTCTAAAAACATTTTATGAAGCTGGCTACTGTTCTACTTTTGTTTTGGAAATCTCATCTAGATAACAGTTACTAAGAAAGAGATATTGAGCCTTTAGAGAGAAATGTATGCCAAAACATTAAAGATCTAAATAAATACAACAATCTACAGACTTTATATTGGGAAGCCAGAGAGAAAATGATGCAGATCAACTAATCCCCAGTGCTACTGGTGAACAACAATAATTTTTATTGGCCACGCCGTGGCTCAGTGGTTAGACTGCTTTGCTCTCACCAAGGCGGCCCGGGTTTGATCCCAGGCGACCGCAAAGTGAGATTTGTGGTGGACAACACGGCGCTGGGGCGGGTTTTTTCCGGGACCTCCGGTTTCCCCCGCCATCTCATTCCACCGGTGCTCCATCTTCATCTTATGTATCACCTGTGTCACCGCCTGCGGTGCCGTATGTAGTAAAAGCGGGCGTTAAACACTACACACACACACACAATTTTTATTGTATTAAGTATGTATAAAATTATTTCTCTTTTCTTCAAATTCAGTTAATTTACCCACGAAAGTATTCATTAAAAAGCAGAATTTTAATAAAGAAAGAGGAACAGAAGCATCTCTAGAAAAATAATGTAGAATCATGTTTACCTGTTATCTTAATGTTATACACTGGCAAGTATTTTTCATTTAATTATAAGCCAAAGTTGTCACAATGCCTCAGCTCCTCTCAGTATATATCATGACTAGTTATAGTAAATCTTGGTCATGAAAACCAACGTTCCGGCTGGAGGATGCCAAGATGCCGACCACATCTCTTCCCCTTATTGGTTGGATGATTGCCCACCTCTGCCGTGCGTAAGTGGGTGAGAGGCCGGCAGTCAAGTTGATAGGCCTTGGCCCTCTTAGGGCTGTCGTGCCAGTGGTTAACTTTTAAATTATGGGGAATACTTTGCAATATACTTAGCTCACAATTACATTCATGATTATGACAATTGGGAGAATATTGCTGTGACAATTACACATTTTCTGAAACAAATAACAATCTTGTAGTCTGATATTTCTTATAGTAACTTTCATATTTCTAAACTAAGTTTTCTGTGCTCTTTTTCCAAAATCAAAACACTACTATTTATACTATAATAAATAAGCTCATGCTTATATGTAGCATTATGTTGAATCAGAAAGTGTTAGGATGATAACTATCATACATGAAAAACAAACTCTTCCTTGTAAATCTTTGAAATGTATTTATCAAAAGTCAGGTAAGTAATCAGGATTGTAATTGTTTATTAAATGTATGTCTATAAAGAAAATATTAATGCCATGTCTTTAATTATTCCACTATCCATTAATTAAAAGGTTGCATTTCAATGTACAGTAGTATGTGGAAGCTAATACAGTGAAGCAATGTGCTCACTGATGGCAATCAACAGGAAATAAGCAGTAATAATAGTGGTGGTAGTGGTTGTGCTGTGACTGATATTTTATGAGATATGTTATCAGAATTTAAAATAAATGAACTTTAAAAGCGTTAAAAGGACACAAAAGTATGAAGGAATTAACCTTATTTTAATTATAATATTGTTTGTATAATGTTGTATAATGCAGTATTGTCCGCCTTGGTAGCGTAGATGGTAGCATGTCTGCCTCACGTTCAAGAGGTCCAGAGTTCGAATCTCGGTCAGGGTAAGTTACCTGGATAAGGTTTCTTCTGGGGTTTTCCCTTATCCTGAAAGACGAATGTCAGGTAACTCTAAGCTACATGGACCCTGGACTCATTTGAGCATCATTTCACCTAATTCATTCACCATTCGATATGATTTAACGTTGGAGGATGTAAATTGCAAAAAAAAAAAAAAAAAAAAAAAAAAAAAAAAAAAAAAAAAAAAAAAAAAAGTATTGCTGCACTAGCACAATACTAAGAACATTTTTAAACTGAAATTTTGAATATAATACATGTAAGCAATTTAATTTACATGTTTGTTTTAAAACGGTAAATGAAATGAAAAGTACCTGTTGGATATCATGGAAACCACCATTTTCTGAATTATAGTATAGAAATGTGATGTTTTTTTTTTTCTCAAAAGATTAATTTCCAGACACCCTAGTTTTGTCAGCGCATTACTTGAAGGGAAACTTATTGATTTTATGCAGAGATGGAAGCTGTTTTGAATGCTAATTATTGCTAGCATTAGATAGTCTTGCAACTTGTTAAAACAAATCATAGATCAAATAAATGAAGTGAAATAAAAGTGTCCATAAAGTATAACTTATAATCCTAGGGAATATAGCCTTTATAATTGCTATGATTTTCATAGCAGTATTGGTTGTTAAAGAGTGCTTATGTTTGCTTAGAGAGAGAGAGAGAGAGAGAGAGAGAGAGAGAGAGAGAGAGAGAGAGAGAGAGAGAGAGAGAGAGAGAGAGAGAGAGAGAGAGAGAGAGAGAGAGAGAGAGAGAGAGAGAGAGAGAGAGAGAGAGAGAGAGAGAGAGAGAGAGAGAGAGAGAGAGAGAGAGAGAGAGAGAGAGAGAGAGAGAGAGAGAGAGAGAGAGAGAGAGAGAGAGAGAGAGAGAGAGAGAGAGAGAGAGAGAGAGAGAGAGAGAGAGAGAGAGAGAGAGAGAGATACAAAGGACTAGATAGGCACAGAAAGAGACAAATGTTTGTATTGTTTGTTATGTTTGTGTTTTCATTTGTATGATAAGAAAAATTTAAGTTCATTTTGCACCTGATTATGTAATAAGGGTATGCCATGTAATGTTTCATTTATGTTTATTCAGATATGTCTACTGTGGCAAGGACTTTCAGACCTGAATATTTGAGTAGTAAAATCAAATGAAAGGTTTCTTTCTAGGATATAAGAGCATTGATAGGTTCCAACACTTGAAAACTTGAGTTGTCTTTCTCTTTCTCCCACCTTACTGCAGCTATAGCTACCTTTAATTAGCTTAGATCATTATTGGGTTGTACTAACTAAATTGCCCACTCTAAGTAACTAACACAGTTTATGAAGGGGTGAAAAGAAGGAAAAAAAAAAAGGAGGGATGGTAAGGAGAGGGGAAAGATATTTTAATGTATTTAGAAATGCAACTGGATGATAGAAAAGTGAGAACTTCAAGATTACTCTGTCAGTTTCAATGAAACAGAGAAGCGGCAAGGTCATATATCTAGTTATTTTGAACTGAGTTTTATATGTGACTAGTGATTTGTGCAAGATCTGTTTTATATGAGTTATCAATATGGTGTTTGTTATTTCAGCAAGCATATTTATTTAGCTTTTCTGTGTATTAGAACACATAAGTGTGTGAACTTAATTATTCTATTAATGTTATACACTTATCTCACACATCTAAAAACACTAAAATCATATTGGAATTACTCCTAGCTTGCTAACATGCTTTTATTCTTTATACACTAGTTTTAATATTATAATTTTAAAGTACATACTTACCTGTATCAAACAGGTATATACATTTTTGTTTTTCTTAGTAAAAGATTACGTTAATCAAGCATAACAATTGAGTGCAATATTATGATTAAATGCAAAACAGGCGCTTATTATATAAATTGAAGATCTTTACTGGAAAAGCTTCTCCAAACTTACAACTAATGCTATAGTAAATTGTTTAGTAAGATGTGATGATAATTAAAATCCTGTACTTATATTTGCTCAGCACAATTTTTGAGAATACATGTACACTAGTGGAATTTATACTAATAGAAACAGAAATAAGTAACAAACAATAAACTTAAATAGAAAAACATAAAATGAAGTAAAGTGTTTATTAAAAGAAGAATATACTTTGATATAATTTGTTTTGAAAATAATGTGTGTTAAGTCTTCAATATGGAAGATAAAATACTGAAAGCAGAAAAAAGTATAGATAATGATATGTGCTTGCATGCACTCACATGCACAAACACACACACACACACACACACACACACACACACACACACACACACACACACACACACACACACACACACACACACACACACACACACACACACACACCACACACACACACACACACACACACATACACACACACACACACACACACACACACACACACACAACACATACACACACACACATACACACACATACACACACACACACACACATACACACACACACACACACACACACACACACACACACACACACACACACACACACACACACACACACACACACACACACACACACACCAATGATGTGTAACCAATAACTTACTGAATTTTGGTGGTGAGCCAAAGTGGGTAATAAGAGGTGAAGATACTGAGGAAGCACTTGTGGATACAGGAAGAGAGTTGAGTCCTGCAGCAGATACTAAAGGGTCTCCAACTCCAGAACTTCCTGATAAGGAATTAAGAAGTCCTGTGATAGAGTAGCCACCACAATTTCCACTGGACACAGCAGCCGATGCTCGAATATTTTGAAGCTCTGTTACATCCACAAGTGGTTTCAATTCCATTATTTTTTAAGACCCGAAGCTTAAGTGTTTAAAATTTGAATGTGCAGGATGCACATAGATCTTATTAATGAAGTCTGCAAAATCATTGTCCACTTTGTTATCTTATATTCAATATTTAGGAATTATATTAATATCATACACCCATGTTGTAAAATTCTTCCAAATTAAGTTTCTTGAGAACACTATCTAGACAAGATCTACAATATTTAGCACCTTTTGTAACTGAACACAAATCTATAAATCTGCTCTGATACTTTGTTTCTCATAGGGCAGTGAAACTAGCAAATTGTATGGCTCTTAGAAGTTTAAAAGGTTTTCCCTGATTTTTCCCCTAGATGCTGCTGCTGTTGCTGCCACAAAGTTTAAGGGAGGGGAGGCAAATAGGAGAGGTGTGGTTCATGGAAGTGGTTCAGGGGAGTAAGAATGAGGGGAGAAGGGCTACAGTAGTGGTGATAATGCGCAGTCGTGCTGTTTAAGCAGAGAGGAATTGCAATTCCAAGAAGCTGACAAAGTTCTTCTTTTCTTATTTTAGTTAGCACCTCTTGTGTGGTTATCCCACTTGGAATATTTTATTTACGCCACTATCTGTATTTTTTAAAAACATTGGATATTTATAGCTGATAGTACAGGCCGTAAAGCTTATTTGAAATTATTTAATAAAACCAATTCCTCCAATTGACTATTACTTATCATCCACAAAGACGTGCATTTGCATGTGTATACATAGTTGAAAATTATATAAATCTATTTTTTTTTGCACAACAGCAACAATAACAACCATTACCTTCTTATATATTTGTTCCCCCATATTTTATCTTCTTCTATTTCTAACTCTTCATGGCCTTGCTAGAAAGACATGTCATACTAATGTAATAAGTGATACTGACACAGGATATAATTTATAGATATACACCTGTTATGCATCTGTCCTTTTTGTGCAATAAAATTTCAAATTTATTAAGATATTAGAAGGTAAAATTATTTATAAGTAATACTGTTACTCTACAATCACTCCCCTAAACTTTGTCATTACAGATGCAATCATTTATTTACTTCCATAACGTAATGGGAAGATCGTTCTCCTGGTGATACAAAAGATTTTATTTTGACTCTTGGATAGCGCAAGATGTATCAGTAATAATTTTTCTGGGCTTTCCCCTTGTTCTTGAAGACATATGTCTTCAACCCTGGACTCATTTTAATACTAATCAATCATTGCTTCGTTAAAAATCCCCATAAACTTGCAAGACATGGAGAAAAACAAAACATTATCTTAATTTTCTATTTCTTTCTATACATTAAAAATATCCTAATGGTGAACCATTGGTCTATAAACTTAAGAGTATTTATAGGAAATTTTTCTTAAGCTCATTGATGTTTCTCCCATAATTTAGAAAGAATAATTTAGAAATAAATATGAAGTATGTTTCTATTTTTATACTATAATAATTCAGAATTTGAAACTCACCATAAAGTCAGCAAAATATCAAGAGATTTTTTTCTGCAATATGACTCATGCTATGACCAAATAAGTTAAAGATAGCCAAAAATTAAATAAGTTGTGCATTTGGCATAAAAAAGAGAGAGTGTGAGCAGAGGAAGCGGTGTAGAAGAAGAAGTAAAAATTTATGAAGTGTCTAATGTTACAAATGCTGTCATTAAATTCATATTTTTAACATAAATAAATAATTTATTTGTGATTAATTATGCCTCAGAAATTATTAAATAATTAAATTGTTAAAGTTTAAATTAGTCGAAGTCATGATAGTCAAACATTAAATTTAGATACAATAAATATAATCTGTAGTGTAAAATAATTTTACAATTTTTTAAAATAGATAAGTGGTACTAATGAAGGTCATTAGCACAGACTGAACAGTATTCCTAAAAGTGTAATGTATTAACAAATGGAAAGAATGAAATTAATTAATTAATTTAGATTAAAGCTTTAAGGTTACTTTCCGCAAGTTAATGTATGTTTCTATTTCAAATTACTGAAGCTAGTTATATTCCAGCAGCATGAAAACTATTAATTTACCTTCTTCATATAAATGCTATGAAATTCAGATGGTTAATTACTTTTCTTGAGAGTATCTGGAAATTTTCTCTTTGGAAGTCATAAAATACTTTATTTCGCTTACAGTTCATGTTTATCCAACATGCAGATACAAATGCCTGTGGAATTCATGTTCATAATTACATATTCTGTGAAAAATATATGTATACAGCCAAAATTGCATATAATGGTTAAGATAATACAGGAGAGTATCTACTTTGGTTCCATAAAGCAATTGGGTTGCTCAAACCATACATAAAATACGTATCCATGCAAGCTTATTCAAATCACCAGGAAGTACTTGCTATTGAAAACTTTCACACAAGTACCTCTTATTTCATTATGCTTAATATTAAGGCTAAGTTAACTAAAAGAGTTAGGACAAACTTAAATGTTAACAGAATCATGAACTTTACTCTCAGGTTAGTATTAAAACAATATGCTTTTGTTGACTGGAGATTTAATGCTGCAATGATGATGCATAAATGATATCCAGATGAACAAGACAGGTGAGAGCAAGGAATAAAAGTTATGCACAAAATATTCTCTTTATAACAGAAAAATATTTTCTTCACCTTGCCACAAAACAACTACTCAGTGAAAATTGGGATGGTATTTTTGTTGACAAATATGTCTCATTTTTTTGCATTGTTCTCATTGATCTTTATTCTGATTTTTTTCATAGTAAAAATGTTAGATTTTAAACTTGTGTGTGAAGTCAATATGGTGGAAGAAGTACTTAACTGATTTGGAAAGGAGTAGCTCATTTTTAGATATAAAAAGAATAAATGAGTAAAATAAATGTGAAAATGAGTGACATATGATAAATAAAGCATTATGAGCAAGATGAAAGGTGTCTTATAATGGATATTAATATGTTATAAATATCAAGTAAATACGGGGAAAATTATTTTTGTTTTATTAATGAATGTTTATTAGCAGGGAATATTTTAGACTTTTATACATTTAACAAAATAAAAAGAAATTAAATTATAGGTATGATAATGGTTAACTTTCGGTAAATGATAACTCAACAATAGTGGTAGAACATAAAAGAATAATTCAACTAAAACACATATTCCTATACTGTTAATTGATTTCTAAAGTTTACTTCTTCTCCACCTCTTGAATTGCAGAAAGTCCAAACCGTACAGTGTGCTTTTTACTTTACTGTACTCCTATAGTCTGGAATGACTGTACAAGTGAATATTTCCCTGAATCTTTTGAATATCTATGGCTTCACCTTGTTGTCCCCTTACCCTCAACCAATCCTTCCTTTTCCCCTTCTCCCTCCCTATCTAGAATGCTTCATGACCTAGCTAGTGATTTTTAAGGCTTCTTCAACTCACCTCTGCTACATTCAGCATAACCACTTCTTTTTCTGCACTAAGATTGATTACCAATATAATGCAGTTTAATTTTTCAGTTTTAATTTTAGTTTTATGTATATTTTAGAAGGTTTCAGATCTTCTGCTCCTCAATACTTTTAACTTTTATTTCATTACCATATAAAATAATTAAAAAATCGTTATTATCTTTTGCTTTTTCTGGAAATAAATAAGTAAAAATAACAAAGATTAGCCTCGTATCTGAACCATAGCAGAAATTTATATTGCTTTAGTTTTAATATCCAA
The DNA here is from genome assembly GCA_030765055.1 of Mantis religiosa. Taxonomy (NCBI): domain Eukaryota; kingdom Metazoa; phylum Arthropoda; class Insecta; order Mantodea; family Mantidae; genus Mantis; species Mantis religiosa. Next base: position 61,819,973 of record CM060947.1, on the reverse strand, counting down.
AAGAGTGCTCATTGATCACTATGCTATTCATATAAAGATTTTCCCAAGTACATCCACCTACAAAAGTGAGTGTATGAATAAACTCTAGTGTTTGCATGATCATGTCATATATGTATTGATTTTGAACACTACAAATAGGCTAAGTATAACATTCTAACTTGTGAAAACCCAATGCTAAATAACTAGCCACAAGCTTTGTAAAATACATATAAAAGCAGGCAAGTTATATTATTCTTTAATTTATTCATAGTACATAAATTCTCTGTTTAATATAAAATTTGTATGGCTAAGCATCATTTGTGCATGATCATTGTGCATATACTTATTCTGTAAATTTCTGTATAATTATTGGAAACATCCCAAGAGTAAGTAAGTTAAATTAATATTAGCAAACCTTTGCAAGCATTAAACAATACACAGTGTTCACATTTATTGAAAATGAAATTGTATTGATAATACTATGGTAGGATATATTTTAATTAAAAATAACAAAAGTATGTGATTAAGAAATGCAAAATGTATAAAATGTGAATACAATAGCTTTTGTACTAAAAAAATCTGAGTTGGATTATTATGTACAATAGGAAAGTAAGAAAAACACAGCCAAAAAATAGAAGATAAAAATCTTTACAATTGAGTTTGAAATTTTATCATCTAAAAGTTTAAAAGCTCTTAAAATATGTGATTAATCTGAATCTTTAATCTCCTTCTAGACTTAAAAAAAAAAACAGTTTTATTAAAATATTTTCAAAATTTGTTACTCCATGATTTGATAAATTTAAGCAAAGAAAATCCGTATGCAAGAGAAACTGAGCATGGTGTTATAATAAGCTGTAATATTCTTACTTTACAAATTTGTTAACAAAAACTTAATACAGCATGAATAATGCTTTATCACAGGATAATAGAAGTTAAGGCATACAAAGACTACAAACTTAAATACACTATACTTAAATATTTTTGAGGTCATCATTATTATTTGATATGCTAAAATGTTTTACATAACAAACATCTCCCTACTTGTTAAAGTTTACTTTGATTTCAAGTGATTAATGCTATGACATCGCTTGATTTATAGAATCTTAGCTAAAATTTAATATACAACAGTAATTACTGTCTATGTGCAACAGTTTTTAAATGTTTATACCTATATTCATGTATCTATTTCGTAAATGAAATCATGAATCTGTTACTATGTTATTGATACACTTTATCTTGAACTTCCAGAAGCCATTGTTGTCAAAACAGCAACAGGAGTTTTCATATCATTTATGCAGTTGTACTTAAAATGATATAAAAAACCGTAAGTTCTAGTTTCTGCAATTTTTTCAGGTTAGCTAATGACTAAATTAAAAGGTTAAACATATGGCTCCCTCTTTAACTATTTATAGCTTTATAAAATACAAAAGAAAACTGGTATGATAACACTAGAGAATAGCAGTAAAAACAAAGTGATGGAGAGAAAGCAAACAAAAATCATAGCACTTGGGTAATAAGTACAATGATGCTCAGTTGTTACTTTGACAAAGCATGGGCCTTCTTGACTTGAATTTTTTCTAGCACTAGATTTCAGGACTCAGGATGAAGTGTCCATGTTATACACATGTTTTTGTTGCAAATTTCAAGAACATGTTTTGTCAATAATTGCAAGAAATCACTTGATGTGTTAAAAATGCTGTAATATTATTGGAAGCATGAGACTAGAAATTGCAAATGCGGTTTAGTTACTCTAAAAGATATTCCATTCCAACAATCACCCAGAATAGTAGAATGATTCAACCCAATACCAAAAAGTACTCTAGGTGTACATGTTTCAGAAACAATTGCCTTCATTTTCCTGTAAATCAAGAAATGACATTTAATAGCAAAGGAAATGATTATCCATTCCTGAAGGTCTTCCACTGATCAGAGTGCTAACAGAAAAACCTATTAAGAGCCTAATCTAAATAAGAATATTGAGAGCTGAACTGATAAAAAACATTAACATATTTTTTGAGGAAAAACGTGGCTTTCTTTTATATCTGACAAATATTTTACCAAAGGATTTAATCAACAAATACAATTTTGAAAGTATAGCTAATATATAAGATTTATAAATAAAACATAAAAGACATAAAAAAACAAAGGGAAAAATATTTACTTAGACATATACTTTTTGAGAACAAAATGGACTTTATGAGAAAAAATTAAGATTGCGAGTGTGAAATTATTATTTTTGTTTCTTTAATTTTGTGTTTTGATATATTGATTTTAAGAGAAATCTTGATTAATTGGTACTATATCTGTGAAACTGCTGTTTTGGTCTCTTTTTCTTTTTCCCCACTGCTCTACAATATCAAAAGGGCTCTAGTCAGGAAATCTTTCTCTCCTTCTCTCTGCTTCTCTAGTTCCCCTCTCTTTTTCTTTGTTAGTTACAAAAGTCACTGCCAGTTTTATTTATAAAAAGAAAGAGAACCCTCTGAGTGCATATCTTTACTTCCTCTTACAAATTAATTTCCTTCTCGTCGCTGTTTGTTAAAATTAATTTTCTTGGAAGCCTTATAGATACAGCACTTGAGTAATAATTTCACAGGGTGAAGTTCAATTTGTGAAGCAATATGTTTTAAAAAGAAGGGAAAATTGTGATGTTTGAAGTTTTTTATTTTATATTTGTGTTCTCTTTAATAATAATCTGGATTCTTTTGCCATTATTCTATGAAAATTTTGGACTGCATGATCTAGTCTCTATTATATTTTAAATAAAAGTAATATGTTGTTAAGGTTTAAGCACTCCAGCAATAAAATAATTTGTTATTATTTGACTATGAGTAATAGAGGCTAACATATATGTATTATTATTATTATTATTATTATTATTATTATTATTATTATTATTATTATTATTATTATTATTATTATTATTATTATTATTATTATTATTATTATTATTATTATTATTATTATTATTATTATTATTATTATTATTATTATTATTATTATTATTATTATTATTATTATTATTATTATTATTATTATTATTATTATTATTATTATTATTATTATTATTATTATTATTATTATTATTATTATTATTATTATTATTATTATTATTATTATTATTATTATTATTATTATTATTATTATTATTATTATTATTATTATTATTATTATTATTATTATTATTATTATTATTATTATTATTATTATTATTATTATTATTATTATTATTATTATTATTATTATTATTATTATTATTATTATTATTATTATTATTATTATTATTAATTATTATTATTATTATTATTATTATTATTATTATTATTATTATTATTATTATTATTATTATTATTATTATTATTATTATTATTATTATTATTATTATTATTATTATTATTATTATCATCATCATCATCATCATCATCATTTTATTACTATAAAAGTCGTTGTGATCACCACTGACATCAACATCGTAATCACCAATGCAAATAGCTAAATGAACTTATCTTTAATGATGATTTAAGTTGTAGAAGACGACCATACGTACGAGAATTTTCAATGATATACCTATAAGGATTAATTTTGACCCGGCGTTTTAGATTACCTGATATAATGTAAACTTTGAGAGAGTGATTTATTATACGAACTCGAATGGTTCAGTTGCGTCAGTAAGTCAGCAGTACCTACTCATGTGGTACACGAATTATGACAGTATTATTGACGCTTTCAGATAACGTCGTTTTCCGCGGGTTCTTTATAGAAAAATTGCTATGACATTGTACTTGTGTACCGCATTTCGCTTGCCTGTTGGGGTAATAATTCAGTTCGCTGTACGATTTCATAGTGTCGAGAATGTCGTGCTCGTTTCTTTCTAGATTCGAACACTGCTAAATGGTACGTAAGTGCACGTTTAATGAAAGGTTACAAAAAAGGTACTTTCCTGAAAAAGACGTTAAGCATTTTGTATTTTCTGTGCTCGTAGTTCTCTACATAAGGCATAATGGATATACTTATAATATTTTGACGCACATTAAAACAGCTGAAGATCACAACCGGATCATTGAGAAGCAGTGTTTCTATAATAAGAGAGGCTTTTTCCGTAACAGCGAATGCAAAGGGAAATAGCCCGCCTCTGCAGCGCAGGTGGTAGCGTGTCTGACGAGTTTGAATCTCGTGGTCCGGAGTTCGAATCTCGGTCAAGGTGAGTTAACTGAATAAGGTTATTAACAGGGTTTTCCTTTATCTTTAAAGATGAATGGTAACTATAAGCTCTATGGACCCTGGGCTCATTTGAGCATCATTTCACCCATTTCATTCATCGTCAGATATGACTTAAGGTTGGAGGACGTAAACTTAAAAAAAAATGAACTGCAAAAGATTGTGATTGTATATTCGCTTATAATTACAGTCCATATCTTAGGACTGTGGCGCGGTGACGCTATACAAACAGCATGCATGAATGATATTTTCCGTCAAGTATTGTATTGTTTTTATATGGAGCGCGAGCCACTTGCACATAAATCATACATATATTTGAGTAGTTTTTTCCCCCACTTGCTATCTGTGCAAGGCCAAAGTTGAAGTTTCCAATACATTCTTCTTTTAAATATATGGACGATGTTTAATTGCTTTGGCTTTTAGTGTTTCGATCTATATTAGGTTGAATTATCACCTAAATTTGCTCAGGGGCCTTTTTATCGAGTTTGAGGATAAAACTACGACACGGGACCAATGGCTTTACTTTCTTTCCGAAGGAAGCAGTGCTAACAATTTTTTTCTCCGGAATAATAATAATAATGATGATGATGATGATGATGATGATGATGATGATGATGATGATGATGATGATGATGATGATGATGATGATGATGATGATGATGATGATGATGATGATGATGATGATGATGATGATGATGATGATGATGATGATGATGATGATGATAATAATAATAATAATAATAATAATAATAATAATAATAATAATAATAATAATAATAATAATAATAATAATAATAATAATAAATATGTAGCGTTTAACGCCCGCTTTACATATGGCACCGCAGGCGGTGACACTGATGATACATGAGATGAAGGTGGAGCACCGATGGAATGACATGGTTGGGAAAAACCGGAGACACAGAGAAAACGTGCCCTAGCGCCGTGTTGTCCATCACAAATCAAACTTTGCGGTCGCTTGGGATCGAAGCGGGGCCGCTTTCTTGAGAGCCGAGTGGTCTGACTAGTCAGCCACGGCGCAGCCGTGATGGTGATGATGATTATGATGATGATGATGATGATGATGATGATGATGATGATGATGATGATGATGATGATGATGATGATGATGATGATGATGATGATGATGAATATACCTACTCTTAGCCGACTTAATATTACCAGGATTACGGAAACTACGCCCGTAGGTTGTCTCTTTTCGTTACCCAAGTGTTGTTTTCTCATTTTATAAATGTTTTACAAAACTATTATTTTGGAACACAAAATTAGTTTTACATACCTATATCATATTTTAAACTTTTTCTTTTCCATTTTTTGTTTTGTTTTGTTCCAGAAAAAGCACCAGTTTTTGTGTAGTTACCTACAGTATTTACAACCTGCGCTGCTTCTTCCTTCAAAAGGGAAAATATATTATTGCACATTTTTTGTGCACAGACAATTATTACTTTAAGTAAATAAACATGATTTCCATTTGTTTTGTTGAGCTCTATTTGTGACTTGTTAACGATTTGATGAGATTTTACTGTAGATTTGTTTCCCTGTTTTTTCTCTCACTATTGACATCTTTTTCCATTGTATGTGTTTAAACGCTATTCAGCATCTTCTCGAAGGGTGTTTCTTAGACTTTGTTTCCATTCTTTAGAGACGTAGTCTTATTCTGTTTGCCTAAACAGATCCATATAGCTCCGGATAGTTTTTGCAATAAAATATTCATGGAAACTTCAAGTTTGTCATTTTCAGGTTTATTTTTCCGAATGCATAACCACGTAACATTGATCATGTTTAATGGTACATGTGTTAATGCAGCATACATACAAACATGAAGCCGAATACCTTCATTTTCTGTGTATGGTATAACTTGCCCAAATTCCTTCCTCCACAAGCATTGGTTGAAATGGTGCAGCATCCTATGGGAACAAGTTATTTAGTGATTCATTGATGGTCATTTCAAAATCAGCAATCACTGTCTTTGTATCCCAGCTCGACAAGCAATTCTTCACATGTGAAGGACTTGTATAGTAAGTTTCGCGCTTCTTATTTGTAAGAAGTAGGGGAACCCATTCTTTCAAATGGTTGTTGTTCTATGTACTTCATGTTCATCGAGGTAAACCTTATCTTGTTACTAATTTTCTTGTATGTGAAACTGGAATATGAAGTACAGTAGGCTTTAAGAAATATACAATTCTTTAAAGAGCTGGTCGATATGTGATGCCTTGAAATTCTGCTCTCTTTGCATGGCCAAGAGATAAATTGAATAAAGGCTTCATATTTGAGAGAAGTTTAAGTATTGGAAGATTCAAATAGCATGGAAAACGGCCTATTTCACCAAAAAGTATCTTGCATAAATAGTATGTAATAATATCTACGTTTATTGAGGAGTACCATTTTGTCCGTCTTATGGTTTTCGAGTTATCAAAAGTACTGGGTTAATTGTAATGGTGCATGGGAATATGCAACTCCAAAATGAGCAGTATGTAAGATATTGTATTTATGGAATAGTAATTATGTTATATATGTATGAAGTTGTATACGCTAGATATTGTAATAAGAAATAGGAAATAAACTATCAAAAGTCACTCAGAATGGACTCAGAATAGAGGACTTCTGAGGATGCTCCGGTCGCGCCGTGGCTCAGTGGTTAGACCACTTGGCTCTTACCAAGGCGGCCCGGGTTCGATCCCAGGCGACCGCAAAGTGAGATTTGTGGTGGACAACACGGTGCTGGGGCAGGTTTTCTCCGGGATGTCCGGTTTCCCCGCCATCTCATTCCACCGGTGCTCCATCTTCATCTCATGTATCATCAGTGTCATCACCTGCGGTGCCGTATGTAGTAAAAGCGGGGGTTAAACACTACACGTTTCATTTCATTTCTGAGGATGCTCCCAGAAAATTCAAGACATGCATTTACTTTGTTATGAAAGCACCTTGAATATCTATTATAGGTAAACAAAATCATTAAACTTATTTGTGAGAAAATCGAGACTTTTCTTAAATTGTCCTTGTAAAGGGTAGTGTGGGATGCGGGGATTTTCTTTAGAATTCCTTACGCAATCTTGGAAGATGCTGAACGTAAATACACAGTCTGCTGTTTAATCAACCATTCGTTTATGAGTCATGCTTTTCATTGATACACACATACACTTTTTTTTAAAAAAGGTTTTATTCAGGGAACTTCAAAATGCGTATTTTCTCTGAATTCGGGTATCGAATTTTTGGATGGAAAGCAGTACTTTTCCTACTTATTGCAGTAGAGAAAGTAAAAGGTAAGGCGGTTTCTAAAGTAGGCATTCTTTTCTTTTGCACTGACAAATATTGGTATCCTTTATGGGGGTCCCTGATTATCATCGTGTAAAACAAATTTTCTTTGTCGTTCATTGTTTATAATTGTGAGAGAAAATTACTTATTTTGTAAGCTATGGATCTTCGAGATGCTTCCTCCGAATGCGATGCAGCTTTAGTGCGTTGGCGCAGCAATCACATCATTGTAAACGAAAATGGATCGATCAGATTCCCTCACGCGCTTTCTGGCATTAGTCATTTGTTTCCGAACTTCATTTGATACCACATTCCGAAATATACAACAGCTGTTCCCTCAAAATGGTGTTCTTTTGTTGCTATAGAAACACGACTCTCCACTTCTTCTTGTAGTTCACATAGCGGCACTGAGATGTTTTTCTCATTTCTGTGATTGACTATATATTGATATCCGTTGTAGATTAATGGTGGCTTACCCCTGCTAGTTTCGTGAACTAATCTATAAAAAGCACAGAGAAACAAAAGTGCGAAAATGTACTTAAATCTATGAGACTTAGGAAGAACATATTCTGATAACAAGAGGGGATAATTTACCCTCTCCTAATTGACATTATTTAATGTCACTAATTGCACAGGTGTGCAACTGTCATGGAGGGCAGATGTACTGTCTACCCACCACAAGAAGGTAAGAGACGAATGAAGGGGAGAGGGGTTTGAACTGTTTATCTGCTCTGTTAGTGGGTCTGTTTACTAGGAAATGAGTGTGTGAGAGTGTATATGAGTCACCCATGCTGCCGGATCTAATGTTTGTTGCAGTAACTGTAGTGATAGATATTATGCATGGGAGTTATGCGACAACACTTGCGTATTTTAAACGAATATGGCATCCTTGTCGTTCTGGGAAGGCGAGCATAAACACCATGGGGACAGCAAAAGTGATTACATTACACATTCCTGTAACTTGCCTTCTTTATGGTGGATAGACAGTACTTACGTAGGTTGGTGGATGAGAGATACAGAAGTGGGGGGTTGGAGCGTCCCGGTATGTTCTGAAATTATGATCGCTTTAAATAAAAGTCTATACAGAAGAATAACTATGGTGTAATAGCCCAAAGCGGGCCAGCGCCTGCCAACCCGACTGCCTGCCTCACGCCCACATAAGCAAGACAGAGTGAACGATCATCCAACCGATCCGGAGAGGGGATGCGTTCAGCATCTCGGCACCTCCAGCCGGAAATATGGCTTTCTAGGTCAGAGTTCACTACGTGGCGTGGCTCCTCGGTTTCCTCATGATGTTGAGTGGGCACCGGTCCTATACTCGGGACTTAAAATCCGTACCCCCAAGGGATGGAATCAATCCCGGGTGCATTCCGGGCGCAGTGAACCAAAGCACACGCTCCAGCCCACTACGTCATGGCACAGGACTATACAGAAGAACAGCTGTAAGAATAATTTGTAGAGACAAATCACATGAATGTAACACATCAGGGTGTTATGTCTGTCTACTGCCTATACAGAAAAGAAATTTTGCATTTGTCAAAAAAATTTGAGGATCTTGTTTCGAGATTTCAGCGAAAATGCGCACTTTGAAATCTCTGAAAACCAGAAAAAGCAAAATTAGAGAAGAAATATATATTTGTACTCATATGACTTTCTATATTCACTCTTCTTCTAACTATTCTGAAAAACGCAAATTTTTCTATGTACATAAAGTTAATCAAAATAGACATTTGTAGAATGTTCCCCCCCCCCCCCGCCATGTTTCTTTGTGGGTACATTGGAGATAGTGGAATAGTCGGCTTAAGCAATTATCATAACTGTTAAATGCAGGCCTCAATATGTTGGGTTTGACCTTTTTTTTTTTTTGCATTGCCAGGACATGACAAGGAATATCTTGGGAATGCTTATCTCCACAAAAATCGTAACTATTTGACATAAATGTTGTGCTTTAACGAGATCAAATCTTTTGTGTAGTTAGATTTTGTATATTTTTGATGGTTTATCAGTTATGTAAGTCATTCAGAATGAAGAGGTGTTGAGAAGCTGTTCGTAAAATATTCAAGATGAGCACTTTATTTATCATAGAAGTATTTTTAAAATCTGGTATTTTAATAAAAGTGTTAAGTGTCATTTTTGAGAAAATCAAAATTTTGAAAAAGCCATTCCATATAAAGAGTAGTTTGAAGTAGGTGAATTTTCTTTAAAAGAATAAAACCCTTCATGTCGTCTCCTTGAAACGGTTTACCTAAATAGCTAGTTTGGTATTAAACTGACTTTTCATTTTTAGGCTCGCTGTACACAGATACACACACTATCTTCTCATAAAGTGCGTTCTTTCTTTCCTTTTTGGTTCAGGTACCTTAAAACGCGTATTTCTAGTGAAATTTCGGTATAGAATTTTTGGGTGGAATGGAATATCTTATCTACCTACTATTCACGTACTCAGCGAGGTGGCAGCGTCGTAGGAAGATCGCGATTTCGATCCCCGTCAATTCCCTTTTCAATTATGGGAATGGTGCTTACTTACACACCACACTTTCCATGTTATAATTTCCCTTTATTACATTTTCTTATCTTTGAGGGAAGCTTTCAGGCTGGCAAATGGCGATGCAGATAGCGTAGCTGCTTGCGCACTGTAAATGTTGTTCTGGGCGCTGTTTGGCGTTTTATAATCGTTGACCTCACGTGGGACGCTGAGTGTTACTTGCTGCTTAGATGGTCCTGGCACCGGAAAGAAGATCTGTCTGTGATGCTGTGGCCTCCTGCGTTTCTCTTACTTCATCCCTTCCTCGTGAGGGTGTTAGCTGTAAGAGATCCGTGCGCATTGTCTCCCTTTGTTGTCTACCCTTCACTATGTTTGTGGTAGAGAAAATACAAAATTTCAGATGTGTTACATTCACATTCTACCCATTCTTCAATAAGTTATTCTTTAAAGAGTGCATTTTCCATCTACTTTATGTAATTTATTATTTGACAGAGCGTTGAAGTGTATTAACCTTCAGGTGACCAGAGCTGTGATCGTCTCTTATCGGGCCCGCCTCTGTAGCGTGGTGGAGTGTCTGCCTCACGTTCAAGAGGTCCCGAGTTCGAATCTCGGTCAGGGTGAGTTACCTGGATAAGGTTTTCCCTGGGTTTTCCCTTATCCTGAAAGACGAATGTCAGGTAACTCTAAGCTCTATGGATCCTGGATTCATTTGAGCAGCATTTCACCCATTTCATTCATCGTCCGATATGACTTAACGTTGGAGGACGTAAATTAAAAAAAAAATCGTCTCTTATCGGGTCTTATCTGGTCGATTATAGGAGTGAAATATTAGTAATATGACGTACAGTAAGTTACGAAACACAAATAGAACGATTGGAAGCTGGTGTGTCTATATGATAAGTTTTTTTTTTTTTTTTTTTTTTTTTTTTCAATTTTACGTACTCCAACACTAAGTCATATCGGACGGTGAATGAAATGGGTGGAATAATGCTCAAATGTGTCCAGGGTCCATGGAGCTTAGTTACCCGACATTCGTCTGTAAGGATAAGGGAAAACCCCGTAAAAACCTTATTCAGGTAACTCACCCTGACCGAGATTCGAACTCGGGACCTCTTGGGTGTGAGGCGGACACGCTACCATCTACGCTACCGAGGCGGGCAATGATAAGTTTTCTCGCGCCTGCCGATGTATGACACATTGATGTCCAGAAGACATGATTACATCTGAACAGACTGCACTGAACTTGCCGTGTATGTGCGATAAGCTGAGGTAAACATCTCTGTGTCGCGAATTTTTTTCCCGATACGCTTTCTCGCCTTGCCATGTAGTAGATAACCGTTTGCAAAAGTTCTTCTGTTACATCGCTGCCCGTATCTGTAGCATAGGTGGTAGCAATAATGCCTGACATTCAAGAGGTCCCGAGTTCGGATCTCCGTCAGGGTGAGTTATCTAGAAAAGTTTTCTATCCGGGGTTTTCTCTTATCCTGAAAGATGATTGTCGGGAATATCTAATTTCTATGGTTCCCGGAATCATTTGAGCATCATTTCACCTATTTCATTCATTCATCGTCCGATGTAGCTCAACGTTGGAGGACGTAAAGAAAATTACACCCTAATTACCTTATAGTTGCGTTACATTACCTATTTCCTTGTAGGTACCTACAATGACATCAGGAGAATATAGTAGACTTAAGTGATATTCAAATTCTTTTAAGAACTGGTTGCTATGTGAAGATTTCTCAAGTTTCATTCTCTTTACATGACCAGAGAAAAAAATGACTTCGCATTTGAGCAATGTTGTTAGGAAATTTCTACCAGGAACAAAAATATCTCGGAAATGGATAACTCCTCCAAAAATACGTCTCTTGAATAAATTGTGTACAAACCAGCGTAGTTTAGTGTGAGGACTTTCTTGCAAATACATCTTTCTAAGACGCTAAACTTAGAAAGTTTGACTTTTAAGGGCACACAGTGTATCCTGAAATAGAATATTGCAACCCATACTTCAGACGCACTTTTTTTTAAATAAATTTAATGCTATGTGTAGGCACCAATTTGTTTCATGAATAATATAACGCATGATAGGTTAAATAAAATTCCTATAAACGTATATTCTGCATACACAAATTATTTAATAATATATAAAAAGTTTTGATAGTTTTAAGGATTTAATTTTTTTCCCTTTATATTACCCTATAACTCATACTATTATAAACAGTAAAAAAGAAACATTAAAAACTAAGCACTAATAATTTTGTATTAATATTTTTTGTTTTAGTTTTTGAGAAGAGTGCACATAACATATGGAAAATCAATTTTTCTGGAGATCACTACCAAAGATGAAGTAACAGTCCTTTTTTTTTAAAAAAAAAAGTCACAAAAGTACCATTTAATGGAGGATTCTAACTTCCTTTTGCTTCCTTATTTCTCTACCTGTACACAGGAAGTGGAGAAGATATTAAACCATAACCCAAAATTCAATATGGAGATTTCATAGAAAATGCCGTTTTGAGGTCCCCTGGTTATGCTCACAAGTATTTTCTGCATTATTATTCTTAATTAAGCAATAAATGAATATACAGCAATAAGCTGTAATTGTGACAGCTTACGTTGCTGCGTTGCCTAAACCTGCAATGAAATGTATTGTTTTCCAGTATGCATTTACTGAATATTTTAATATGTATAAAACATTTTTAGAAAAAGGTCTCTGTGCCTTTTCGTGTGTATGTACGTCTGACTGTGAACTGGATATCTAATTAAAAAACGAAAAGCTGATTGATTGTGATACTTCGAAAACGGTTTTGATTAACATACCGTATATTTAAGTTTAATTTCATAATGAATGAAGCATATAGGTATACTGCATTTTCTGGGCTTTGCCCCTGAATTCTCTTCATTTTGGATGATTGCATAACTATTCAACCATACGAAATAGTCAAAATCGTATTAACACGAACAAATATTGATCTCATTAAAGCATACAATTAATGTAAATAATGTAAATAAATATGCGATATCCCTTGTTATTGATTTTAATATTCAAGTAATTTTGAGACTAGGTTGTGCAAGAATGTGAGAGAAATTCATGTGAGCACAGTTTTTTTTTATATGTACAAGTGCAATCTTACACATTTTATTTACTGCTATTACGAAGACATTGAATTGCAGACCCCTGCGTTGTTATGTAAACAAATTTATGAAAGGTGATAAGAGTTGGGCGTGGTAATTGCTGTTGCTATAATTGTTTTACAGCCAGATCCAGAACGTGTGTCAGGATGGCCGAGCGGTCTAAGGCGCTGCGTTCAGGTCGCAGTCCACTCTGTGGGCGTGGGTTCGAATCCCACTCCTGACATATATTTATGTCATCTTTATATTACATCATAAATATATGTGTTTTAGGCATTGTGGATGGGAATGTTGCGTAATGTATTTTCGTTATAGCAGTTTACTAATACACTCTCCAGAACATCTGTTAATGAGAATAAAGGTTGCTTGTCGTTATGCTGTAGTGGATTTTCTATAACTGTGGTTATATTAATCAATGAATCTATTACTGGTGATGTACACAGTATCCTGAGGAAATTTACTGTTGCCGAGAGACTGTGGTACCGGTGTGGAGATTCTCTTGCTGGGAGAGCTCGTAATGTCCTTGAGAGGCCAACTGTGAAGGTAACTAGCGTTCCGCAAATACCTCCCGGGGGGGGGGGGGAGATCAGAGTGCTGTGCACGTCCCACCCTCCAGAATTTCACCCCACTTTAACGCCTGTGATGGGCAGAGACAGGGAGGTAGCGGCTGGGTGGTAGGTCATTGCTCGGAAAGGGCTACTGCACTGCAGGTTAGATAATTTATTACTATTACGAAAATTATGGCAAAGGAAGATTTAATTCCGGGAGAGGTTTAGTGCATTTGTTACTGTAGAGTTCCTTGTATCGCTGTTTGTTCATATACACGACACAACTCTCAAACCGCTGCAAATAGAGTCGAAATATTTGTCTCGAGCCGATGCATTTATATGTATCACAAGTTTGGAAGCATTTATGAATATGTTTCGAATCTGGTTGAAATGTAAATGAAATTAACGGCAATTTATGAAGATGTTAAAAATGTATATTAGGCAAGCTGCTGCTGGTACAGAGCAGAAATTTTATATATCTATAAATATCTTAAAAAAACTATTTTATAATTAACTTCAAAGTTGACTGAAATCAGTTTATATGAATATGAATTTTGGGGTAATTTAAAAATCATCCATATTACCATGTTCCCTTATTATTTCACTCGCAAAATGAATACACTTGAACTTTAAATTCGTATGTTTCTACATTTAGACCATGTGTAAAATGCATAGCGTTTTAAATTTATTTAAATGGAAACCCACATGTAACAGCGGTGTCAAAATTAGAAGGCCTTCTCTGCCATTTTTATCAACAAGATGAAAACTATAGGAATGTTACCATAGGCTTACTCAGTGCCACAGCTGAGATTTGAACCGATGTTCTTCCGGTCTTCGTCCGTTGCTCTGATCACTGAGTTACCATGGCAACGTGCCAGTACGACATTAAAGTTTCCAACTGACTCACTTTTTTCCGGTAAGCCACCAGGAGTTCTCCTATATATAAGACAACTACCTTAATGGCGACTTACTATGCTTTAAGTACTTAAGTCCCGGGATTCATAGTTCAGACCACTATTAGGTCAATTAACGGAAATTAATTATTGTTCTTTCACACTAGCCGTGTGAAGGCCAAGGTTTGAGTAGGTAGTGACAGGCAAAAAATGAGAGTCATTTGGAGAATTTAATGTGCTGTCACGTTGTCATGGTAACTTAATGTGGAAACTGCAAGATCCATGATTCAAATCTTGGCTATGTCATTGAATTTTTCAGTCTATCTATCCAAACTCTGTGTACACCCGGCTAGTATGAAACAACAATTAATTTCCAATGTTATCACAGTTACATATGCCTAATCTCTCTAAAGTTGGCAGTGCTAGTAACATTACAAAAACTTTGCATATCATATGTGATTCCTTGGTGATAGGAGATGATCGGGAGTGCCGAAATAAATAAAATATTTGGCGGGGGAACCGGAGATTAATAATTGCAACTGTCATTTGAGCAACATTACTCATTTTTTCGGAAATACAACCTATTACTCTGAACGAAACTTGCCCATCATTTATTATTATTATTATTATTATTATTATTATTATTATTATTATTATTATTATTATTATTATTATTATTATTATTATTATTATTATTATTATTATTATTATTATTATTATTATTATTATTATTATTATTATTATTATTATTATTATTATTATTATTATTATTATTATTATTATTATTATTATTATTATTATTATTATTATTATTATTATTATTATTATTATTATTATTATTATTATTATTATTATTATTATTATTATTATTATTATTATTATTATTATTATTATTATTATTATTATTATTATTATTATTATTATTATTATTATTATTATTATTATTATTATTATTATTATTATTATTATTATTATTATTATTATTATTATTATTATTATTATTGTTATTGTTATTGTTATTGTTATTGTTATTGTTATTGTTATTGTTATTGTTATTGTTATTGTTATTGTTATTGTTATTGTTATTGTTATTGTTATTGTTATTGTTATTGTTATTGTTATTGTTATTGTTATTGTTATTGTTATTGTTATTATTATTATTATTATTATTATTATTATTATTATTATTATTATTATTATTATTATTATTATTATTATTATTATTATTATTATTATTATTATTATTATTGTTATTTATTCTCCAAATGAAGTAACCCTATTTTACAGTAAGGTATATTAGGATTCTAGTTACAATAACACATAAACACAATGACCAAAATAACAGAACCTGATAATAGTTATAATGTTTTAAAAATTTAGTCAATAAAGTGCTCAAAAGCTGAAGTTCAACATTTTTTAATGAATACTTAATTAACGGTGTTTGAAGATCTGTATTACAATATGAAAGATGTTGAATAAGATTATATCCCCTTTTGGAATGAAGATCACATCTAAATATTAAGTGTTCAACACTTTCAATTTACAGAGCTATCCATCAGGAGAGTCTATATGGAATCTTCGAAAGTAAGTTTTGAATTTCCCATGTCCGGTAGCAAACTGGGTGAAAAGAAAATTAGGTGAAAAGTACTTGCAGTTTGCACGAACATTAACAGTAGGAAAAAATAAATTTCGATTGATTTGTCCCTTATCGCTTTCCGTATGGAAGGTGATCCGTCCCCTTCAGCTGCTATGGTGCGAGCGCTGCGGACCCTTAGCATTCGTGGTACCTCTGACGCTACCAGGGGAATCTCGGGCCGAACATTCGAGTCCCTCCCTGAATGGGAGTTGTTGGATTGGGTTGGACTCGAGGGGGCAGTGTGTTCCCGTTACCCGCGGGGAATCGGGTACCTCCGGCCAGGCTTCGGTCGCCCGGAGGGGGCAGAGGGTTGCCTAAAAGGTCCCGGGTAGTAGCCTGCAGAGCTAGTAGAAGGTGTGCTAGATCACCAGGCGGCCCCACCGAGGTTTTTCGGTAGTCTTCCCTGCGGGGTTGACGAGCGTAAGTGGCTCTACTTCCACCCGTCTTGACGTTGTTTTCGATGGGGGGGGGGGGCTTTTTAGATTCAAGGTATTCTCCAAGGAAAGACCCCCAGAGTTTTCCATCGCTCCCAGGTAATAGAAGCCGGGGTCTTTGACTTTCGGTTAGATCTCACCTCCTTTATCGCTATTTATCCAAGTGCTGTTCCACATTTCAAACATTTCTTTTTTAATGTTTTTTTAACAAATGTAATTGTAGACTATTTAAAACTGAATTCCTTTTGTAATAATGCGTAATGTTAAGCAATTTTATCTGCCTCTCATTGCCATGTATACCCTTATGGCCTCTAACCCATGTGATACACACGTGATTGGTGTTTGTTATAATATAGTTCCTTATTTTGGTAGCAAGTGAATATGTAGTGTATTTATCTCCGATAACACTGACAGATGCCTGGAATCACTGTATATACATTCGCTATAATTATTACTGCGGCAACACTCCACTGCTTGATTCAGTGCAAAAAGTTCGGCCTGAAATATAGAGCTATATAGGTGCAAGTCTGTATCCTCTATAAAGCAACTCCACATTGCTTATATCGAAGATCACAAAAACGCATCCCACACGATCTGGATTCTCTGGATGATCATGAACCAGCTGATGAGCCATCTGTGTAGATGTTGTAGTCATGTGTTTGTTTGCAGTTATTCTCGCTGGTAATGTTGTGAAATACAGCAGGATGTCCAGCTTCCAAGAAATCAGATCTCGGATGAAAGTCGAATTCAGGAACTTATAGGGAAGCTTGATAACCTTTCTTTATACTATTATATAACTTTGCACCGAAAATTGCCCACCATTTGATGTATACATAATGTCTACTTATTTGATTTAGTAAAACAATTAGTTCCTGATAAGGATTAATACGGCCAAAATGTTTGTTGTTATTTGTGGCAGGTCGTAGATATTAGGTTGGGACCAGTTTTCATTCATTTTGTCTGATATTCTTTTTAATTTTGTACTCTATGAGTTTATTTATCCCCAAAATTTTCCCTTAGATATACCATGGGGTAAGAACAAAATGTTTCTTAAGTTGGTTTAACAAAGTATAGGTGTCTTTTACTTACATAGTCATTCAAGATGGCTTAACGAAGGTATTTTTGGACAAAAAGAGAACTTAGAATATTTATTTTTACTTATTTTACGTCACTTAAACTAATGGTCAATCCCAGCGGACCTGTTAGGAGATGTCTCCTGGATTGGTGTGTGTGGCAGAAGTTAGTCATATAAACCTCATCCCAATTCCTGCTTCGTCAGGTCTCCACAGAGGCCTTAGTACTAGACAGTTGTACCTCGGCTTTTATGACGGACAGAAGCTTCATGACATGTTCACAGAAACTCAGGCAACTGTACCTGTGTTTATAGACGTGTCAGGCAGATATATTAGAATAACACCCACTCTTTTGTTATCTGTCATTAGATGACAATAAAACCCTATAAGAATCTACTTTCATTTGTAGTGTTATTTTAAACTTAAGATGGAACTTTGGGTCGTGGTATTAAATATATAATTGAAATAAATCGGCGACGATGATGTCCTAGTGGGATTTGTGGATCTGAATCAGTGATTTTCTGAATTCGGGTCACAAACGTTAACGCTTAAGCCATCCAGGTCGATAATAATAGCTCTGTTAGAATGGAGAAATACATTTATCTTGTGCTGGAGATCCTTAATAATGTAAATAATTGGAAGCCAATCTTATATGATTTATACCATCAAGTTTGACTAAAGGAGCTAACAAAATATCTGTACTAGCTGTGTGTGTATTTAGTGATGGATAAATAGAATGAGGATAAAATGTCGCTTATTGTTAACACAAGAAAATTATGTTCATTGTTTTGTTTGCAATTCATTATTAGAATATACTGTATATTTTAAAAATTATATTCATTTTCTGGAGTAGACTTCGTTGATACTCTACTTCTATCCAGTAGCCGATCACAGTCATCAGGATATCTTCCCCCACGTGGGGTAAATCACGTGATAAGAGATGGTTGCACTTTACTGCGATATCAGTATAATAATAAAATGAATTATACTGTCATACCGGGTATTAGTTGATTCAGCCAATTACTGAACGTATTTGTCACTACTGCTATTAAGTACATAGAACAACACTTTTTATACCAATAATCCTTTGTCAAATCAGAGTAAAGAAGCTCTTCTGAGCAAAGGGTCATTCACAATGAAAGATAAACGCATATGCAACATAAATGCAAAAGCTTACGACCATCTAATTTTGTGTGTGTAATTTATGTCCTTTAACTTTTTAAGTCATATCGGAAGATGAATGGAATGGGTGAAATGATGCTCAAGTGGACCCAGGGTCCATGGAGTTAGAGCTTAGAGTTACCCGACATTCGTCTTTTAGGATAAGGGAAAACCCAGTAAAAAACCTTATCCAGGTAACTCATCCTCACGGAGATTCGAACTCGGGACCTCTTGAACGTGAGGTAGACATGCTACCATCTACGCTACCGAGGCGGCCCGAGCAGCTAATTTAATAAGGCCCATTCATAATTAAAACGTAAACGTTAACGAAAACTCATTTCGCAAACGCAAATTCTTGCAAACTACAAGCTTCTGCGTTTGGGTTTATGTAACGAATAAATCCACCAATCAGAAAACAGTGAAAAATGGCTGCCTTTGACGAAAAACTTATAGCATTGTGTATCAGAGCATTGCTTGTATGTATGACACCGCGTATAAATCTTATAAAGACGTAGCTTTGAAGAATAACATCTGGACATCACGTGCACTTGAAATGGGAACAAATAATAGCTACAGAAGTATGCAAGTGTATGGGTTCTTTGATGTTTGTACTTAACCTAGATGTTGTACTCGTTTTCTTAAGCTTTGTTTCCACAACGTGATGCTGTAGACAGAAATAAATTTCAATATTTTATTTCGAAAGTTTGAAATGTTTTTTTTAAATATATAAGTTAGTCATAAGAATATATGTATATTGGCATCAAATGTCTGACTGCATCATTTTTCGTCTTGTTTTAGCAGGCCAACTAGGTTTAATATCAAATTGTGTAGGAGTCATTCTCACGTATCTTTGGAATTGTATTGGATCATGATCTCTCATTTATCGAAATAAATTATGAAAGACTCCTCAATAAATTATTTTTTGATTTATGGGATGAACCCACCATCTATGCCAAGGCGACCGTTTTCTTTTCGAATATAGTACACCGAGTAAATTGTCTACTGTTCTTTGAACATGCATGAATGTTGCTTCATGACTAGGAGCCATTTTAAATCATCTAATTACTGATTGGCTGCAATTACGTTTTCATTGTTCCATTAAGAATGCCTTTCTATGTTTATGGTCACAACATACGTTTGCGTCCTTCCTTTAACGTTTGCGTTTTCATTGTGAATGGCCCTCAAAGCTTCTCTCTGGTGCAGAGGCACATCCAAAAAGTTTCACGAGAAGGTGGGCGAAATGTGGAAGCAGCACGTGTTAACATCGAACTGTCCATTGATTTTTAGTTCAAACCAGACATAATCCCTGCTGTCTAGCTGCACGAAGCATTTCCTGATCGGCACTTGAGTTTCACAAGACAGGAGAACAATATTACTCGCTGAATTAAATAAGTGAATAAATAAAATGTGAATATCGTATCCCGGGACCCCTACACAGTTACAAAACGGGACACATATGCATACTTTAACATTTATTTTATAATAGCAAACATTTACATGTTTAATTTATGCCTAATTTTTCAGATAAACTCTCTACTACTTCTACTACAATAGCTAAAAACATGTAAAGGAAAATCTAGATGTTAACCTAAGAGTCGGAAATACTGAAATATCATACAAAGATGTAACAAAGGGATAAAAATTACAATTTAATACACAAACTACTGTTGCTGTAAAGCAGCAACCAAAGCAACTTGTAACCAGCTTCCTTACATACAAATTACAACTAATTATAGTATATTCAGAGAAAACGTAAGGGTAGCCTCCATAATCTTCCTCTAACGCTAAGTTTATTTGTTTTTATTTCCTTATATATTCATTATTTAAATAATTAAACATTAAATTATAATTTCCATTATTAATTTGTATCTACATTTTTATAATTTAGTTTTTTGTTTTATGTATTAGCCCTATCAACAATTTCAACGTAATTTATTTAAATACCATTTATTTATAACTCTATAAATTACCTACATTTTTATGTTTGCTTATTAACTATATTCTATTCTGCTTAATCTTCAGCATACCTATAATATTCAATATTATTATTTCAATTTAAATTAAATTAATTATCTGTATTATTTCTATTATTAGAAGTATTATACTAGGTGAGCTATACATGGAAACCCACATTTGCAGTCTTCCAATTTTTTATGGCATGTAAAATATGAAGGAACACTTGCTAAAGTATCTTTAGTTCAAAATATAAACATGAAATATATGTCTATAAAAATTTTTAAACTTTGTTTATGTTTGGAGCAGTTTCACTTCATTTGATTAAATTTTATAATTTTTAGATTTTTGTTCACAGTTAATAAAGTATAAAGGGAAATATAAAAATTACAAGAACTTATAGATTTTAATAACTGAATAACTCTTAAATGTAGAAAAGAAATTAAAATAAATCTGGTTGCTTTGTCCTTGTTTTTTATCGATAACAATATAACACTAAAAGCATCGATTTCCGAATATAAAAGTTTTTCAAGAATAGAGAACGTTTAATTTATTAACTAAACCTTTCTCGTTGCATTTCCCAGAAAAGTGCTAGGCTTTTTAAAATATAACTTCACACAACGCTATTCAAACAGAACATATAGAAAGAGCAGTTTATTTTTAATTGAAATTATTTTGAAAGCAAACCCCATTAATCTTATGAAATACGGAGAAATATGAAGATTTTTTTATTAAATATTAAGGTCTTAACAAACAATTATCATATATGATGATTTTTCTCACGTGTATTAAATTTCACACACTGTAAAACGTAAAAATTTGGGTTTCTATAATAATAGCAAAAATAGTTTAGGATATCAACTTCATATTTTGCCTGCCTCGATTATAAGCAAATAATAACGGTGACAGATAGTAATAGTTACTCAATAATCACTCTGCGATGGAGTCAGTAATCGATGTTCCAGCACTCCATATACCAAACTGACATTTATAAGACCTTCAAAATTGGTCAAAAGTTTTTCTCTCAGGTTATAAACACCCACGGTCTACGGGCCTCTGTGTCCACATAGCATTGCTCAGCAAATCCCAGAGGAAAACACTGAATGGCTTGAATTTGGAAACTTTGGAAGTCCGATCCATCTCTGAAATAGGTGTCATTCGAATAACGTGCACATATTTTGCAATGAAGTGACGCGTCATCATGCTGGAAAACAGTATCCATCTTATCTTTTTTTATGTGTGATGCAGTGCTACACATTTAACAGACCACTGCATTCATCTAGCTAAACTATAAAAGATCCTTTTTATTATTTTAGATGTTGTAAAGCATCTCTTTTGTTTCAGCGATGATGTAAAACTCTAATCTTTCTAGAATGCGTGTATTTTGTAGAGAAAGTACAGCTTATGTTTGCAGCAGAATATAAGGTGCAGATTATAATTAATATAAGTGTGTGTGTCAATTATACAATAGTATGAATATGCTACAACTATGCCACTGAATATTATAAACAGAATTGAAAATTCTGGTGCGTTGTGCACTACTATTCAAGGTACGT
Source organism: Mantis religiosa (assembly GCA_030765055.1). Taxonomy (NCBI): domain Eukaryota; kingdom Metazoa; phylum Arthropoda; class Insecta; order Mantodea; family Mantidae; genus Mantis; species Mantis religiosa. The sequence continues at coordinate 61,797,641 of CM060947.1, read as the reverse complement.
ATTAAAATGGTTTGCTGTGTCAGTGAAATAATAACTCTGGTTCAGTTAATTATTTATTTTATTGAAATTATGTTTTGTTTTACTCTTTTTCCTTACGAAAATTATAAGAATTTTCTCTGTTATTTTGTTTGTTTTGTTTTTTGATTACTGTAATCAGCGAATAATCAAATAAAAATATATCAAGTTACTCTTTGCTTCATGTACAAACTACAGCTTGCTTAATTACGACTGAAATTATTTTCACCTGTGTTACTATTCTTTTAATATAATAGTTGTTAGAGATAGAAGTTTGAAATTATTGCGACTTTGTGTCGCGGAAATCTTAGTTCAACTATTCTCTAGGAGTTGATACATTTTATGTTGACAACTTTCTACGATATTTTATACAATTATCTACCACGGAGTCTTTCAACTTAACTATATAAATGATTTCATCAATTTATTGTTTAATCTCAAACGAAGTACTAACCTCTTTATACGGATTTACTCTTTGCGAAACTTTTTCAACTTCGGAAATGGTCTGTTGTATGTAAAACTCAACGGCGTCCTTTTTTCTCTGTTGATTTTTCGCCTTCTTTAGCAAGGAGAAGGACGTCCTTGAGTTACTATCGTGGTTCATTTATTTTATAACAACTTTAACTTACAAATAAATGCCTTCATTTCGGTTATTCCTATGGCATCAATTTCTTATGATTTTGTTGGTTTTGTACAACGTTTCTTATGTATAAAATCACCAAATATTACATGAATGTATTGAATTTTTACATTTGTGTTAAATTCTCTTTTTTCTTCTTCTTTTGATGCGGTTCTATACAGTTTTCGAAGTTTCTTTTACATCATTATAAATTGAAATTTAATTTTCTTGGTTAATTATATTACTTTATTTATAATCGGACTTCGTAATGATCATACTTCGATCGATTTTCGTCTCATGTTATATCATTTTTAGGTTATGCGTTTGCAAACAAATTATCCTTCACGATTCAATCAAAAGTATGACAAATCTGACCGTCCTTTTCTGATATTACTCAAATTGGTACTGACACTTTTAAATAGTTTACTGAATAAGTAGATAACTACAATGGTTTCTTAATTTTACTAGAAATCTTATGCTTGCTATTTACCTTTTCTATAGTTCCTGTTATCATTTCAAAAATAAATGCGACAACTGATATTGCAAGTCCTATGAAAAGAAAGAAGAAGGTGCCTTGAAGATGGTCCACAGAAAGGACGGCGTACTCATCCTGAAGGCTGTGGAGTGCAACCACACCAGCTTGGATTCGACGTGCATCTAATATGAACTTCAACCACTGTGTTGGCAAACCTGCTTCCACAATACGTATGAGTACGTCATCAACTCTTGGTAATAAATGGTGGTTAGGCGTGAAAAGTAAAACTGAATATAACTGAAAGGCATCTTCGTGAAAGGCGTATATTTGATGCTTGCCCTTTTGCTTTGCCAGGTTGTCCTCAATGTAGGCCAGGAGAGCTCGGCCGCAGAAGGTAGCGTGATCTCTACGAGTTGCTACCATATCCAAACATGCAAATGGCTCACAGTATTTTCGAGGTTTTAACTTTTCTACAAATTCTGCTTCAAAATACTTATCTAGCACGTAGTAAAAAGCAAAGGTATGTCCGGATTGCAGGAGTTCTTCTATATCAGCGATCTGGTGTAGTTGGCCAGGATTCATCACGTAGCTTGTAAAAAACGCCTGAAACAGTGTGCGATATTTACCATAAGGTTTGTAAATATAGTAAAATATCTTCATAAACCTATGCACATGCTTATAAATTAGGTATAACATAGATTATAGGATAGGTATATGACATTCAATAAAGGCAGACAACTTGCACATTGTAGCAAGCACCCTGTAACTGCTGTTTTGGTTTAGGTTCCGAGAGTTGAAAAATATTTAAATATGTTTAAATATATAGTTTAAGAATCGATATGGACATATTAAAATGAATAAAAAAGGAAATTGTTAAAATTCAGTAGGTCATGAGATGGCGCAACATGTGATATGATGTGAATGCTTTATGATTGGTAGTTTTAAAAATGAGATTATATAATGTGTGACGTGGACCAGTAAACATTAAGTATGATTGGTTGTGATGGCAAAGAGAGAATGAAAAATTAATAATTTTGGTAAAACAATGAGGATAGAAAGCGTCTTTTGATAGGAGAATGTTATGTTGAAAAGATGTAACTTCAGTGCAGCGACGAAATTTTGTAAAAGAGTTAATATGAGTTTTCTGTTAATTGTAATCAAGGTATACAGTATTACTGTCAAGTTTCATACTAAAAATTGTAAAAATACTATAAATTAAATTGGACATATGGATATTTTAAATGTAAAAAGAATTTATTGGTATCAAAGTTTATTTAGAAACTTTACTCTTTTCACTCGCCACCACGTCTGAAAATTAAGAGTTCTCATGGCTCAGACTGAAGCAGATCCGGAAATTCTTTTATATGTGTCGATACATCTGAGTGCCAGATATGAAGTAAAAATTCAGATCGGGAAGAAGCAGCAGCTCGTGGCTTCATCGTCTTCCCAGGGGGTTTGAATACAATCCACATGGTCGCCACAACACGCTATCCTTGAGATACGTACGCTATATACACTACATTTTGTGATAGTAAATATTTCCAAAGTATTCGCTTTGTTATTTTTAATTTTATAAATTTTAAATACCACACTCATAAATTAAACACAAACGTTCTTTCAATTCTAACGAGTGTATGCTCAGAGTGCATACATATAGTGGCTAGCATCGAACAGTCATTGTCTGGCTTTTTAAAAGCTGAATTTTATCTATTGCAGTCTATAAAATGTATGTCACCTTTGTGTAAAATTAGCGGGAAGTAAAAATATATTTTCATTTCTGCAGAACATATTTTGCAACTGTTATAGTAGGATTTTTGTGAAGTTCAACGTTCTTAAACACAGGGATCATAAGGGCATAACGGATGCAGAACCAATATGAATGAGTGGTATATACAGCGTATTTATTTTTAAGTGTACTCTGACGTCATTGTTTTGAGGTAATTTTTTAAGGGAATGTCAGCTAGGATGGGAGGGATGTAATGCAAAACATGTGCGGCGGAAAAGTTGCCTAGCAACACAGCGTTCAAATGGGTGTACTAAAGGCTCCAAATAAGATGTCATCAAAGGCACACCGTGTAAAATGAAACAAAACTGTGTTAATGTTTATTGGATAACCATATTAACGTACTACATTCTATACATTGTTTTTATTTACTTTCCCAGGAAACCATACCATTTACTGTTGACAAATTCATGTTGTACTGCGTTAGCGATATAGCTTTGTTTAGTGCTTTGTTTATAGTTTTGACGGATCTTTAATATTGACGGAACAAAACAATTTGAGAGAGATTTTACGACAATGCTCTTCAGACCACCGTCTGTTGTTCAGATGTGAAAGATTCTTGTGCTCAGATCTAAACGCCTTAGTTGCCAGGCAACTTCGACATATAAGTCATGCACCTCTGCGGAAGTACAGGCGGACTAATTTTAGCTTCAGCAGGTAGACTTAACGTACTACAGTATTACCGTACATATGTAAATGAATACCCGTTATATAATACATTGTGACGCAGCGGCTATGACCCAAACTTCGGGAAATCGGCACCAGCCAACCGGACAAATAAAGGTAGATACTACATGGCAAAGCTTGGAAGTGTATCGAAAAATATACGAACAATGGAGTTGCGTACGCAGGCCTATCGCACATACACGGAGGGTCAGTATGTTTACTCTGTTCAGATTAAACATATATTCTGGACAGCAACGCGACATAATCGTACATCAGCAGGCACGTAAGTCATATATAACGTGATTGGATATTGTAACAAGGCTGCAATGGTAATTTACATTTATTTAGGTGTAATAATTAATTTGTTAAGATTTCATAACAGAAATACAGCTCCAAAGTGATCTATTTGTGTATCGTCACTTACTGTACGCCAGGTTACTAATATGACACTCTTCTAGTAATCAAGATAACATGCGAATGCAAAACTGTCACTCAAGGTCCATACGCCTCAAGGCTCTGCCATGTAGTAAGTAGTGCTGTTTACTCCCAACGTAAACACCGGAAGCTCTATTGTCAGATACTCAGGATCTTCTGGAAGTTCCCGTTCTAGAGTATTCTGGAACCCTAACCGATTGCGAAAGTTCTCGCAAGTGGAATGCAGAAGACTGCCTCACCCTAACAAAGAGTCATTGAGGAGCAACGTCCTCTTCTTGCTGATCCATCCTAAAATAGAAAAGACACTCTTAAACACCCATTTAAAACAATACGTTACTGCGATAAAGTCTATTAAGCATGGGTATGTATTAAAATACTCGGAGAGGATCTCAGCCTGCTGTTATATATAAAATCGAGTCTGTCAGGCAATCAGGCAATGTCGTTTGATTCGAGTTGGTGACGATGCTTTGACGAGTGCGTATGCTGCTTCCTCGAAGGACTAGAGAACTCTGCAATTCTCCAGCGAGTGGCGAGTGGACCGAAGAGGCCCTTCACGTGTACAGTAAACTCCCATTATTCTGTGCACGTTATCCAATTTGTGGATTAATCGGCAACCTTTGTCGTTATTTTTCCTGCAGTTGAGAGCTAAGATTTCTGCGTTTGAGTCACTGAGACAGGTATCTCTAGGATATAGGAATAAACGACCTGCCACGTGACAATAGAGTTTCCATTGTTATCGGCCTGTCTGTTCCGTGAAAATCGAAAGCAAGCTCCGTTTTATGATTTTAATCAGCGTAGAAATGTCAACGTTGTAAGTTAAAAGAAATTGTAAAAGAGATAATGATACATTAAGAAAAGTCTGTTGCAATTAATATAAAAATTAGAATTAATCTTAAGATTAGATAAGGGGAAAATTGCTCTAAAACTAAGTCCTGGTTTTGTAATAGAGACGCAGACTGTTCGGAATATTAAACAGAATAAGTAGAAAATAAAGAATTTTGCCAGAAACTGCGATCCTAACTCTGACCCTCTGCATGAAAACGCATGAAGAAATTCACATTCGATGAACTAGGTTGAGCCAAAAAGGAGGCAGGAAATTTATCATTATTTCAAACATGAGAGTGCCGAAGAAGCTAATTTCCTGATGAAACCCTGGGGCTACAATGAAAATTTAATGCCTCGATAGTTTTGCCATTATTTGTGTTTTCCGTTTTTTGTGCACCATTTTCCTGCCCCCACACTTCTTCGATGATTTGAAAAGTTACTGTATTTCAGTAGGTGAATACGTCACGAAGAAAAGCAAAGTAACAGGAAAATAATTAACTAGATGACGTTATGATGTGTCTCAAATTAGAACTATTCTGTTTGAAACACATGGGAGGGATACAGAGAGAGACAAAGATACTTCAACAGATCTATCTTGGGCTGCTGATTGGAGGCAAATTCATGGGTTTATTGAGGCGGTTCCCGGTGGATGCCTTGGCGGGGAACCCCCTCTGTGAACACCCCTGAATTTTTTTGTATCAATCAACAGCGTAAGGTTTCCTTGAAATGTGTCTTTCTCCTTGTTGCCTCCCATATCTTAACAAGATTGTTCTAGTTGAGACATGTATACCATATGTAATATTTGCTAATTATAAGGAGCGAGAAAAACTTGGAAAACCCTCAGCCAGAAAGGGCGTTTATGGTTAATTGTCAATAAAGTTGTCAGAGAAAGGAAAAACGACTTTATGCTTCTATTCATAGTATTTGAGATCTTGTGTTGAGGAAGTATGTAAGTGCTATTAGCGATGAAATAACGCGTGTATAACATGAACAATATAATAATGGTTAATTAAAATTTCTATAAAGGCCTCGTTTTTCTTTAAATATTCAACTTTTATATTACTGTTATTTCTGTATCTTCAAGCAATTGGTTTTTTTTAGGTTTTGTTGTATGAGCTTACCATATATTTACAGTTGGAATGGATATTGATGCACAAGCTTATTTCAGCTAGCTCTTCAGTTGGCTGTTATTAGAAATAAATCAAGAATTTTCGTACGAAATGTAATAGTGGTAGTGTCTGATTTGATTACTGTAACTTTTGCTGTAGAAATGTAATATAGCTCTATAGCTATACAATAGCTCTTTTTTACTATATCTCACCTAAAAGGAACAAACATTTTTGCACGCTGTAGTTAGTGTTTTATAATGCGTTTGTACGGCTGTTAGTATTTAAAAAATTCAGGAAGTCCAAACTGGTTCTTGTGATAAAAGTGCTCTTAACAAAGCATCTTGAATAAATGGTTATAACTTTTTATTCATTCTCCCATTAGTTTATTTTGGATTTAAGAATGAAATATCTCAAAGAAATACTTAAAATATTAAGTATAGCATGCTTTTTTCACTTCCATAAAATACAATGTTTTGGATTATAAATTTTTTACAAAAAATATCGGCATGAACTCGCAGAACATTAGTAAGCCATCTTATGAAAAAATTAAGAACATAAAACAAACATCTGATGTATTACATTTACATGACCTTCGGTATCTATTCTTCATAAACCATTCTTACAAAAGCTTATTTTTCTATCTACTTTTTAATCGATGTAAACATTTGGAGAAATAGTTTTATTAGATATTCGTTTTTAGGTTAAAGGGAATTAGGGGAACACAACAGGCATAACGCCTTAGCCAGGTTCATTGAAGAAACGGTCTGTAAGTGAGGGCTCTGAAATTCGTTGTTTATATGATTACGAGGAAAGAAAGAAACTAATAGAAAGGAATAATGACATCCCTATTCAAAAGTATTTAGTAAGCATTTTTAAGATTTAAAACAATAACAATAAGTATTGGGGAAGCTAATAACATCACAAAACCTGGGGAGAGGGCTGAAATAAATGGTGTGATTTAACCTCATCTACATTTTTTTGTGCAATAAAGTTTTGTCTATCTCTTACGGTTTACCAGTTACACAAAAGTCATTCAGAATGAATAAGGCTTCCGAGGTTGTTCCTAAAGAAGTCAAGATATATGTTTGATTTGTCATGAAAACTCCTAAACATATTGTTTTAATGAAAGCTGTTAGTTATACTTTTGAGAAAAATATTCCAGTGAAAAGGATGGAGATCTTTTCTGAAAGAATTTACGTTTCATCTTTGGAATATAAAAAGCTAAGTGTGCCATTTATTGAACTATTAGGCAGTTTTGAGTTATGCTGTTAACGAACACATGAACACACACACGCTCTCTCTCTCTCTCTCTCTCTCTCTCTCTCTCTCTCTCTCTCTCTCTCTCTCTCTCTCTCTCTCTCTCTCTCCCTCTCTCTCTCTCTGTTTCTCCACAGACACCAAGCAGCACTTTCTAAAAATGTTTGGGGAGGGGGTTTGAGGGTGTTTTAAAACATGCATTTCCAGTGAAAATTCTACATCGAACTTTTAAGTAGAATACAAACCTACGTTCAGTACTTGATATTAAGTTCATAGTAGAGAAGGTAAAAAGCATCCTGAGAAAGTCAGTGATATAATAATGTAAATTTCACATTCATCTCCATGCCTATCTGGTGAAATATATTTTCATTGGTTATGTTTTGCTACACGAGTTACCACTTCTAAAGCAACTATTAACACTCTGAGGAGCATCGTTTAAGCTATGATATACTACCATGCAATCTTAATAATTGTTGCTATTTATTTGAGACTGAGATAACACGATACGTTTAATTAATGACAAAGAAAGAATTATATTCCACCTAAAAATTGCTAAAAATAATAAAAATACATCCAAGTGTGCGTGCGCATGTTGCGTTTACAGGTAACAGAAAAAGGTAAATAAAAAAAGAAGTCGGATGAATTCCAAGCTCATTATTTAAGTTCGCTATCTCTCAAAATTCAAACACGAAGATTTTCATAAAATTTCACTTACTCCTAACTACTTTTACAGTAAAAATCTTCATTATATTTTATTGTACAAAAATCGAATCTATGGAATTCGAACATAATGTCTTATGTCAGAAATAAAGACATCAAAAGTAAAATGTGTATTTTGAATTTTCTCTGAATATTTGTGAAGTCCTCTTTGTTCTGACTGAAATTTGTATAACCTTTTGAATCGAGGAAACCATAAGAAATAGACAAAACCTTAATTAGGAATAGTATAAAACTAATTTTGAGCTTGTTTCAAATAATTTTGCTTGAAGCAATAGCCCTTTTGAAACATTTGTGTTGAATATTTACATTTTTCAAAGTAGAAGTAGGCGTACCCACATCGGTAGCGTAGATGGTAGCGTGTCTGGCTCACGTTCAAGAGGTCTCAAGTTAGAATCTCGGTCAGGGTGAGTTACCTGGATAAGGTCTTTTCCAGGGTTTTCCTTTATCCTAAAAGACGAATGTCGGGTAACTCTAAGTTCCATGGACCCTGGGCCCATTTGAGCATCATTTCACGCATTCCATTCATCGTCCGATATGACTTAAAAAGTTAAAGGAAAAAATATGTAGAGGTGTTCGAATATGAAGCTGTGCGATTCTTCTGTTTTATTTTCTCATAAACAAAAGCTCCTTATTGCAAATTATATTAACATTTGAAGGTTGTTTTCCCATACAGTGTATAGCAGGATTTATCGTAAATAAAGTCAACCACATTTACTTCCTATAATAATTACACAGAAAATGAAGCTATTTACAGTGGAGTAACAAACACTACACAAATAAAAATATTTAGTAAATATTTTTATTTGTGTAGTATTCCTATAATAAATTTGGGCAATGTCATACTCGTCTTGATACTTATGTTTTATTGGTAATACTAGTTAGCCTGCATATTATTTAACCGTAATAACTTAATAATGTATAACTGCGCCTGTCTTCTGTTCAGTCGTATCTCTGTTTTAAGCATTACTTTCAGAATTTACAGCTCTGAACATATATATTTGTGGTAAATGTGCAGGAAACAGAGAAACGAACCTAAATGTTTGTAGAGTTTTCTCTCTCCGAAACTAATTCACGCTGTGCAGTGATTAGAAAACTAGTTATAGTATTATACTTATTAGAGGAGGTTATTATGTAATTAAAAATAAAAGAATACACTCATGAAGTTCCCTTCACCAACGAGCGGCCCAAGAGCGTTCTATATCTATCTCTTTCTTCCATCCCATATGTCTACAATAGAATCATCTAGTTTGAGAGAGATTATAAAGGATGAATCTCAAAAACTGGAGACTTTAGACTACCTATAGAACTGAGAAATCGGAACATTTAAATGCGCTTTTTATTTGAAAATCCAATAGGCATTCTAAAGCTTACAGATCAGCCTTCAGCTTCGCCACTGGTTGGCATACAATGGAGTAAATTAATACATTAGATTTTTTAAACAGGATGCTAGTTTACACAACTGCTCTCTGAAAAGTCTACTACCTTGAAAGTGCGTGGGTATGATGATTGCGAATAGGTAAACGTCTTCAAATATGATATGCATTGCTCCAGTGGTCATTGATGACATTTGACACGATATAAAAGAGGTGGTAAGGCTGATTGAATCCATCACCCTTTAGCAGTGCTTCGTTGTGCAATTTTTGTGGAAAAAGGTCTGGAACAACTTATAAATATTCAAAAATACCTTTTGTCGAAAAATATATAAAATAATTTCCCATTTCGTTGTAGATAAATCGGTAAAGAACCCATAATTGGACATTCTTTTTCATCCCGAAGGTACAACAACTGTAACGTCACAAAATTCTTCAAATCTCAAAACCTACACCATATCCATCCTACAAAATGCCGTATCGAATATCTTACCTGCGGTAAAACCCTTAACGGGTGGGCACGCAGCAAAAACCTTCTGGCTGTATACAGCCAGCCAGCACCTCATGCTCATGGTCATTGGACATTCTAGCGCTATAAATAAGCGGTATACGCTGGATTCGAAATTCCAAATTAATTTCGTGACATGAGAAACAACTGAATAGTGATAGCACTTTAAGAACATTAAAAAAATTTAAAAATTTAAAACAATGACAAAAGATATCTCGAAAATTGGGTAATGCCAAAATATGTTATTTGAAATACATATTTTTAAATGGTTGTCAGTTTATTGTACTAGGTTTTGTTTATTGTGGCTCTTATGATTTATCAGTTATAGAAATTTACACAAAGTTCCGCTTAGATAAAGAAGGCTCTAGTTATATGAATATAAATTGAAAATGTTCATTTTTTAAATATCTTAAACCAGTTTTAATCAACATCATCACTGCCAGTTTTGAAAAAATCCAAAATGTTGAAAATTTGTACATACAAAGAGTAATTTTGGGTGGAAATTTTCTTGAAAATTTTTGTATCACACCTCTGAAAGATGCTAAATTAAAATTTTTCGTTCCTGTGATATTCTGCACACACACACACGCGCGCGCGTATTTATATAAAACTATTTCTTTGGAATTCATGGTGAAATTTTGGCATCGAAATTTTGGGTGGAATATAATAGTACTTCCTCTTAACTGTAATACGTAATTGTTACAGAAAGTAAAGAGATCCACCTACCATTATCTTTATGTATCAGTTGAGTAACTCTATAAAGATAAAGAACAATACCTGGAAAATAGTATTGATGGCAAAGCAATGAATAACCCAGCTAAGAAAGAAGATGCGTAAAGGGTGGCTTTCAGGGACCAGAGCAGCAGATGAAGCTAGGGTGACGATCCAGGAAGTGGCCAAACAGTTACGAAGATGAATCCAATAATTGCTGTCCCGAACAATCGATCCAAGCAGTCGAAGTATTAAACCAGCCAGCAGCACGGTGATCAGCACGGCCAGCCATGTCATTGGTGTGAACACCCTCACAGTACCCAACCAACGTGGATATGGTGGTGCCCTTGCCACAAACCACGTGAAACGGTCAGTAAAATATGTTCTTGATACTGCAAACACAAGTCGATCCTTGAGTTTGGATAGAAGACTAGCAAATGCAACGTCTGCTTTCCCTGACAATAGGTCAGCTCTCAGTCCTGTCCAGGTTCCATTATCCAAACGCACACCTCCTCTTTCACCTCCAGGAGGCACTCTCATGTGTAGTGTTGCTCCCATATACTTTGTCAAACATCTTAGCATTCGTATTTCAAAGCCATCTGCATTGTTCTGCAACAAAAGAATGAAGATAATGATTTATTCAAATATTCAATTACGCAATCTTGATGATTATAGTATCTCTGAATGTCACTGAATGATAATGAATGTACGAGGCTGGTCTGAAAAGTTTCCAACCTAATAAAGATACAAGACTTTTTTCAGAATTATTTATATTTTCATTTTTCAACATAGTCTCATTGTAACTCTACACACTTCTCCCAGCGATGCTCCAATCTCTGTAACCCGTCCAAATAGTACTCGGCGATTTTCTCTGCAAAATAATTGTTCACGAAGGTGATTGCCTCTTCATTTGACTAAAGTCTCTGTCCTCCAAGCGAAATTTTCAGATGAGGAAACAAAAAGAAGTCGTTTGGAGCTAGATCTGGTGAGTAAGGTGAATGGTCAAGCATTTCAAACCGTAATTCGTGGATTTTGGCCATTGCAACCGCTGAGGTGTGTGGGGTGCGTTGTCTTGGTGAAACAGAATTTTCTTTTTCTGCAAATGTGGCCGTTTTCCCGCAAGTTCTACCTTCAGCTTGTCAAGTAATGATGCGTAGTATGCTCCTGTAATTATTTTTCCTTTCCGAAGATCATCGATTAAAATAACTCCATGACTATCTCTAAAACAGTCACCATCACTTTCCTAGCCGTTTTTTTTTTTTTGAAGCCGCGTCCCCCTTTACAGTCCATGTTTGGACTGTATTTTCGTTTAGGGTGTATAATGGTGTATCCAAGTTTCATCTACAGTAATTAATCGGCACCAAAACTCGGATTTATTGCGCCTAAACTGCGCCAACAGAGCGTTGGAAATGTTCATTCGAACACGTCTTTAGTCTAACGTGAGCAAACGCGGCACCCAATGCGCGGACAGCTTTCTCATGTCTAAATGTTAATTTAATATGTGACAAACACGTTCTTTTGACATGTTCATAGCCTCTGTTATCTCTCTCGCAGTGGTCCAGCAACATTTGGTGAACTTTGGCGATGTTTTCGTCGGTAGTTGCAGTTTTTGGACGTCCCGAATGTTCATCGTCTCCCAAGTTCTTACGGCCACGTTTAAATTCAGCTGCCCAAAATTTCACTGTCGTAAACGATGGTGCAGAGTCACGATACACAGAAGCCAACTCATCTTTGATTTGTATAGGCGTATTGCCTTTCAAAAACAGATATTTAATGACAGCTCGATACTCGATTTTTCCATTTTCATAAAAAACACTTACATCAACTCACTCAAACGACTGTTACATAACAACTGAGGTCCAAAATGGCTGAAACTTTGGTGAGTAACTCTCAATAGATTCACAATGAAATTCACTAGCTTTTATTTACGAGTGCTGCCATCTCCATGTTAAGGTCGGAAACTTTTCAGACCACCCTAGTACTAATTTTTACGAGTGTTATATTAAGATCATCCATGAATAGATACAATCTTTCACTTACAATTGTAGGGACAATCACGGAATAATTCGACACCCACAGGTGACATAAGTGAGAGCGTCTTTATTATATGTGAAACGTTGGTTTCTCTCCTTGGATTCAATGTCTGTGTCGAACCGATAAGCAAGAGAGTCAGTTGTATGCATTGCTGCAGAGGAGAAAAGTGAGCAGGTATTACATACTGCGATGTCGTCACAGCATGATAGTTATACATTCATATCTCAACAATGATGTATTTAATAATGTGTAACGGGTTTTACATTTTCGTTGTTCAGAGAAAATAACATCCCAAAAATGTTTCCATCTTCTCTTTATAAGCCACGGCGAATTAAAATACTGGTATTACTCTTTGCTTTAGGAAATACATAACTGGTATCACTGACACGCGCATTACAAGAAGTTATATGAGATATAATAACAACATGTTTAAAGGATTGCTAAATTAGTTTTTTTGGATAAGCATTAAATCAGTTTGACTATCCAACATGAAATTTACCTCCGCAAAGATAATAGATGTTTTAGTTCATTTTCTGTAGATTCTGAAAACGATGCTTAAAAGGGCACAAAACGTCACAATTTTTAGATATTTTAGATATACATAATCGAAAACGAGTTCGTGTACCCGCTGGTAACACGCGTCCTAGGTTGCCCACCCTTGTCCTACGCGATTATTTACGCAGATACTTACAAAATGTAAAGATTAAAACATGCTGACAATTTAACCAGGCCTCTACTTAAAAAAATTCTGACTTCCAACCAGAAAATTCTGAAAGTGGAAGACACTTTGTAGAGCAAGTAGACTTGAATGATTTGGCACCCGACTTAAATTTGTCAAAAGAGGAACCAAAACTTCTAGATTTCAGGCTGCAACAATGGAAATTACTTGCAACTGGTAAAAAAATTACAGAGTTTCTAAATATTCATTATAATTTGGAAAATATTGTTCAATGGAAGACAATATATGTTTCTGTATAGATATCAAGGTTTATGGAGTGAGCTAGGAATTGATGACTGGCAATTGTTTAATGTATATTTATCAAAGCTCAGCTTAAAAACTGTGTTATTTCATAATGGTAACAACTTCCATCTGTTCCAGTTTTGCATTCTTAGGTCTTAAAGAAAGCTATGGAAGTATGTCAAGATTGTAAATATTTTAAAACATGAGGTGCATTGTTGGAAAATATGTTGTCACCTTAAAGTAATTGGTTTGCTGCTTGGATTACATGGGGTATTCACAAAATATTGTTAGTTTTTGTGTTTTTGTGTCAGCCATGATACACAAAAACATTGTAGTACAACAGTGGGGCTTGAATATGTCCCAGGGGAGAGTAATGTAAAACAAACACCGTTGGTTCAGCCTGATAAGATTCTTCTCCCTCCCTTACATATAAAACTTGGGCTGATGAAGAATTTTGTTAAGGCATTCAACAAGGACGGTAGTGGATTTGTATAATTGCAAGGGAAGTTTCCACAGTTAACTTACATAAAATTGTGAAAGGGTTATTTTATGTTTAAATTTTGAATTAATTTTAAATTATCATAGAAAGGAAACGAGATTAAAAATGACAACTGAAAATGTAAATATAATGTAATGATAGAGGAAGAGAAAGGTAAATAGTGTGACTTTCTGGGTTCGTGAAATTAAAAGTCCAATTGCACAACTCAACAATGTCCTTTATTTCCACTGAATTACAGTCGGAACACTTGCCAATTACACAGAATTACGTAATGCACACAATCACAATTCACCAGTTCGTCTGTCACAGGTCCACTGCACTCGCAGGTCCGATGCACGTTCCCAGTCTTCTTGTCCGTTAACTCACTCGGCGCTCCTCACGCTGCTCGCCAAGAACTGACTGACTTCCAGCCCGACGCGTTGCTTATATAGGACCAACTGGCCAATCTAGAAGGTTCCGGATTAGATGAAATATCCTGTATGTTCGAGAACTCGGGGGGAGCGGAAAGAGACGGCACAGTGATTTTTTTCCAGCCACCCCTCGTTACCGCTATAAGACAAATGGGTGGGCGTGAGCGAAAGCCTCCCGTCCGGCCCCATCGCTGACCGGCTCCACAGGAAGTCTCGACGTTCGGGTGACAATAGTAATAATTATTTAAATATCAACAAAACTAATGTTAATTCTGATGAAATATTATTTAAAGTCAAATAATGTTTCATTTCGTTTAAAAGAAAATATAAAATAAAATACGATAAAATGATTCAACGTACGTTGAATCACCATAGCAACGTGAATGAGCAAATAGGGGAGTAGCTAATGATGTAATCACCGCCGAGTACGGACGTGTGTAAGAAGTGTGTAAGTGTGTCCGAAATCTTGCAGAGATTTTTTTTATGCATTTAGTATTCATGGTTTGCATATATCCGCGAGTGTATATTAAATAACTAATGCATCAAGCATTCTTTATGAACGGACAACTTTACGAGTATTTGTAAGGTATTGGAGAAAGTTAGTTCAATAATTTTAATTGAAATATGAATTGTGTCGACTAAAAAAAAAAATTGTAAAGTGTCCATAATAAGTTCAGAACGTTTTGTTGTAATTAAAACACCAGTTAGCAAAGAAAATAAATCAAATGAGGAGTAATTATTTCACTATCCCAAAGGATCATATAATTTTTTCTTCACCGAGACTACGTCCAGAGATAAGATGTTATACTATTACGAGAGCAGCCGAGGAACTTCTAGAATCCAACTCCAAGAACATCAGAGAGGTGAGCTTCATAACATCACTCATCATATCATCATTAGCCGTTCTCTTCCTTCTCACATGTAAAATTATGTTACAATTGAAAGAAAAAAATTACGTTGGACCTCAAATCCGAAAACTCATGAGGACGTAATTTTTGAAGGAAAAAAAAATGCAAACCGTAGAACTAGCAGCTTGGCAATTCCTTTACAGGGGTTTTGCGCGGTTTCCTTGGTAACACATAGGCAAAAACCTATAAAACTTTACCAAACTTGTTGAAATGCTACAAAGACATAGTTGTAGAATGCCTTAGAAAATTCAATACTTCCATTCATGTTTAGACTTCTTCCGGAAAAGGAAATCAATATACAATACTCCCATATTGTATTTTGGAACTTGTAAAGTCATGTTGGAAGAAATAAATATTGTAGTATATTTTCGTACGATCCCCACTACCTCGTGGAAGAAATCATCAAAATAAATCACCGGAGCTATACATGTGATAACGAGGTCCTTTTTCAAAAGAATAGTTTTATTTTCTATCCTCATCTCAGCTTCAATAATAGAGAAGGCAGGCTCATACACTAGTCAAGGGCTGCACAGAAAGACAGGTTGAAAGCTCAAGAAAACTAAATTAAGCATCAACAGAATAGCGATTATAATGAGATTAAATATTAACTTGTTAAAATAGAAGTCTCAAAAAGCTAGTTAAGGGTGACTGTATTAAATGTTAAGTCACTAACCTTGGTGGCATCCCCAATGATAAACGGCGGAAACTCGTGTGTTGTTCCACGAATAGGACAACCTCCAAGATGATTAGGCACTTTACTTGGGTACAGATGCGCACCATTAACGAAACCATTGTCCCAAACATCCAACAGCTCAGCCTGAAGAAGCTTGGCACATTTACCAGAAGGTTCACGATAAGGAAACCAAGTATATGCTCTAACTCTTTTATGTATCTCTATCAAGACCACAGCATCCACTATTTGACGTTGCCAAAGAACCTCCAGTGCTCTTTTCGCCAAAATCTCAGGGACATCTGCTGTATTAGTATCAACTAGTGTTACAAGAAATAGCGCTCTTCCGTTCCATGCAGAAAAGTTTTCTATTTCTCCCATCTGCACCTGTAACACATAAAATAAACGTCAGTTATGTTCCCCTCTTTGTTTTTGTGATAATCCTACTAAACGCTTCTTATAATATGTTTTGTTTGCCTTGTCTCTTTGTTTCTATAGTTAAAACATGTGTACAAATGTAAGCATGCGAGCATTCCTCTACAAACCACTTTAAAATAAAGCTTATTATTTTTTCTATTCGTTGTTAATACAATAAGTTTCAATTCACATTTACACATTTCACAGTAAGATGCAGTCAAGTGATAGAGTTTTCAAGAGCATATCGCCATCTAAGGATCTCGAAATTCCATACTCTGTATGATGATGTGACCAAATAGAGCTTTCCATTTGAGAAAAGTATACACATAGTAGTTTGAAGATTCGAACTAGAATAATAATCTTGGAAATGGATAACTCTCAGAAAGCTATATTTGACATAAGCTGAGGGTTTAACGAGATCTTTGAGCAAGATTTTGTATATTTCTTGCGGTTTATGAATTATAAAGTTATTCAAAATAAGACCACTCCACAGGCTATTCTCAGAAAATTAAAACTTATTCATCTATTTCACATTGTGCTAAGGACCCACTCTTGTTCCAGCCAAATCATTTTATCGTGTTAGAATTTGTACTAAATACTATAGGCTACGTTACGGTTATTGAGGCGGTCCCTGTCCGTTAGGAACCTGGTTGAGTCCTCCCAGCACTCAACACCTCATAAAGTAGGGAAGGTGACGTGTGAGGGTTACGGATGTAGGAGGTTTACTGGACAGATCGGGTTTTTTCTCGGGGTTCGCTCTGCATGGACTCTCTTCTTTGTTCCAGGTTGTGGGATACGTCCCGACTGGGTGTGGAGTAATTAGCGAAGAAAACACCTCGACTGCTCCAAGATCGATTTATTCACAATTGTAATCAGGTACCTGTATTCGATGTACTCTAATGTGTACGATGTGACTACACTATACCCCGACCGCGAGAGAGTGTTTCTGTTATCAAACTCTCGAATCCATCATCTCCTGTATTTCCCTCCTCTATCGTTACATTTTGAATTTTTGTGTGAATCATGTGTGTAAGTTCTAAACTGTAATTGGTTGGTTTCAATTTCGAGTTTTAACCATCGTACGAATTTTGTATGTGCGCATGACCAAACGTTGGTAGAAAGTTTCCCACAGCGTCCACTTACTTAATTCCGAAACACGTACGGTGTGAAAGTTTTGGAATTCGGATAACCTACAACTCTATTGGCGTGAAAGAGAGTACAGGGCGACAGACCGACCCTGCACATGGTTCGCAGGCTTTGTTCCTAGGGTGAATTTGGTTATGAAGAAAGCCGACCGACCTACGATGTCAACCTTGAGGGAACTCATATTTCTGTTTCTCCATTCATCTACATTTCTAGTCCATCAAACACTTCTTATTTTATATATATATATATATGCCTTATCTATTATAATGTGTTTTTCTGTAATAGCTGTGTATTTCCTTTCGAGGCGAAATAATCAGTATAAAATATCTATGCTGCCCTAATATTATTTTGATATAACATATATTAAGCGAATTTATGTTTATGACCAAAGGGAACCGTTACATAATCCATAATACACAGCGAAGGTCTATGCATCTTGTTCTGCCTGCTTGTATTCGACATAAAATTTCCTGAATGTGCAGGGAAAGAAAAGTTCCTGAGACCAATGTGCTATTCTTATCTATTTCAAAACAGTGCGACAAGGAAGTGAATGTGTATGACGGAGACCGCGTGCTGCACAAGGGGTAGAACCAAGCAAAAAGCATGCGGCCTACACAAAAAGAACTTACTCAGTGTGCTAAACCAAAAAGGTGTTACACAAAAAAGTAGAAGGCATCAGGTTTTGGCCAGATGTTTTTAATGGCTTGAAACTGAACTGACCAGAGTATCATAAACAAATACCAGGTAGAGCATCGGAGCGTTGTCTAATCGGCAACTTCCACCTGCATGTCCTCTGGGACTTTCTTTGCTATGGCAAACTGTACCCTTTCTTAGCTAAGCATCTAACATTTATAGTTCCGCAGTGTTTCATCTACCCATTTGCTGATTAACTCTTGCATTCGCGACTCCAAAAACTTCACTTCCTGGTCTAAACCCAATTTTTATCCTATTGTTTGAAATTTATTCGCGCTTTAACATTTCTAAAATGGAGATGGTTTTCCTCCTATTTATCTCATATTAATCGTTCATTCACCCTCCGTCACGACAAATTATCTTATAACAACATACGTGCTATAATACAAAAGGAATTGCAGCGACACATTGTACACAACTCAGTTGCCTCAAACATCATTTCACTGACTTAGTTCTTTTTATGTATAGTTGGAAAAATTTACAACTAAATCACTCTCTTATTCAGTTGTTTAAATACATAGGTACAACCGTAGGTACTATTACTTATTTACGTTGTCCAATTAAAGCTGCCTAAATTGATGCTACATTTGAACACTATGCATGTGTTGTTTACATTGGAGTTCGATCCCCGGCTGACCGGCCTTTCTGACCATGGGGCTTTCGTAGTTTCCCCAGATCGGACGGCGATTGCTTTGATGGTCTCCATTTTAATGCTTCGGTTGGCTTGCTAAAATATAGAGCAGCTATTATGCATAAGCGTAACGAAGGTCGAATCAAGATGATCATTTGAATATAAGGGTGCTCAACTGAATGAATGATATATATATATATATATATATATATATATATATATATATATAACTATGGCGCTCAACTACGGCGATCATCAGCGCCCTTTAAAAAACTAGTCATGACAAAAGCCAGACATAAAACTTTCTAAAAACCATACAAGTGTAACAAAACCTATTAAAAATACACGTACATAAAAAACATCAATCAAAACCTACTAAAAATTTCGTTCACTAAATCCTAAACTCTAAACTAGACAAGAATCTAAAAACCTTCTCCACGGGTCTCCACGCACGGCCTACACGTGGGTGGGCCTGTTGACCGTCTCCCTCAATCACGAAGACGAGCCCACAAGAGGAGACTGTTGGCTCGGGACCCCGCGTGCGCCAAACCCGTACCTACCGAAGTAGGCCCCTGGGGGGCCGTTTAGGCGAAGTAGAAGCCAAAGTAGTGTATCAGAAATGCGCTCGGTCATCAGCTCCCTCACAAAAACTATATCATGGCACACTTTCTTCTCGGGCAGGCAGCCAGGTGAAAAGATGATTAGATATCAACGTTTCGGGAGTGTGCATCTCTCCCATCATCAGGATATTTATAAAACGTTATAACACAAATAAAATACTGGATATAACACAACTATAAACAAAGACAAACACTATCAAATTTCACATTACTGAACAAAAGACTGTTTTCAGTAAATTAAATGCCAGGTCAGGAGATGGCGTGAGTATAGAAAATTGTGTCAAAGAAACGTAACTACTTAACTTGATTATCAAGCTGTATTGATCTTTCCTTCTTAATTCGACGAATTTCCATTTTTAAGGCCGGTTTCCAAGAGGAGCTGAACTGAAATCCAATCCAGCATCACGATTAAGCGTGATCCTTTCAGAGGAAATCGCCAAAGCCTCCTTAATTCTCCGCTCCCAGTAACTGTTGCATTTTGCCAAGATGGTCGTCTCCCGAAAATTCGCTCTATGGTCGTTATCAAAACAATGTTCTGTCAGCCCAGACTTCTCAGGTTGCATTAAACGAATGCTCCATTCATGTTCGATTATTCTAGTAGCGATGGTCCTTCCAGTTTGTCCTATACACGGTGTTCCACATTCACAAGGAATGCGGTACACTCCCGGAACTTGGAAGTCCAGTTTGTCTTTCACTGGCCTCATTAGATGCTTAATCTTCGGAGGTGGCTTGTGGATGGTCCTGATGTATTTGACGAGAATTCTGCTGATTCTGCCGGATAGATTGCCGATAAACGGGATGTAGGCTGTAGCGGTAGGCTTATCTGATGCTTGCTGTATTACAGGTTTCCAAGTTCCGTGAGTGTACCGCATTCCCTGTGAATGTGGAACACCGTGTATAGGACAAACCGGAAGGACCATCGCTACTAGAATAATCGAACATGAACGGAGCATTCGTTTAATGCAACCTGAGAAGTCTGGACTGGCAGAACATTGTTTTGATAAGGACCATAGAGCCAATTTTCGGGAGACGACCATCTTGGCAAAATGCAACAGTTACTGGGAGCGGAGAATTAAGGAGGCCTTGGCCATTTCCTCTGAAAGGAGCACGCTTAATCGTGATACTGGATTTCAGTTCAGATCCTCTTGGAAACCGGCATTAAAAGTGGAAATCCGTCTAATTAAGAAGCAAAGATCAATACAGCTTGATAATCAAGTTAAGTAGTTACGTTTCTTTGACGCAATTTTCTATACTCACGCCATCTCCTGACCTGACATTTAATTTACTGAAAACAGTCTTTTGTTCAGTAATGCGAATTTTGATAGTGTTTTGTCTTTGTTTATAGTTGTGTTATATCCAGTATTTCATTTGTGTTATAACATTTTATAAATATGCTGATGATGGGAGAGATGCACACTCCCGAAACGTTGATATCTAATCATCTTTTCACCTGACTGGCTGCCCGAGAAGAAAGTGAACGTATTCGTCGCCAGGAAAGCTTCAGGTCTTATTTTAAAACATGGCAATAGTTAGATATAAATTACTCAAAAAATCAAAACAAAATGACAATAAAATAAATACGTCCAAATGGAAAAAAAAACGAATAAAGCTGTAATTAATAATAAAATACCAAGAGTCATAAAAAACCGTTGTCAGTATTAACTGGCATTGTCAAAACAAACTACCTGCACAGTGGTGGTCGAATCAACTAGTCCCTTTTCTCAGGGGCTGGGATAGTGCGAAGGTCGAATGCAAGCATCGAGTAAAAGCTATGAACTTTTTCTTTGGATAAGTAAAAAAGGCGGATTGGGGAACAGACAGTTTATACTATTCTTTCACACTTGTTAATCCAAGGAACTGTCTTTTGTCCCGTAGGAATGATTCCCTAGTATATATTTCTTTTTACACGCACGTTTTAGACAGATTCTGTATGCATACCTGTCTTATAATAAATCTTTTGTAATTTACGTCCTCTAACGTTTAGTCATATCGGACGATGGATGAAATGCGTGAAATGATGCTCAAATGAGTCCGGGGTAGATGGAGCTTAGAGTTACGCGACATTCGTCTTTCAGGATAAGGGAAAACCCCGGTAACTTATCCAGGTAACTCATCCTAACCGAGATTCGAACTTGGGACCTCTTGAACGTGAGGTTGATACGCTACTATCTACGCTATCGAGGCGGGAGCGTAAATCAATAACGTGTATTACCGATAATTTACAAATATATTGCAAATATAGCTTGAGTGTGTCTAGTGGAGCACGTGACAGAGGGGTTAAAACTTGCTGTACAACAAAATTCATAATAATAATAAAGAATAATAAGAATTTTATTGTTGTTGAGCTTTACAGTAATGGACAACGTGAGAAGATACAATACAAATTACAACAATATGATACAGAGTATATAAAGTCGAGCGTAACAACAATTTATGTCAGAAGATAAATATTAAAATACAATACAAATCTTTTTATTCTATTTTACAGAATATATACAAATGAGAAAATAATTTTCAGTGAAAAAGTGACACTATTTACAATTAAGATGCATTTTCAAAAAATTCCTGTAAGGAGTAGAATGGGTTGATTAATAATCTGTCATAAAGCCTATGTTCAAAACTGTTATTTGGTAGTTGAGTTACATAATCTGGAAG
This sequence comes from Mantis religiosa, assembly GCA_030765055.1. NCBI lineage: Eukaryota > Metazoa > Arthropoda > Insecta > Mantodea > Mantidae > Mantis > Mantis religiosa. The sequence goes on along the minus strand of CM060947.1, from coordinate 61,775,504 downwards.
TGCATTATACATCCTATTATATTTATGAATATCCTGTCTATAATTGTAATCAGATAAATTCTTTTTTATATAAATTAGGACGGTATAGATGTATAAGTTTACTACTGTCATTATTCTTAATTTAATAAATAATGGCTTACAATGTGCGAATTTGTCTGTATCAGATATAATACGGATAATCTTCTTCTGCAATAATAGGTTATTACTAACGTGGCTACTACTACCCCAAAGTAAGATACCATATAATATAATGCTATGAAAAAAAGCAAAGTAAGTAGATCTAATGTATGTGTTCGGTACAGAGCTTTTTAAGTTTTTGATAAGATATATAGCTGTTGAGATCAAAAGACAGTTCCTTGGATTAACAAGTATGAAAGAATAGTATAAACTGTATAAATTCTTCTCTTTGGTCTGTTCCCCGATCAGCCCTTTTTCTTGTCCAAAGAAAAAGTCCATAGATCTTCTATATTTTAGCAAGCCAACCAAAGCATTAAAATGGAAACCATGAAAGCGATCGCCGCCCGATCTGGGGAAACCAAGAAAGCCCCAATGGGCAGAAAGGCCGGTCAACTGGGGATCGATCTCGGGACATCCAAATTTAGAGCCTTACAAATCACAGCGAAGCCATCTCGTTCGGTAAAGAACATATTGTCGCGGCAACGGGCATAAAAGTTTCGGCGCAAATAGATACCAGACGGATAGTGTTTCGCGGAGATAAAGAGCTTGCATAAGCAGATAAACATAGCGCCGCAGATAAAGGTCTGCCGAAACAAACAGAGATAGTTGGAAATTTCTGGTGACATCTTGATTGATAGAGATTATTCGGTTTCTTCTGGAACAGTCTGGATTTATCAGATGAGGCATTGAAGGAAGCGACGAATCGCCAAGAGTGAGTCGTAAAGCCGTAAGCAGAAAACAGCTGTAGAGTGTTGTAACGAGAGCTGATGTTGTAAACAGGTGTAATCAGAACTCTGTTTGTTATTGTCATCGACCTTGGAAGATTGTGTTGTGTATGTGACGTATTGTTGTTACGTGAGAATTGAACAGTGTATTTCTACGGAAATAAAGAACATTTGGAATATCTGCAACTCGGACTTTTAATTCTACGAACCCACAAGTCACAATATTAACATATGTATTTAACTTTGAAATTGAATCTAAAAATCCACTGCATGGAACCAATTGGTGAACTTCGAAGAGGGTGCCACTGTTTTGTTGACAATACGTTCATCAGTGCTAGCGAGAGACTGAAGCACACGGCATGTAGAGCTGCACAATGAAAACAATACTACATCTGCAGAACTCAGCTCACCAGTAAATGTAACTGCATTTCCTATTCCTCTCCACCGAACGCACCTATATCGTGGTCACTAGGTAGAACCAGTCTGCATATTACTCCTTGGTAGTCAACGGCTACTATGAGTATAAAAACGGTTTGGGAAGTAAAGACCAACTTTGACTTCAGTTCCCTTAAAATGGATGTAAAACTTTCTTAATGACGTGTACATTGTTACCTGCATTTGGAGCATATCTGCTGTTGCTACTATGACGTATGCACCATGTCTGTCATTGTGAATCGTATCCCACTTTTTAGTTGTCCATACTGAAAGGTCTCGACGTCGAGGAGCAAGTCCAGTAGGAGGTGCCGATATTGCGATTGGCCAGCTCTGAAGCTCTTGTAGCCTTATCGTAACTGCATCTCCGAAAGACAATTTGCTTGCTGGCAATGATATTAAGACAGTTTTATTCGGACAGAAATACCTGAAGGCGATGTCCTCCACACTGTCCAGCAGAGGGGTTGAAACCACATTTTTCACCAGCAGTAGCCCAGAGACCTGCACAGGACAATACGAATATATAACCAAGTAAATGCCGTCAGCGTTCCGTTGGCACCGTCCCCAGTAGTAGTAGTAGTAGTTGTAATGATAATAATGATAATAATATAATTAATAATAATAATAATAATAATAATAATAATAATAATAATAATAATAATAATAATAATAATAATAATAATAATAATAATAATAATAATAATAATAATAATAATAATAATAATAATAATAATAATAATAATAATAATAATAATAATAATAATAATAATAATAATAATAATAATAATAATAATAATAATAATAATAATAATAATAATAATAATAATAATAATAATAATAATAATAATAATAATAATAATAATAATAATAATAATAATAATAATAATAATAATAATAATAATAATAATAATAATAATAATAATAATAATAATAATAATAATAATAATAATAATAATAATAATAATAATAATAATAATAATAATAATAATAATAATAATAATAATAATAATAATAATAATAATAATAATAATAATAATAATAATAATAATAATAATAATAATAATAATAATAATAATAATAATAATAATAATAATAATAATAATAATAATAATAATAATAATAATAATAATAATAATAATAATAATAATAATAATAATAATAATAATAATAATAATAATAATAATAATAATAATAATAATAATAATAATAATAATAAATAACCTATATAGAATTAGAAGGTTACAATTACGATCTCTCAATTAGCATTTGTACTTTCAGGTCCTAATAATGCAACATAAATGAACTTGAAAACTACTGCCACTACTCTGCATATATTTTAAACCTTCTCTTCAGCTATTTACCTATTTACCTAAGGTGGAGAAAGTACTCCTTTGGAAAAAATCAGTTAATGTGGAGTATTCGTCATATCTGAACAAAAGAGAACTTCTAACAAACATACACTTATGCTTGCATTGCATTGTATCACAGTATAACTTAAAAAATTGAAGTCGTACTTATGTCCAGCATCTTATAAGAGAACACGAAGGTTCTTCTATCTCACTATGAAAAACGCTTCGTTATCTTTTATTCTTTAAAAGAGATTGTAACGATATTGGTTAAAATACTATAGGTATTTTAAAACTATAATATTGAGAATAAAACCTATATAATGAACGGTAGATAAACAGGCTTCGTTTTAAATTAATTTTGTATATTTCTGAATAATTTGGAAACAATAGGAGACGGCACAAAGGGTTACTACGTTTTCAAATTGTTTACATTTTCTCAAGTATAACTGCAATACATGACGGAATAAGTTTGAAAATTTGCGATTCTTATTTTTTATTTTCCTTCGCATGAGAGTGACAGTGTGTAGAGATAATTTGAAAGTTGTACATTAGAGATTTTCTGCTAATATTTCCTCTTTACTATCATCAAAGTCGTATAAATAGGAAATCATGAGTTCCAAACTCACATTTACTGTAGAAAAAAAAAAGTAGATTTTAATATATTTATACTATTAATGGTAAATGATTTTTTTTTCTTGATATTATCGCCCATTTTCGAAATATTGCTTATTTCATTTTGCAGGTTCAATTCTAATGTGGCCTGATACCTCTGTTTCGTTTTTTTTTCAATTTTGTTGAAAATCTCCATATTTATACAACTGTTCTTGCGATACAACCCTTTGAGCTTTATTTCCACAGCTTGCGTATCATATAGCTTACTTCAGAATGATTTTTAAGTTTTCGCCCTGATTAATGTAAAAAGAATTGAGGAATCGCCTTTATACATTAGTTATACATTAATTGATGACTGCACCATGGCTGAGTGGTTAAACCGCCTGGCTCTCACCTAGGCGGCCCGGGTTCGATCCCAGGCGACCACAAAGTAGGATTTGTGGTGGACAACATTGCGCTGGGGTGGGTTTCCTCCAGTTTCCCCACGATCATTCCACCAATTGCTCCATGATTGATCTCTTCATCATCCCAGGCGACCCCTCAACCCTGGTATCTCAGATCAAATGCTTCGGCTCCCTCGCTCTGAGGGAACCCGAGCGTCTCCTAACACCAGCATTGGTGAGGGAGACATATATATTAGGTCTAGGATTACTATGGAGGGGTTTTGGCACAGAAACCTGAGGTTTATTGTACCTAAACCACAAGAGGAGCATCGGATGAGATGAAAGGAGACAAAGGGCGGTCAAGCCAAGGAGTCATGACAGTCCTTATCAGTTTGGAAACTCCCCCGGAAAGCCAGCATAAGCGAGGTCCGTGGTCCGGAAATGGCCCATCAGGTCGGTCCGGAGACCGGAAACCGTCCTAGCGAAGGAGGAAGTATTTATCAGGAGCATATCATCCTGTCATGCACCGCCGAGACACCCGTCGACACTTCAACCCTGAAAGAGACCGTTAATGCCAGAGATCCTACTTTCATTAGTCCTGGACCCATAGGACCAAGGACCCGGGCATCCTTCGACCCGGGAGTTACAGAGCTATCCCAAAAGGGTGCCCGGCGCCTCCGTGGGGCTTTCCATAGGGCAAAACCTAGAGACTAACAAGGCCTCCCCCATCTGGTCCTATGGACTCAAGACGGGATGGAAGTGGATACGCCACTTACGCACGCCAACTCCAAAATGGGAAGGCTACCTATATGCCGCCTGGTGATCTAGCACACCATCTACTAGCTCTGCAGGCTAGTACGCGGGAATATTAATGGCTTCCTCAACCCCGTTTCGAGAGACAAATTTTAAAGTAACCTCCAAAATAAAACATATTCCGAAAAAATGTAGATTTCCTCTGCGGTCTGGTGGTTAGTGTAATTACATACCTACGTCTATGCATTTGTATGTCAGTATATCTCCCTATGAATACGTAACTCAACATAGCTTAACTCAAAAACTAAATTTTGAATCAATATTAAACTTCCTGTTTATGTCAAGAACATTTTAGGTATACAAAGTTAAGATTTATTCAAGGAATTTTCGCACTGTGAACAAAGCTTTACGTAGAAATATAAGGTGCGTTCAAAAAGAAACGAACCGGAGACATAATTAGAGAAACCAGTATCTGTATGTTAGAAGTACTGGTCTGGCTGTTGAGACACTTGTCCCACTGTGACACAAGGCGGTGAATGGCTGTCTCATGAAAGTCCCGGGACTGCTTGACGTCGTCGTCCGAGCTGAATCGTTGCCCCTCAAAGCCTTTTTAAGGGAACCAAAAAGGGCGTAATCACAGGGAGAGAGGTCTGGACTGTATGGAGGGTGGCCGAGAACCTCCCATTTGAATTTCTGCAGGAGTGCCGTGACTGTTTTGGCCGTATGAGGCTTTGCATTGTCGTGGAGCAGAATGACTCTACGCATCCGTCGATGAATGTGCGTTCTCTCTACTCCTTCCGCTATCAGAAAACGAACAAGATCTCATTGCTCTTCTTTTGACGCCTCCATTTCACTGTTTACAATTCGACTGACAGCGTTGGGCGATTGATGCATGCTGCTGCTAGCTTTGTATAGTCACGTGACGTGTACGCGTGCCCTCTAGCGACGGGCTGTGAACTTCCACGCTCTGGTCGGAACAACACTTCGTTACAGTTGAATTATCTTGAGGTGGCAGCTGATTAAAGATGCACACTAAATGAGTTAATCTATTACTACACCTGGAAGCAGACTGAGGAGCACTTCTAAATGTGAGGCAGTTAATACATGCACCATCAGTGGCTCCACATGTAGAAATCATTCTCACTTTCCTTCCAGGTGTGGTAATAGAGTATTTCATTTAGTGTACAATTTTACTCAGCCGCCACCTCAAGATAATTGTACTACACACACGCCACGATATTACCATCCTGTCACCGGTTTGGGCATACCAGACTCCGGCTCGTTTCTTTTTGAACGTCCCTTATATTTTCATTATTTGTTGTTTTTTAAAAACTTTAGCGCAATAAACTCGCGATATTTTTAAGAAGAAGAGTTGTGTTTGTGTAAACATCACATATCAAAAATGGAAAATCTGTTAAATACAAACTTGGTTCAGGATGTTCAAGGATGGTAAACCAAGTTTTTCGGAAAACGACCCCTGCCCAAAGAATGTTTTATGTAGAAAACTTGTTATTATCTCCAAAATGATTTTAATTAATTTGATTAAAGTACATTTAAAATATGTTTATGCAAATTAAATTTATGTCTTCTATTTTCTGAGAATATCTCTGTAGCCTTGTGCCTTTTTTTGAAAAATTTTATATAATTTGTCAACTATAAGAAACACACAACATCCTTACACAAGAGGTTCTTTTCAGAGCACACATTTTAGGTATAATAATACTTTCTGAGGTGTTAACCACTTTCAAATATTCGTTATTACTTTGAATTTACAGATTATTTTTTTCTTTCTTTTCTCTTTCGGTTTCGTACTCATGGAATAGAAAATAAGTTCAAAGCCATCATAGAGAGACCGGCTTTGAAAAGATTTCATTGTGGCTTTAGCTTATTTTATTGTTCATATACTTACACGAAATGTGTAAATGGGTAATTAAGTTTTGAGGGCGTTAACCGGGCCGAAGAGGATAGAAGAGTTAGTGTTTGTGAGAACAGTCCTTAGAAGACCGAGTAGGCAAAGTCATGTAAGCGCAACACATCTGATTTTTATTTAAATAATATTTTAAATCCAATAGAATGTATTTCCCGGGCTTGTGGGCCGTGATCCAGAGGATGAAAATTCTCCTGACGTTTCACTCATATCTCCGACGAGCATCTTCAGAGGATTCTAGCTGGGTACTTGCTTACTGGCCCACAAGCCCGGGAATACATTCTAGTGGATTAACGCCGGCCGTGAAAGCCTAAGCATGTACAGTGTTTTAATTATTAGAAGCACAGTTGAAATAACATCCTGAATTTTCTCTAAGTAACCCGTGAAATCTTGTCAATCTTTTAAACGTTATATAACTGCAAATTGGCTAAGAGACAGCATACTACAAGAAAAAATATAGAGGGCCTAGCACATACGAGTATTTCTTATTTTCTTGTTTTATGGGTGGCATTATTGTTTCCAGAACAATTGTGATTGTACCTCTTTACGCTGTTTTATAATAATTCGAGAATGAAAACCGGAACGGGAAGTAAATTAGCATGTAAAATTAATTTTTCGCAATGCATATCGATGATGTATCGGTGGGACATCATTTTCTTATAACTGACCAGTTTACACTTTTACCTCCCATTCGTGAGGTACGGGTTCGATTCCCGTGGCCGACCTACCTTACATAAAGATTTGTTCGGGAGTTTTCCCGGGTCGCCAGGCGAATGCTGGGTAGGTTAATTGCATCTCCCGAATTTCCTGTCCCTCCATTTCATCTTCATTATCATTTCACATCACCCCAATCTGGTGGTCTCTTTCAGGGTATAAGTATCGGCGGTGCATGGCAGGATGATATGCTCCTTGTGAAATAGTTGCTCCCCCGGAGGGACGGTATTTGGTCTCCGGACCGACCTGGTGGGCCGTTTCAGAACCGGTTGTAGTGGCCTGCGGGGGAGTTTCCAACTGGGAAATCTAAGGGACCATGCCCTCTGTACTGTAGTGACTCATTGAGTCGACCGCCCTCTGTCTCCTCTCGACTCATCCTTCCTCCCGAGGATGCCCCACTTGGGGGTAGACATAATAGATCTACTCTCGTCGCACTGCCGAATCCCCTTCGTGCCTTATACATGTATGTATGCATGTATCTCTCTATATGTATCTAAGTATATGTATGGATGTATGTATGTGCCCATTTTAAACATTCTTTTTGGGGGATACAGGATGTCTCAAAACACTATTTTGCCCGCCTCGGTAGCGTGGTGGTAGCATGTCTGCCTCACGTTCAAGAGGTCCCGAGTTCGAATCTCGGTTAGGGTGAGTTACCTGGATTAGATTTTCCGGGGTTTTCCCTTATCCTGAGAGACGAATGTCAGGTAACTCTAAGCCTCCATGGACCCCGGACTCATTTGAGCATCATTTTACCCATTTCATTCATCGTCCGATATGACTTAACGTTGGAGGACGTAAATTGCAAAAAAAAAAAAACAACAACACTATTTTCGTTGGAATCTCTGTATCCCGGGTGAAGTGCAGTACATTCTCTATTCTTTATAGGTGAGCAGGGGAGAAAATGCCCGCCTCTGTAGCGTACTGGTAGCATATCTCCCTCACATTCTCAAGATCCCCAGTTCGAATCTCGGCCAGAGTGAGTTATCTGAATAAGGTTGGTTTTTTTCCGGAAAGATGAATGTCGAGTTACTAAACTCCTTGGAATCCAGACTCATTTGAACATCATTTTATCCATTGTCCGATATGACCTACATTAATCTAAAAAAAGGATAGGAATAATAAACAGCTGGACCGAAAACATGTTGGAAGAGAAAATTTGTTTTATTGCCAAAAATTTGGGCGGTAACGAATGGAAATATAAAAGTCTAAGCTTGTGCAAGTTAATAATTAGGATATTCTTCTTGCTAAATGATAAAGGTAAACTTTCGTAGTGCCATTTAAGTTAAAATACATACCAACAGAGAAACTGGCCCAGTCATACTCGTTTAGTACGGTAATCTATCTCAGTCGTGCTGTAGAACTGAATTAAAGTCTCCCTTTGTAACTCGTCAAAAACATCCTCATTAAAATGTACTAGTTTCCAACCACATTTTCTGGAAATATGTTATGCAACTGACATGGCTTTCGCTTCCTTTGACAGGTACTGCAAGTTGTTTATTTAGAAGAAATAATTAATGTTGAAAGTTTTCAACTTTTCAAAGAGTTGTTGTAACATATGCCCGGCATATTTTTACCAGCCTCAAAATCGATACAAAATCATCCGTTCTATATGCTTGCACCAAAGAGAATAAACTCACATTTTACCTTACTGTACTATGTACTTATAACAGGGAAGAAAAGCATTACGTTGGAGTAGTTAATAAAATAAAACTAGTTTTTAGACCAAGTATGTGAAGAATGTTAGACAGTAACCTAACTGTACGTTCCAACATGTTTCATAACGTAGAAAAAAATTTAGAAAGAAAAAAATCTTCAAACCAAGAGGTTCCCGTATTGTTAGTACATCATCCCACCCACCTTCGTGCCCAATCTTTTCAAAGAACTATATTAATTAAGATTTGTTTTTATGAACGCTGTTCACAATACGTGATAGAAAGTTCCAACTTGTAGAAACAGCTGCAACGCGTTTATTACATACTGAATGCAAAAAATCACTGCTTTTTTTGTGAGTACGAGGTTTGTGAATCTACCAATGTTGGCGAAAACAACTTAACTGGTTTTATGTTTCAGGAACAAACTTTACGTACAACAATATTTAATTAGTGAGTATAGCAGTGTACATACTTGGCATAAAGGAAAGAACCCTGCATCAAAGTCAACCCACTTGGCTACTCTCATTACTGCGGTACAGTCGTATGCCCGAGATACGTGTTTTATTTCAATCTTAAAAGTTTGCAACTTCTTTATGAAAACATCACTGAGATCAGGGGCGGCTGCTGTTTAGGAGCACAAGAGCACGTGAACCCCCAATATTCGTCTTGTAGAAGCCCGTTTCCTCTTTTCATTCGTTATTTGTACAGATGTATTATTTTATCTTGACAGGAATCCTGCGCGGTAGGGATGAGTAGCAACTGTGGTGGGGATAGTGCACCTATCGCCACAATGCGTCACACGCGTAAGATTACGAGAGGGGAGGGCAGTGCATAAGGTGTCTAAAAACAAATTTCATTCTCAAAGCCAGTTTTGCAGCTCTTATACACTAAGTTGTAATTCTTACTATGGTAGTAATCTCCACGCTTTTGTTGGATCGTAAATAGTACATAGGCATTTGGAACAAAACCCTGTTCTCCTCCAGCAGGCATGATAAACAACTGTCGGCCTTTCAATATCGCTGCAGAGTCCCTGTAACGTATTTCACTCCAGGCATATGGTCCAGTATGTGTTGTATTTATATAAGTTTCATCCATATAAACTATATAAACTTCATTTCGATATCTCCGAATATTTCTTAAATACTTAAGCCTTTTTGCACGTATGGTGCGATGTTCGATTAAAATTTGTCTGTCACACTTAGTGTTTTTTTTTTTTTCAAATAATCCTAGCTTCAAAAGAACTCTTCTTAATGTTCAGACACTGCCTTGAAAGTCAGTAGAATTTTTAAGCTTCATAAGCACTTTCTTGAAAGTTGGTCTTTATTTTTCTGTTTTAAAAATTATTCACAGTTCGCCTAACTATTTCTGAATTAAAACATCCAAATTAGATTTTGTGCATGTTCTTAATCTTTGTTTACTGGGCATAGAGAAGGACGTTGTTGCACTAACACCAATGGCTTTTCTTTCCTTAATAGCTCACCTAAACTGCTTTTAGACACAACTGTTGCCTCAGATACCCTTACCCAGATTTTTATAGCTGACCCAGACCATTGTCCTTTTTTATAAATCTATGGATATTGGTTATTACTTTTCGTGGTTTTAAATGTAGCAATTTATTTCCTAATGTGCTGCTAGGAGGCGTCATTTATAAATGCTCTCTTGGAACCAGGAGACAAGCACATTTTGAAACAAGCTGTAGAGTAGCTCTGCACGTGTTCAGTTGCTCGCAACTGGTACACAACTGACCTGCCCTCCCCTCCAGTTGCAACCGTTCTGAGGTGGATTCGTCTAGTACCACTGCGCATCGCTCTCTATCTGTCAAGATATAAAAAAATACATCTGTATTTACCGCGCTCATTGCTAAATGTGTAGTAAGTAGACGGCGATAGCATGAGAATGTGGCAATGTTGTAAGTAGCACACTTCTCTTGTGCTATCACATCATGTAACGTTTAAAGCTCTGCGCATGCGTAGACGACAAATGCTACAGACAGGCATTCGTTGGGTACGCCCAGATCAGAGCACAGTTTCGATGTGCACATTAATTCACATTGACAACGCCAGAGGAGTTTTTGGTCATCTCTGGGAAGTGCTACTATTCTATCTATAGAGTTTAACTACATCTATCTCCCCATACAAAGAATGTTTAGAACTCCTGGCGCTCTCAGACTTTGCTTTGTTGCTTTATGCTGCTTTGAATACGGCGTGTTTTTACAGTCCAGTTTCTAAACTGATGTTTTGTTTTAAACATTGTGACAAACTTGGAATTTGCAGATAATCAGCAGATGAGACAATTGTGAGTTTCCTAGTACATCAATTACAACTAGTGCTTTAGTGCAAAACAATTACTCTTTGTTGTGTGCAGCGACCGATCGCGAGGTTTTCGAATCTTTGTGACTGTTGAGCTTCTCTCAAGAGGTAGCTACGAACTCGGTGGATTCCATTTTAAAAAATAAAATAGATAAAATGACTTGCGAAGACAAAATGTAATAAAGCGACTAGGACGTCCGCAGCCCAATTTAACAGTTAAGCGTGTTAAAAACAATCAGAAGCGGGATTACAGGCGCAAATTTAACAACGTATACATAACCTGTAAATGGTTATCCGTGCCTTCTGTTTAGCTCTGAAGTGAGTAATTGGACAAAAGTAGGATGTGCCGACTTGGTACATCTTACTGAAAAGATAAAGAAGCACGGGAATTCACGCTGACGTAAAAATGCATGTATTCAGTTCGCCATCTTTGGTCGTATGAATATTAATGCTCAGCTTACAGACTGTCAGTAAAGCGACACAATAAGCAAGGTGATAGGAATAGATAATTCTTTCTAGGCTAATAGATTGTATAAAATTTTGTGGGGCGTTTGAGCTATCAATCATTAGTAGTAGCGGTGGTAGCAGTAGCGGATAGTGCTAGCGTGCATTTCAAGTGTAGGTCTTGTGAACACTCACATTTTTATTCCACGAGCCGCCCACTGACTGAGATGATTGGCTATTCGATCATGAATCTCTTCAAAAGACAGAAACCTTTCAACAGGTTTGCACTCTTTAATGTTTCGTCGGCTGCACAGAAACATAATCGGCAGTTTGTATGTCTGCCATTACTTCCTCAATGTAAATCTGATACCTACAATCCAGTAGTTCATTCTGTTTACTGTGTTTCATCGTGACCCCTCAGTGCTAGACTATGAGTTGCGCAAAATTTCATGCACCCCATCGCTCTGTTGAGTATGTATCTATTTTAGTGGTTAGTTCATTGTGTTTCTGGAATGATATTTTATGTGCAGAATCAATCAATTTAAAGAAATTTTGTAAGTGAAGTGCACTGCCTCGTGTATTGTAATTCGTTCGCTCAAATGCTTCAGATCTTTAAAACCTACCTTTGTCCTTCAACACCAAATAACAAACAGTAAAAGCAAACGACACTTTTTTCCTCCTGACCTTACTAAACCTTTTCACAAAGTCTTCTGATTTTTGCCATCTTGTTGCGTAAATATAAAATTATTCGGTTAATGTGCACCTAATCGTTTAATTTCAAGGTTTTCTTCTACCTTTAATGAATAAATAATCCACTCTATTCATTTTAAAACTACTCTACTTTGTCCACCAAACAATTAAGATTCCAGCAGCAGTCACATCACACGAATGCTAAACTTCATGTAACGGGCCGCGGCTAGGTGGCCCCAAGCGTTGCGAAACGCCATGTAGGAAGAGGAGAGTAGGGGAGCAAGGAAGCAATAGACAGTGACTGGCAAAGTGTGTAGAGGGGAGAGGAGTAACCGTGACATTATTGATTGTAATGATTATTATGATTGAATAGAATATAAAATTAGCTTTCCTTCAAATAAAAAAATGCCTATAAGTTGTGTGGTATTATCGGTGAGGCCTAACTCTATGGCCCTGAATGACAGTCCGTCTCTGATAGTGACACTATTAATTCTAATGTCCGAAGATATTTTATAGACAGAATAAAAGGAACGAAGCTCTTAAATTTTAATGCATATCATTAAAATGGTATTATCGTTACACAAATCGAAATGCAGTTGTGGAACAACGTAAGTGGATGATGGATAATAAAAACAATGTTACCCCTTGCATGCTTGGATAATCTTAAAATATTAACAGTATCTTGCAAGACAAAGCGCAAGTGTTCCCTTTCACATGTTCACCAATGTAAATAGACGCGAAAAAAAGTTTAAGCAGATGAGAAAATTGCGGTATATTTAAAAAACAAAATAGAATGGATGCCACAGTCCTTCCTTCCTCCCTTCCTCCCTCCTTCCTTCCCTCCCTCCTTCCCTCCCTCCTTCCTTCCCTCCTTCCTTCCCTCCTTCCTTTCCTCCCTCCCTCCATCACTCCCTCCCTCCTTCCTTCCTCCCTTCCTCCCTCCCACCCTTCCGAGCTTAGAGTTTACACCTACGCATTCATCTTTCAATCTTTCAGGATAAAGGAAAACGCGGAAAGAAAACTAATGCAGATAACACTCTGATCGAGATACAAACTCGGGAACTCTTGAACGAGAGGCAGACACGCTACCACCTACGCTACAGAGGTGGGGCCCTCAGCGAAGTCAGACTCCTGAAACAAAATTGATTTCACTGTACACTTGGCCATTGTATTGATATTTTGAGAGTAATTGACTAAGACTACACCATCCGATACGTAACTGTGAATATAGAGTTACATTAGTAATAATACCAAGGTAAACTGTATTTATTTACTCAGTTACTGGGGTCTCATATCCCACTACTTGCAAGATCAAAGTGATCGTTCCACAATCAAACTAGCCTTGGCATACTTCAAATAATACATTACAACTACAGCAGCAGCAAACCCACTACGTCTAGTGGGAGAATCACACTTACACCTACGCGGACAGGAGGATACCGCAGCAAGCTGATAAATCGAGGCGCTTAGGATAATAACGGCCAGTGGCGGCTCGTGCCGAAAAGTGACAAAGTGCTGCGGGAAAAAGTCCATGAAACTCAGCTAGTTTCGAGAAATGGTCCATGTGCCGATGTTTCTTCATGGTATAAACAGAATTTGTACTTCCTTTCGTTTTTGCTCAATTTATAGATTGGGTGTTATTCGCCCTAATATTTTTATACTAAGCCTTTCTTCTAATGCTCACCTTGAAAACCCCCCAGGGGCCTACTTCGGTAGGTACGGGTTTGGCACACTCGGGGTCCCGAGCCAACAGTTTCCCTCGTGTGGGCTCCTCTTCGTGGTTGAGGGAGACGGTCAACAGGCCCACCCACGTGTAGGCCGTGCGTGGAGACCCGTGGAGAAGGTTTTTAGATTCTTGCCTAGTTTACAGTTTAGGATTTAGTGAACGAAATTTTTAGTAGGTTTTGATTGATGTTTTTTATGTACGTGTATTTTTAATAGGTTTTGTTACACTTGTATAGTTTTTAGAAAGTTTTATATCTGGCTTTTGCCATGACTAGTTTTTTAAAGGGCGTTGATGACCGCCGTAGTTGAGCACCCTTATATATATATCATCATCACCTTGAAAAGGGAGTTGTCAGCAGTGTTCATTAAAGTTTTCGTAATATTAAATTACTCACTGAATAAAGTGAATTTATAACACGTTTCACACTGTTACACAAAATAAAGAAACTGGTATCAGCCACTAAATAACATTACACAAAGGAATACTTGAATACAATGCGAACATTCTAACTACTGCACGTGTTATGAGGGATTCCCGTTGTGGTCGTGAGAATGGAGTATTGTGTCAACATGATAGGTGCATCACAAACAATCTGTCCTGCGGTTTAATAATCATTTGGTATTGGATCTGATTACGTAAGAAGGTTGGAATTAGTTTCTAGAACTAAAATATAAAGCAATGATAGATTGTTTAATGATTTTCAATGCATATTCAACTTCTACAGCTGTAACTATGAGTGTTGGTAGCCCTACTTCACCGTGTAGCGAATGATCACCGCGCAACATCCAAATGCAGCACGCATTTGTGCGAAAGTCTAGGGAACTTAGGGCATCATGGAGGCAAGAGGGGAAGGTTGTACGCATGCGCAATAACTGATTACGGAGCTTGCTTCTCAGCACGTTGAAGTCAAGGATATATTCCATTAGTTACGCAGGCGTTTTCCGTGCATTAACGGTTCATTATTGGTCGCACTCGATTTCTTACACTTATAATAATGCACTGTTATTCACATGGCCTTTTAAAATTTCTACATTGTGATTTATAAAACAGAAAAGAGCGTGCTGCAGTACTGCAGCATGTAAGGACGAGCCGCCCCTGATAATGACATATCCCAACCGATATATTTCGAGATAGAAGCATGGACACGCACAGCTGTCATCTATCTTTCATGTGAAGAAGTATCAAACGAATTGGGATATGCTAAATCTTTCATTTCCTACCTTTAAAATTTGTCCGTAGTAAAAACGTACGCATTCTTAGAATAAAAATGACATCCCAACGATTAGTGCTTTATTTATGACTTCTTTACTTAGGATTCATGGCGTTCTAGTGAATGGTTGTGAATATGGCTCCAACTAAAGATATTCCTGAATCTCAAAAAGTGTGGGGGGAGGAGGAAGAAACGAGTGATAAAGGAAAATGAATGGGTAATAAACAGAAGAAAGTTGATGATGAAAAATGTGAAGATATGGAACTAGAGCTGGATTAGGTATTTGAAGATATCAAATAAAGCAAAAGTTTATTTTACACCATTTTTTTTTGTGTTGTATATTTTTGTTCCAAGAAAGAATACAAATTCAAGGAAACTATTAATCTCAATGGTTCAAATATTTGCACATAGACTTGAAATCCCTTAATTCAAATATCCAGAAAATATCAAGTTTAAATGTTAACTACTTTCCATGTTTTGAAAAAGAATAAAAAAGAACAGAAAATGACATTTATCTCAAAATTAATTTTGCTTGGGATATGCCGTTATTATTCTAAGTGCCTCAATTATCTGCTCATTGCTCATTGCATTAACAGCAACAGGCAGTTCTAACTTGCTCGTCTTGTATTACTATTTTCCTTCAATCAGTGTTAGTAAACGAATTTTGGCTACTGCAGTGCTCCTTTTGACTCCACATAGAACTCTTAGCAGTGTCAATAACAAATACAAGATGCTATAAGGGAAGAATTTAGCGAAAATAAAACAATCTGAAACTATCCATGGCCTAAGAGGTTACCACTGCAGAATCAAAGCCAAGCTACAGGCTAACTCAGTGATGTCCAACTGTATGCAAAAGAAGAGGGCTGATTTACCTCCATCTGTCTTTTACACTTACCACATATCTATGGGACTAAAATCTAATCTTTGAATGCTTGGTTACTTAAGTGAGTGAAGGGGAAATTCTTCATGCACAAAACGAAAGAGGTGGGGTAAAGTGACAAGGTGATGTCATTAGCTTATAATAAAAGACGTTGGACATCACTGTTCTAACCTATTGGGTACAGAGATAAGTATAAGCAATGATGGAATTTCATTGATTTACAACTCGCCAGGTGGTGTGTTGTACACAAGTACCTATATAGGGACCAGGCAATATTGCTCTGCAGTAACGTGCAAAATTCACATTAAGGAGGTTGCGAGTTTGATTCCCGTCAACCACACACTCTGATCTTGGTTTCGTTGTTTTCCCAGGTAGACAGGCAAATGCTTAGGTGGTTTCTCATCTATCGTGATTTCCTCTTTCATTCCACTTCCTTCTTGTTTCAGGAGGTTTCTAGATTTCGTGGTAAGTGACGGTGCTGGACAAAATGCATGAATGCTTGCTCCTGGAGTCTAGAGGATTGAAGAGGTCTTTCATCCCCCACTCTGAGTAGCTACGAGTATGTCACTGGGACAATTCTTAGAACCGCAAACTATTAGGAACTTTTAGTTGTCTCTGTGGCCTGTCTGTAAGCTCCTGAATACTTCCTTCACTTTCTCTCTTCCTCCAGGGGATGATAGCAGCAACAGATCTCACTTTGGTCACAGTATCTAAGGTCTACCACTCAAATGTGTATGCTTTACCTACCTAGTATCACTGCTAAGAATGTTGCTAGGTTCAACTATTTTCTTAACAAAGCTCCAAATAAGGCAACATTAGTAAATTGTTGTATAAAGATAAAATATTAACTTCAATTGACATATGTACATGTCTTATGACTTTTTATATATGCTAAAATTTTGGTAGTGTTTGTTGCCCAAAATGCATAATTGGCCCATATGAAAAACCTTCTAAAAGAACTTGGCCCATAAAGAGGGCCAATTTACTATGATCATTGTTAAGGATCATCCTATAGGTGGTACTCTTCATACTTTCAGATGTACCGAGTTATAAGTTATGGCCGCGCCGTATCTGAGTGGTTAGACTGCTCAACTCTCACCAACGTGGCCCAGGTTTGATCCCAGGTGACTGCAAATTGAGATTTGTGGTGGACAACATGGCACTGGGGCAGGTTTTCTTAAGCACCTCCGGTTTCCCCTGCCATCATTTCACCAACTGCTCCATTATCATATTTCGTTTCATCCACTTCGCCTTCATTCCGGGGACCAGGCAGATCACCTATCTCTTGGATTTCTCTTTCTAATCCATAGCTGTGGCTCCCTCACCCTATGCCTAAACTAACCCAAGGGGTAGAGGACCATAAATGAAGAGGACTGTGTCCTATACCAAGAAGAAGAAGATGATATACAACTGGTTACTTCATAATAATTCTCTAAACAAACTAGTGATAAATTATTTTGAAGAATTTAACCCACACAAAATATATGGAGTTTCAAAGGCATTACATAGCTATCCTTATTTCAAAAATAGGACTATAGTTTTAGTGAAACAAAAATAGGTAAATAAGCAAAGAAACTTTACCTTAATTAATAACGTCTGGATAGAAGAAGCTTTAATAAATACAATTTCTAGAAGAGTGAATGTAACATGAATGTAAACATATTGCTCCCATTTAATACCTACACCAAATGCAAAGTACCACAATACTGACAAAGGATAAGCAGTTCTTCTGTAGTATTTCAGGCATAAGAATTCTTAAAACAGTTAAAACAGTTGGCTTCAAGTTATCAACACTCAAAACCATTTGAAAATAATGAGTCGGTAATTCAAAAAAAAAAAAAAAAGAATGTAAACAACAATGGCTAAGGGTCGCTGATAGATAAAAACTGGTCTGAGTGCTGCTGTTTGCAAGTACTAATGAAAAAAGAATGTTAACAACATTGGCTAGGCATCGTTAATAGGTAAAAACTGGTTGCTGTCTGCAAGTGACAAAAATTTGTATGAGGGATGGGGTGATTTGTTACCTGCTATTCTTGCCTATAATCTAATAACAGTTAAACTTTATTTACTTCTGGCTTTAATATTTAGAAAACTTTCTGGTGACAACATGAGAAAAAAATAAAGAAAACTAAATGCTGATCTAAAGAAATGGCACTTCACAACAAATGAACTTTTTTGAAAAGGTAAAGGTTCTCGGATCATAATCGCAACATAGAACATAAACCCACTACTAAAATCAGTGCACTTAAATCAAGATTTAAACATCTGGGAAAACATTTATATAAAGAAATTCTAAATACATTTAATGAATTTTGATATTCTTTTGGAAGAAAATATTTGATTTAGCCTCATTGAATCGCCACCAGATATCTTATCTCCAGAGAACTGTGATCAGCTGGAACACCAAAATTCTAGCAAGTCGACAATTTCTTGATAATTCTTTCAAGTGGAGGTGAAACACATTGAAAGACAATTTATGTTATGTGAAGTGCAGTGTCTCAGTCTAATCGTAGTATAATTTTAACTAAGCAAACTCTTGTTTGGCCGTTTACAGCTGCTTAAATATTGTATTGTATTTGTTATCCTTTTTCATTCTATACCGAGGGGAAAAGGAAAATAAAAAATAATGAAACTATATGAGAATTGGGATTTATTTTAGAATATTTTATTTTTGGAGGGGTTTTGATGGTTCCTAAATTTAAAAACAATATTAATTTTTTTAAGGCTAACACATTACAGAGCTTGATTATAAGAACCTATTTGGCTTAATTATTGCACTTAATACATTGTTATAAATCTTGATTTATAAATTTGTGTTATTCTTCAATAAATATACACAGCTCTTTTAATTTAACAGTTACTTAAAACTAATTTCAAATATGCAAAATGATGGTCTGGGCCTACTGTTTTGTTTTTAAATCTACAATCAGATAACTGGCTCCTTCAGCCATTACATTCTTAATATTATGTAATATGAACAATATGTGCAATAAACATGTTTGCTAAAACTATAAAAATACTTCAAACAACACAGTAAGCCTTACTTGCAGAGCTCATCACAAACAGATATAGTGTACAGCATATTTGTTTGTAGAATTCATGCTTTTACTTTTTAATTACTGTTATATTGCAAATGCGTGGGATTAAATAACTGCTTATGCAACTTAAGTTAGAACCTTCTCGGATAAAGTAAGAACTTTGTAAACAATGTTCACTGCAACAATAAAGTTACTGATAATGGTACATTTTAGTTGTAAGATAATTTTATTACAACAATAATGATATTCTCTGTTTTGAATTTGTTTCGTTAACCTTTAATGGTGATGAATTGGTATAAATGGTTTGATATTTAGTAAAAGTCTGAATGATTTTTATTTGCAAAGTTTGCTGTAAACCATTTTTGTGATTAAATTTAAAATAAACCATCCCTCCCCCCCATTTTGTCATGAACTCTTCATTTATATCTTAAATTTAAAGCCATCTTAATTATAAATCCTTCTCTGCCTTTAAAATACTTTAAAGGTGAACCTTTATATGTTCTAAAATATAAAATATGAAACACGTATTGCTATATATACCTGCACATTTTCATAAGCAATAATGTATGTACCATACAACTTAAGTTTTGCACAGAAATAAGAAACTTATAGAAACTTAATGAGGTTGAACTATATTTCACTTATGATTTGGAATTTGTAACACTGTAAAACATCACTACAAGGTACGCTTTATCTTGAATTATTTTAAGCTTGTTCACGGGCGGCTTCTAAGGTAGTGCCGCTGTGTCATGGCACCATCTGTATGAAAACGAAAGAAAGAGAAGTGCATAGGAATTTCGCAAAAAAGTTTGTTTCTGGATATCTGTTCCTCGTGTGAATAGGTGCATTAAATGCAAGTGCTCTGTCCTGGTTGTTTTCCGAGGCTTGGCGCCAATTCCAGAATGGCACCATCTACACTCATAAGCACCTGTGTTAAGGGTTAGGATGTCTGCTTATACACGGCTTCTTATGGGAGAAGGTGGTGCCGAGGTTTCTCTGGCACATAACTTACACTTTATCCGCTAGAGTGCAGTAAAGCATGGGACTTAAGATAACTGTCTCTCTGTCGCAAAATCATACACAAACGCTTCGTATCACAATCTCCATAAACTGTATTATCAAACTTTTACTGTATGCGTTACACCTGTGCGTAACAAGAGTATGGATGTAATAAGTATCTATTTCCATTTCCCTGTACGTTCTATTTGGTACATTATATTATAAAATAGGATCGATTATTGATAAGACTACCTAAATCATTCGAAATTGGTACACATATTTATATTTTAACACCCCTTATTTATTTATTTATTTGTCTATTTATTTACTTTTCATTTATTTATTTATGGCACCATCAATATAATGCCTCACCAGCCACCCCTGAGCTTGTTCATCTGTCAGGATTCCGCTACCAAGAATTTATGCACTTCAAAAATACACAAAGCAGGAAATACTATGGGACCAATATTTAACAATGTAGGATCACCCACATACAAACTTTAAAAATGGCTGGTATGAAATCTGCTACATCATCAAAATACTTCAGCTTGCGCACAAATAATTGAATAGACTTAATCAAGAAAATAGAAAAATAACAGACATTACTATAAAAAAGTTATTACAGAATGCTGATGAGATGAAAGAATATGTCCAGCAGAACTTAAATTATAGTGCAGTTTTTTAGGTTACAAATTCCAATTGAGAAATTAAATATAGTATTAAATAACTTTTAATTTAAAATGCGCTTATACCTATACTTCACATAAACAAATGATTAATTAGAAGTACAAAATCACACAGATACTATATGTTTAAGTGAATGGTCATATGTAATGGTCATGTATCAATACTAATTATTAAAATAAATTTATCACATATAAAAAACATCATTTTTCCTTTGTACTATTTTTAATAATGCAGCACAGTTGAGTACACTAACAGATACAGCACATCTATATGTGAGCTGTGATATGAGAATTATGTGCTGTTAGTTTCACTATATTGCTAATTACTTATTGCTTTAAACTTCTCGTAGGGGAAGAGGTGCATTATCTGTAAATTCAAATGCTTACACAACAATTGTCTTGGAGCCAGCTTTCCCAGACATGGCTGCCATAACATATAATAAGAAAATCAACATATCTGGAAAAGTGGTTTACAAAGAATCAGACATTCTCAATATTATACAATTTTAAAGGATTTTGCATGCTCCCTTTCGCTTGCTTCAATTGGACGTTGAAAATTTGTGGACCCATTTGATACAAATTAAAAGACAAAACGCATTGTATTCTAACTTTATCCTATCTCCTCTTAACCTACCTCAATTATGCAAATAGCTACCTTACTTAATATTAATTACTTATTGATTAAATTTGTGCATATATCAGGTTTAGAATAATTGTTAATGTATTTTTCTTTCCTCTTCTGTCTTGCAAATTTATGATTCTGTATAAGATTAAAATATATATCAATCAGTATCAATGGAATATGACCATGGGAAGAAAACAATAGTTTAAAGCAATTTTAAGGACATACAAATATTATTATATAGTCAGACTATGCAAACAATGCTGCAAGAATAATTAATTAGTCAACCTGAAAAATTCAATCCCATGGCTAGGATTTGAACCATGGATGTTCCGGTTTCTGTCTGGTCGCTCTTTCCCTTTGAGCTACCATGGCCAATGTGCCATCAGGACATTACATTCTCCAATAAAGTGTTTACTTATTGTATATAATAGTTTTGAATATTCTGAATTCAATTTTGTGTTAGTTTCTACAATTACGGTTCTCACAACAGAAAAGCAGATGTTTGTTACAGAAAATTATATCTGCTCATAGAGAATAGGACGTTAGATTAGACCAAGTTGCTCATATTAAAGAACAATAAGGGAAGAAATTAAATAAGGAGGCACCAAACACTAAAACTATATTAGCTGTCACTGGTAAATTTTTCAGCATGGTATCAGTATTATGTCAATAAAAGGGAACAACGATTGGCAGGTATTTAAAGATAGATGTGCATACAGTCTTCAAGTTACTCAGCACCTAATAGGGAGCCCAACTACAGTATCAAGTAGAAAGTTATTTATGAGAATACCTACAGATTTCTTTTGCAATGTATTCAGATGAAAACCATATTCAGTTTAATGCCATCAATGTATATAACAAGACCTTTGTAGGGCCTGCCTCGGTAGCATAGCTGGTACATGTCTGCCTCACGTTTAAGAGGTCCCAAGTTCGAATCTCGGTCAGGGTGAGTTACCTGGATAAGGTTTTTCCGGGGTTTTCCCTTATCCTCAAAGACGAATGTCAGTTAACTCTAAGCTCTATGGACCCTGGGCTCATTTGAGCATCATTTCACCCATTTCATTCACCGTCCGATATGACTTAACGTTGGAGGACGTAAATTAAAAAAAAAAAAAAACACAACTTTGTGGGTTTTTAGTTGCCTGATGTTATTATGCAGAAATCACTACCTATACATTACATTGTTTTTGTATTCCTTGTTAAGCATGTTCAATTGTCTTTAGAAATATTATGAACACTTTTGGCACTTGATGGTGCATATTTTAAAAAAACATTTTGTACCAACACCATTAACTAACCTAATATCATTTGTTTTACCGCATACTGCAATAAACCAAAGGAAAAAGTAAGAAAGATGACATCAGTCACATGACATATTGGATGCTAAAAATGACATCTAGTACTCCAGCCATAAAACTGTAAAAAAAGACAATTCTGCTTGGGCAACTGCTGAATTCATACATATGTACTGAAGACAAAAATGGCTACAATATTTGCCAGGTCGATCCTTATTTGTAAGCATGTCTCTGTCTTTATAGAATAAAACTCAAAAAATTCTAATGTGCAGCACTCAAATGACTTTCTCTATTCTTGCAAAACTATCTTTACAAATGTGTATTCCTCTGTTTCAGGTTCAATACAAACATCAACTTATTTTCAATTTTCTTATAGATGCAAGGAGAATATGGGAATGCAGTGACAGTCAAGTTTTTAAACAGCTCTTCCCTATGTGATTGTCTTTGAAATTCCATTCTATTTGCATGGCCAGCAGTTTAAAAATGAATATTTTTCCATTTGAGAAAAGTATAAATATTGGAAAATTCAGATAAATAATAAGGAATATCTCCAAAATGGTTCACTCCACCAAAAAGGCAAATCTATTGGACAAAACCTATGGTTTTAATGAGGTAAAATTTTTTATGCAGTAAATTTTGCCTATATCTTATGTCTTTCAAGTTATGCAGAAGTAATTCAGAATGTGGTGGACTTTTAAGAACATTCAGAAAAAATTCAAGAGTTATATTTCATTTGTTAAGAAAATATTTTAAACATTTAATATTTAATCAAATTATTAGAGCCATTTATGAGAGAATAAAAATTTTCAACATAGTTTTTGTTTAAAGGATAACTTGGGATAGAGGGATATTCTCGAAAATTTTCATAATGCATCGTTAGAAGTTGAACTTAAATACCAAGTTTGGTATTTATTCAACTATTCATTTTTAATTATGCTGTTCACACATACATGCAAGGACCTTTTCCTAAAATTGCTTTTTACATAATATTGCTTTTAAACATAATATCACTTGATGAAAATTTAATTGTTCTTCCACACTAGCCGTGTGTGGACTAAGATTTGAATAGATAGTCTGACTGAAAAATATATTGCCATGGCTGGGATTTGAACCACGGATCACTCACTAAACTTTCCTAAAATGCATAAATAATGAAATTCCATTTCTTGAATAACTTGTGCTATTTAGTACTTTTCGTTTGTTTAAATCTTGGTACTCATTTAATACTAAAGCACCTACATATTTTGTATGCATATTAATAGATTTATTATTATATTTTTCTAACAAATATTTCAAATTATGCAAGTTTGGATGAATTTAGTATCAGTGACGTACAAATTAATTGAAAAAAAATATTTGTAGTCAATTTTTTACACTCCATCACTTAAATTTTTATTTTTTGTGGTATCACCTTCAGGAGCTGTTGCTTCCATTCTTAGCCTTAAAGGTCTGACTGTATAAAAATGTGATGGACTGTTAAAAGCTGACTACAAATAGTCTTTTTAAATATTTCAGACTTCAATATTGATAATCATTCAAGTATTATGTGAACATTTTATTATATCCAGGTATGAGAAAAGAGGATTTTAAAACTAAGTGACACTAAAAGCAGAGAAAATGACAATGAACTGTTTGTGTAGATTGAATAATTAATTTAGATACTTTCAGTAACAAAAATGTATTGCATAAGTCAGCATGTGAAATCAAATTAAGTGCAATGCATGCATTTATAACTAAAAAAGCGACATCTATGCAATAACATATTTACATGGGCACTTTTTAAAAATTATAAATATTTGAATTATTTTACTGTATAACTGCATTCATGAACTGAAACCTTGTATACAATTTTTGCACTTATCTATTTATACTTTTACTGTGCCAGCAGGTTTTCAGAACGTTAAGTGGATAAGCAGTATCTTGTTTTTGTACCTAGCTGCTAAACATCAGTAGCTGACAGAAAACATCAGCTTCTGCTGTGTTATTGTTGCAAGGAATAGATGATATTCCATTTACAAAGAGAATAGAAACAAATGGTATTTACTAGTGGGATATTAAATACAAAAAAAAAAAAAAAAAAAAAAAAAACATTGAGACTTTGTCATTATTTTAATTATAATTGAATTTAGGAAACCACTAATCAATGTTCTAAATCTTCAGTTAAGGTCCATGATAAAAAATGAAAAGGAAGAAAGACACTTGTAAACTGAAGAAAACTTTGCCTTCTTTCTGTGACACAGTGGCAGAAGTTACATTTTTCTCACAAAGATGTAAAGAAGAAAGTGCTTTGGAGATAGGATAAATGTTACAAAAAGTTACCATTTAATATGCTTCGTATTTATTTATATTCATTCCAGGGTATGATAAAATTCTTGAGTTATGTAGTTAAAAAACAGTAGTAGTATTAGGATTTAAGGGTGTACAACAGCTGAGGTTATTAGCGCCCGTAGTTAAAAAATAAGTTTCTAACATTACCCTAGACTCTATCATTCAAATATCTTAATTGAAGACGTTGTGCAGTATTGGGTATCTTAAGCTGTTTTGACTGCACTTTATAACTGTTATGGTTAATCAGATAAGCTATTATGATAAGCTATTTTCTTATCTTAAAATATGTACTATGAACAATAGTAGAATGTGCATTACTTTTTATTTATAGTACTTAATAAAGAAAGTCAATGAGGCAAGAGCTATACAGCTTGTAGAAGTCATTTTATGGTATCTGTTCTAGAGATCTCAGTTATTATATTTGCACTATGAGGGCAGTTCATTATGTACACACATTAAGAATGAAAATACAAATTATTTATATCTCATCATAGCCTCTTTTAGGAATATACACTTCTTCCAATGTTCCTGCCAGTTTTTAAGTCTTCCAAGAAATAGGAATTCTCAAAGTTTGCAAAATAATTTCTGTCCTGATGACAATCTTCGCATTTGATCTAATTGTGTTTCTTTGAACCATTTCTTCATGTTGGGGAACAGGAAGAAATCACTGGAGCCAGACCAGGTGATTATGGGAGTGCAGCAGCAATTCATAACAAATGAATTTAATGTAATTTGGTGACAACAGTGTATGAAGTGCTGGTCATTTTTGTGGAAAACAGCATTTTCTTGTTCTCAAAATATGGCTATGTCTCCTTTAACTTTTTATTGAATCAGTTACTTTAATATTGTTCAGTAAATAGCTTCTTTTTTCCCAAGAAGTCAATGAATAGAAAACCTTTTCACATCCTGAAAAACTCATCACTTTTCTGCCTCCCTTGAAGCGAAGCAGATTCACCAGAAGCAAGAAATTGCTTTTTCATTATTGCTTGGTTTCTGAAGTATGACAATGAATCCAAGTCTCGACAGCAATTAAAGGATATAAGTCCTTTAGATTTTTCTTAAATAATGCCAACAAAGCTTCTAACTGAAAGCCATACCTGTCTGTTCGATGTGAGCAAATGCAACACTCATCACACCAACTTTTTTATCTTCATCTAGTGCAAAATATGAATTCCTGTTACCATTGACATACTTATGGTATCAGTCACACTGCAAGCCTTTGTTCGATGATCAACAAGAGTCATCACAGACTTTTTCAATGATTTCCTCGATAACCACATACACCGGGCATCCTGTATGCTTCCTTATGAAAAACTAATGTTCAACTATGTTTAAAGTCATTGAACCGATATCTAACTGTTGTCGCAGAATGGCAAAAAACACCCTTAAACAGTATGCAATTTTGTACTTATTTCTCCCCGTCAGTTTTCCTATCTGAAATTAAAAAGTGAATCACTGAATAAGTGTACGTTTTACACTTTAGCAGAAAAACAGGAATGACTTACTGAAATGACCAACAAAACAAAACTAACCTATGAATCAGTAGTGTAGCTGTAATTCCATAAAGTCCCTGCATTTAAAGTAGCTTAGCTTAGAAACGAGTCCATTCAGATTGTAGGAGTGGTAGGAGATGTGACAGTGTGCTACTCTAAGGGAAATGGGTAAGCTCTGTGATGTCATCCAAATCGTCTGCTTCACTTGTGTAAGGAACAATAACAATCTCATGTGATAATTTCTGTTTACGCAAGCATTGCCACACGTCACCAGCTTATCCCCCTTAACCGACTTCCCCGCACCCACAACCACACAGAGCTTGGTCATGTACAGTACTTTACTACCAACATGTTGACTTTTGCACATACAGGTTTGTGCGTGTGATGGCTGGACGGCTCACCTAGTGGAATTGCTGCCATTGCCAGGGACTTAATGGAAGGGACCACTCTCCAATGTTTGTTTTCTTTTAGAGCATTTGACTTATATTCATTTTTCCTCAATTCTCATTTTTCTCCTTTTAAACTCTTCTCTTCAGCAGCATCTTTCTTTTCCTCTAATAGTTTTCTGAAAAGTGCCGATGATAGATTCTCACTTTTCTGAGTGTCATTTCTTCTTCACCTTCACATGCTTTTGTTAAAGAAGATGTTTTCAATGACGTTAGAGATCTAGATTCTTTGTCAAAATATATGCTCTAGTATTTGCCTGACTGAGGAGCTAATTCTATGGATTTACCTTCTTTTTCAAAATTGAGTTTTTATTTCTGAACTCTCTTTAACTGCTAAGGTCTCAGCATTCCATCCAATATTGAGCTTGGAAGACCACTTAATTTTGTTCACAAACCTCTTTATCTACGACATGAAGCCATTAGCTTTACTCCTCTTCTGAAGCAAGCCATTCTAAGTATTTTTATACTTGAAAAAATGTACTGCCCTCCCCCAGGTTTTAATTTGCGACCACAGGTAAAAGAGGCTAGCCTGTTACCCTTAACCCTGGGGGACAACACAAATTTATTTTAAACAGGCTTATCCTGTCTCTATACATACTTCAAGGTACAGAAAATGCCTAAGCTGCCTTTACTGTCATTCTATTATAAATAATCTTTCTCATGGCTAATCTCATTCACTCTTCATTCAGATTGCTTCTTAGTTTTTTCTCATTACATATGAAAGGAATTAAGAAAAATGAAATGTATAATGTTTAACGCTCGCTTTTACTAATATGCAGCACCACAGGCAGTGACATCGATGATACATGAGATGTAGATGGTGTACCAGTGGAATGAGCTGGCGGGGAAACCAGAGATCCTGGAGAAAACCCACTCCAGCGTTGTGTTGTCCATCACAAATCTCACTTTGAAGTCACTTGGGATTGAACCTAGGTCGGCTTGGTGAGGAATTAAGAAGAAAATATATTTTAAACATTGAGATTACTTGTGAATGATACTGAAAATACTCAGGTGGCCAGTGATGTGCAACAATGTGTGATTGGATATATTCTTACTGTGCACTCTTTTATATAAATTACCTGAAACATTTATTGGATGGCATTCCTTGCATAATCCATAACCAAAATGAAAAAAATTAACTTTACATTAGAAAAGAGTACTAAATGCCTACAAATATCTTCTGTAGACTAAGAGGAAACATATGAGGCTGTGAATCTTATAAGAATTGCAACTGAAAAGTGTGAAAATGGACTTGATTATTACAATGCCTAAAGAAAGGAAATAATAATTAAAACATTTGTTATATTTTCCAAACTTGCCCATCCTTTGAGAATTATTATTGCTTCTAGCTGCATGTAAGTGTTAAATTGGAAAACTGAATCAGACCTAAAAAACTTAATTCTTTGCTTCCCATGGATAACAGTGATTAATCAAAAGTCCATAAATTCAAAGCACCTTTAACATTGCAGTTTACCTTTGAGGTTTCATATCTCAGTATTTCAAACCAGCATGTAGATTTTATTATAATAGGATATATGAATCACATAAGAACATTTCATGTGCAACTTCCCATAGTAATTCAGTTTTAAGAGCAATGGTACAGAGAATCAAAGATACATAGTTTGAGCCTGACAATGAATTTTTAAAGTTTGACTGTAGTACAGGGATGAACGTGATAAGTAAGCTGACTTTGGGGGCATCCTTAAAGAACTGAATAATTAATAATAATAATAATAATAATAATAATAATAATAATAATAATAATAATAATAATAATAATAATAATAATAATAATAATAAAGTAGGAGTTTGACTCAATCTATTCTTCTTTATTTGACACAGTCAAAACTTGCCAACATTCCATGTCAAAATACGTATACATTAAAATATAATTTACTGCTTATCTGAATAATTACAATTTTTAGTTGAAGTTTCAGAAAAGGTTATTTAATGTCTTGGTTAATATTTTATGATGCATTAATGCTTATTTGTAAGTTATTGAAATTTAAAACTTTGATTTCTACTGTCATTGCATTCACTGGGCATTCATTTTTATCCATGGTTTCCCATGCAATAAATGTTTTCATTGCTGCCATTCCTGATGAAGTGTGTTTATGTACTGTCCCTCGAGTGGCAGAAGCCTTTACTTAATGTGATGCATCGCTGATGAGGTGACTTGAATGCTGTCCTTCTGGTGTTAGTTAACCATGCTTGATGATTCAGAGTAGGCCTTATATCAGTCTTGCTTGTGTAATATCAAATGACATGTAGTGCAGGTATACCTTAAATTGCTTTAATCATGTACACCAAAATGTGGAAATAACAGATAATACAGACCTTGGCCATGTCAGATTAATAACAGGATTGTTGTTCTTAATATGTTTTTATAAATAAAGAAAATGAAAATAAAGTTTTAATATAATTTTATCAAGGAAATTAAAACAATAATTTATTAAACTAACTAGCAGTTACGTAAAAACTGAAGCACAGAGAGCAGGAGATCCGTGGTTCAAATCCCAGCTATGGCATTGAATTTTCCAGTCTGGCTTTATTCATTCAAACCTTAGCCTACACAGCTAGTGTGAAAGAAATGATTATTTCCATCAATTTACCTGAATAACATAGTGGTTTAACTATGAAGCCTGGGACTTAAGTACTTACAGCATAGTAAATCGCTGCAAAAATAGGTCCGTGTCTCATAGCATATGAGAACCCCTAGTGGTCTATCGGGAAACATATGAGTCAGTTGGAGAATTTAATGTCATGTCAGCATGTTGGTTAGAGCAACCGCACAGAGAGCGGGAGATCCGTGGTTCAAATTCCAGCTATGGCATTGAATTTTTCAGTCTGACTCTATTCATTCAAACCTAGCCTACACATGGCTAGTGTGGAAGAAATGATTATTTCCAGTATATTTGAAATCTCAAAGTGCGTGTTAAAGATTTTGAGAGTATAAATACATACATATTTTAGTGTTTTTAGTGCATATACATCTGATGTTTAGTCTGATGACAAACTCTCAATACTGGTAAATAGTATGTGGAAAAGTTGTTTATGAAATGTAGTATTCAATTATAACAAACTGCATTTGTTTTATACCTTTCTGTTTTAATGTCACTTGAAACTGCATCCTTAATGATGATTATTATTTAGTAAATGCAGTAGAATTTTTATAATTTAGTAGGTAACAGACAACAAAATAAAGATAAAAGTAAGAGAGCAAAGAGGACGAGATTGTGGTTAAATTGCTTACAAAAAAGTAAAACAAAATAATTGCAAGTATTAGCAGTTTATATTTATATAACCAAATAAACTCCTGACTTCGTTTTTGTTTTCTTTGGGAGAATCCTTTTATCTGAACAACTGTTTCTTGTGTAATAAATACGACTCATCTAAAAATTAATAACTGTTTCTTTGTTCTCTTCTTAATCAAAACAATGAACTTTCAGCACTTGATCTCTCAGTACTTTTAAAAGTAGCATTTCTTCTTCAGCTGTTAGATCATCTCCCCCCCCCCCTTTTCTTCACAACTCTAATTTGCACACTAGCTCTCACAGAAGGCCTACTCAAATGAAGCAAAGAAAACAACATGAAATGATGTAATGATTATTTTTCCCACATTTCATTCTGATAAAGAATGCACAGATCCTTGACTAGCTACTTCAGGTAAGTGTGGTCTTTGCCATGACTGAACTATGAAGTAACATTCTACATCTGCTGGAACATGTGTTGGTTATTAAAAGTCTTTTTCTCATTAACTGTTAATTAACATAAAATTGTTAATTTTTACATATAATAGAACCTTGCTTATCTGGAATGGCTGGGACTAGAGGCAATCTGGATTAATAGAAATAGATAATCTGAAAACAAACTATTAAATAAGAATGAATTACTAAGCTACACATATTTTTTGGCTTTGGCAAGAATAAGGAAAAAACACTTCTTGGCACTTAAATTTGATTCTGTACTCACATTTATCTTCTGAAAAATATGTATATTTCTTCTGGTTCATATTTGTGTTGGATTTGAGAAGCAAAAAACCAAAATCGCAAATGAGTACACCAGAAATCTGATTAACGAGGATCAGATAAACAAGGTACTTATGTACATTGAGACACCATTAAAATACCTAACAATGCTCTTTATTTCTCTCAATTTCCTTTACTACCACTTTCTTATATAGACACTCTTCAGATGTCTGATACACACCTATTAATTAATGAAATATTACAAAACCCAGATGTCATTATTTTGGTTCTTGAGTTGTACGTGTGAATATGCATGACTTGACATATCAAAGCTACGCAACTACTGTATTAGTGGTGTTATCTCATTCAAGTTAGGTAAATGAATGGGAATGAAGTGCTTCATGCTAAACATGTCGAAAGAAAACTCAATTTCTTTAGATAATGTCTTAATGCAAAGACTTAACTGTCCACATCATATGGCTTGAACACAACAGCATTTATTTCTTGAAATGTGCACATTATCACAGATTTCTTAATGTAAATAATGCAAATTTATATGTTGTATGTAATGGTTTTTCATTCCTTTCATTACTGTCATAGGAATGCAAATCCATGCATTATCCATTTTTGTGCCAGTGTAGACCAGGAAATTTGTCCCTTGGACAAATTCATTTGAGGATATTCCCCAATTAAATAGATGCAGCTGCATTTGATTTAAGGTAAGGTATACCTTACCTAACACTCCAAGCACTTTGATGTATGCATTGTGGGTAAATGAAAGTGTAATCTATGGATACCAACTAACTGATAGTTGGTGCTGCACATGATAAATATTTATTTTAATGTCCATGCAATTTAAATTAACTTCAAGTATCACATCTAAGATTTAATGTGCTTCCTGATGGAGCTGCATGTAGAAATAAACATTTCATTGATGTTTCATGGAACACATTGAATAACAACATTTTTACAATTATGAATTTTGCAAAAAAGATTTTATTCATAAAATGTTATTTACTTTTACCATCCTATAAATCACTCATTGAAACATGCAAATACAGTACAATTGAAAGGCTAGTGCAATATTGGTCTAACCCTCTCCAAAGTGAAAAGTGTGTTAATTGTGCCACGTTTTGTCATTAACCATATAGTACAGTCACATTAATGACTTGTAAGTTCCTTTGACTGTGATGGTGTTCATGATGTCACGTCACATGACCTCTTAGGTACGAGCAACAGGTATGAGCAGATGTGTTTTGTCCGGTAGCTCAGGTATGGACCTCATGGCCATCTTTGTAATAATTTCAGTCTAAGTAAATTTGTTCTAAATTACCTCTGGTTTTAGTATATTAGTGCAATTAGCCTTTACAGAAAATGTATTACTAGAAATCCCAACCTCTCCAAAAAGCATGAGTTCCATCTGAGCTATTCCCGTGCACAATCTGGCCAAGTGCTCTTACACCCTAATCCTTTACCATCCATGGCCAGGTTGTCACTATTTTTTTTTTTTTTTTTTTGGCACTGGTAGCAAAATTTGGCCACAAAATACAGCAACAATTTCTTTTCAGTACAATCATAGTATAAGCCATTTCTACCTCAGATGAGGTCATTTTTACAAATAAGCAAAATAAAGGCAATGTTGCATATTATGTAAATATAGTTCTAACAAAATGTCAATGGAAAATACCAACACAAGAAGAGAACAAGGCTGTAACCAAGAGATGTGGGCTATACAAAAAAAGTAGTTGCTAACTGAAAACAAGTTCTACTATGCAACTATGTGAATGTGTGCCATGCAGGAATCACGAAAATGACAGAAATGGAATTTTTGAATTGGAGTCTAGATTTTATTCTATAGGATGCATTTATAAGTGGTTCTGCATTTATAAATGGTTACTCTAGAAGTTATGGTAAGATAAAGTAAATACCACATGTGAATTTTCTCAAGAACATTTTCTATGTGTTCAAGGCTATAAGATCATTTACAAACAAGTCTTAATTTCTTTAGTACAAAAGTGAATCGAGAATATATTGACACATTGCTTCACTCACACTGTTTATTCACAGGACAGGACAGGACAGTGTGAGTGAAGCAATGTGTCATTATATTCTCGATTCACTTTTGTACTAATTTGTGCTACACTGTCCCTACGCTTCTTTCAAGTTTATACTTTGCTTAATTTCTTTATTAGGAATAAGAAACAATAAGTTACCATGCTTCCAAAACAAATTATGTTTGGTCACACACCATGTGTAAGGATGATATTCACCTGCACTGCAGAGCACATAAAGCAACTTTACCATTTAAGAAAGTACTAAAGATGATAGGGAAAAGCATAATGGTATACTTTATGTAAAGGAACATGTTGAAGCCATGCCCAAATGTGCATCTCCTGTGCGAAAATGATTCCTCACACAAAAATCTTCTACAGAAATTAAACTTATCAGGAATGCATTTGTATTAAGTTAAATGGATGAAATCCAAGATAATATATATTTTCACGCACAATGAGAGTTTAGCCCGCCTTGGTAGCGTGATGGTAGCATGTCTGCCTCACGTTCAAGAGGTCCCGAGTTCGAATCTCGGTCAGGGTGAGTTACCTGGATAAGGTTTTTTCCAGGGTTTTCCCTTATCCTGTAAGACGAATGTCAGGTAACTCTAAGCTCCATGAACCCCGGACTCATTTGAGCATCATTTTATCCATTCCATTCATCATCCGATATGACTTAACCTTGGAGGATGTAAATTACAAAACAAAAAAAAAAAACACACACACACACATTGAGAACTGATACATTTCCATGAAATATTTTCTTTTTACTCTGAAGGTGTTTTTTGATCAGTTAATTATTCAGTTACTCACTAAAGCTTAAATCGCACTATGTAATCAGCCTTTTCATCTTGTAGTGTTGTTAAGAAGATAAACTTAACATGCTACAAATCCTATCTTTTTTTACTTTAAAATTCAGATAAAAATAGTTTTAAATATCAAACTCAAAAAATTGTTTTGCTCTCTAACAGAAGATTGAAGAGTTTTGAAAATATTTTGAGCAACCTGAATCTTAAAAACAGCATCAATCTGTAACATGCAACACTAGAGCAATAACCGGTCACAGACAAATTCTCCACTAATTGAGATGCAGGAGAATAATTCAGTACCCAAATATCACATGATTTATGAATCACTTGATAGTTTTTATACTTATTTACTATTGGAGGAAGTGGAACACTTACATAAAATGCATGGGATGGCATTGGAGTATGAAACCGACATCAAAACATACAAATACGATGGTCGGTTGATAAATTCTGGGTCTCACATACAGATGGCACCACTGGGCCAGTTTGACAGATAGCATCATATAGTTTAACTCTAGACTAGCTTGTATCCATAGTTACAGGTCAATAGCTTTAGTTTTTGAATGACAGCATTTTAAACAAGACAAGTGTAAGAAAATGGAGGTTTTGGGAAAACAAGCAGTGATTAAATACTTCCATTTGAAAAGCTTAACGTTTAAGGGAATCAAGGAGGAAATGGACAGCACATTGAAGAGCTCTGACCCTTCATATACAATGATTAAAAGTGGGTTGCAGAGTTTAAAATGGGACTTATGAGCACTAGTAATGAGCCTCGCTCTGGATGCCCCGTGGAAGTCACAACTCCAGAGATTATTGAAAAAAGTCATTGTTTAGTACTGGAAGACCACAGTTAACAGTTATTTGAGATAGCACAGGCTGTAAACATATCAAAAGAACGTGCAGGTTATATTTTAACTAATATTTTGGGCTTTTGCAAGGTCTGTGCAAGATGGGTGCCACATTTGTTGACACCTGATCAAAAGTTGCAAAGAGAAATAGTTTCTGTCAAGAATTTGGAGCTCTACCATAAAAGTCTCAGTGGATTTTTGAGATGGCTTATTTCCTGGTTACATCACTGCACTCCACAAAGTAAATCACAGTCAAAACACTGTACTGCACCAGGTGAACAAATTCCAAAACAGGCAAAGTCAATTTTGTCAGCTAACAAGGTTATGGCGAATGTTTTCTGGGATGCACAAGGAATTATTTTTATTACTTGGAAAAGTGTAAAAGTAAAAGTATCATTGGTGACAACTACGCAAGCTTACTGCAATGTTTGAGTGATGAGGTGAAAAGAAAAAGACCTCATTTGAAAAAAAAAAATGTTTCTTCACGACAATGCTCCAGCCCATTGTTCAGTTACTGCAATGGAAAAAATGTGCAAATTAAAGTTTAAATTGCTTGAATATCTATCGTATTCGCTGGATCTAGCACCCAGTGACTACCACCTGTTCTTGAACCTCAAACAATTTCTTGGAAGCTAAAGATTTCACAGTGAGGAGGTCATTGATGCGGTAAACAGCCATTTTGAGGACCATGATAAATCACACTACAGAAAGATAGCAACAGAGACACTCCTGCTGCCACCAAGGAGTTTACCAAATCAAAATTCAATGTCAACATTAGCTGAGAATCCTAGGAAGGTCCTAACAAAATGTGTGCTAAGTAAACACTATCTATGGGGCATTCAGTACTAGTTTGACTCAAAATTATATTAATTTTGTGCTTCATTGTATCATAGTCCTTACTCATTAAGAATATTAACATACCTGTTGTTCCATATAGTTATCTAACCATAGATGGAGTAGGTAAAGAAAGGTTTCTGAACAGGTTATAGATAAAATAATTTTCAGTGAAACTTAAGTTTGAAATGTACTCATGGAGATATTTCTTGATAAACACTCACAGACATAACTACATTTACAGGATTACAGTCTACTACATCTCACAAAGGGAAATATAAATGGAGAGAAATGCACTTTTGGTCTTGCTCACATTAATCTATATACACAGAACTTTTACGTCAATCAAAGCCAGTAAGTAATAAAAGAACTGCTAAAATATTGTCACGGCAACAGGCATAAAAGTTTCGGCACAAATAAGAAAACAGTTGGCGGATAAAGTTTCTGATAACGAGCTTGCATAAGCAGATAAACATAGCGCTTGAGATAAAAGACTTACCGAAACAAACTATGATAAATGGAAATTTCTGGTAATATCTTGATTATTCGGTTTCTTTATTCTTCTGGAAGAGTCTCGAATTACGGATTAGGTATTTAAGGACGTGACGGCTCGCAGTATGAGTCGTGAGAGGTAAACAGAGTAAGTAGAGAACAGCTGAGAGTGTTGTTGTTGAAAAGACAGTTATGTAACAAGAGTGTTGTTGTAACGAGAGCTAATGTTATCAGCTGTCATGGTTTGTTATTGTCATCGACCTAGGAAGATTGTGTTATTATGTGATGTAATGTTGTTACGTGAGAATTGAACAGTGTATCTTTATGGAAATGAAGGAGATTTTTAATTTCTGCAACTCGGCCTTTTAATTCTACGAACCCACAAAGTCACAATATGTATACCATTCACACAGAATGCTTTCTTCAATGGTCTCACTTCTGAAGCTGACTAGGAAAGATGTGAATGTGAAGACTGATCATGACTTTGATATATTATTTGGGAAATATATCTCCAGAGTTGTTTATTTGCAGCTAAAACGGCAACTAACTCTGTTGTGTATGGTGAATTATGTTCACATGCTACTTTCATCTAAACATAATAGTACTAAACTCAGTACTATTGCTAAATGTTCCGAAAGTATATCTAAACATAATAGTACTAAACTCAGTACTATTGCTAAATGTTCCGAAAGTATATAATAAGCATGGCTGTGCACAATCACAATATTTCTTATTTTGGTTTCTAAATCCCACTTTTCAAACATTCTGACATAACCATGAAGATGATTTTGATATACCCAGTTATGTTAATTGCAATTCTGTTTTTAATAATCCTATTTCAAACTTGTATTACATATGATATTTTTCAAGTAACAGTAGTAAACGTTAGTTATTAAAAGTAAACATTTACTCAAGTTTCAAATATGTAATTGTTAATATTTTACTCTGAATTAGGAAATGATTATCTGAAATCCAATGTTATTTGTGCCATAACGGTCCATCCAATACAGTGATATGTGAAGGTTCAACCTTAGCTTTTTAATTTGATTGGCTTACTTAATACATTAACAATTACAAAGATTCAGAGTATATACTGATGGAAATAAAATGAACATAAGAGTGAAGTATAAAAATTAGGCTTATGTCAACTTTGCAGTATATCTTAATTTTAAACACAACAAGCATAGACCACTTCCTCAGCCTTTTAATTGATAGAGTAGATTCTCTTTATTTTTTAAAAATGTTGTGCAAAAATTCATTCATGGAATTTCAGGGTCTTTAACATTTACATGCAACTTACATTTATCACTTCAATTATTATTTGGGTTTTGAAATGACAATTTGAGAATCAAATTTTGATTGAAGTGAAATTTCTGAGTAAATACTATTGAAAAGCATTGCTTCTTGAAACAAAGAATATTCATATATTTTATTGACATAGATAATATTAGAAACTCTTTCAGGATCATATAATTGGAGTGATAATTCCATTTAAATGATGATTTTGGGAATGATAGGTTGAGATTTTTCTCCCTATGATTGCAACAGAAATAATTGTTGTACATGATGCTTTGAATGGGAGCCAAAGCATATTTTTTGTACTGGCAGGAAGGAAACTCAAGTCTAAGAATACCCCCAGGTAACACTTGTACAATCCCCAATATCTTCAAAATTGTTAAAAATTCTAATAAAATTCACTATCTGTAATTATTGCCAAGTTATTGCCATATTTCACCAAAAATAATCCACACTTACTTTCTTACCAAAGGTTTAACTTCCAGTCACAAATGTAAATGTGCACAAGAGCGATTTTTAAGTATGATAGCGCCTGTTTCAAACAAGTCGCACATTTAGAACTTCATTTTAGCATTAAAAGGTTGCAATTATTTGAGTCATTTAATGTCATGGGATTGCAATTATTTGTTTCATTCAAGCTTACTGAACTATTAAGAGAATTTAGTGCCAGAGCTCCACAGTTTTTTGGGTCATTTAGAATGGAAGGTGTGAAATTTTTGTACTGTATGTCTCTTGTAATTTGAAATGGAAACGGTGCATTACCCGCACTGCCTATTGCCATATTTACACTAGGGCTAGCACCACTGGTATGGCTTCTCATGTGCTTTGTGAGACTATTCCTTTGTCCAAAGCTCATGAGACATATTTTGCAAACAAATGGTTTCTCCTTAGAATGCGAACGCATATGTTTGACAAGATCATAGCTCTGAACAAATCTCCAGCCACACTGAGTACATAGATAAGGCTTTTCACCCATGTGTGCCCTCATATGATTTGTGAGAGTACTGCGGCGTCCAAAACTGTTACCACAAACAGCACAATGAAACGGTTTCTCGCCTGTGTGTGAGCGCATATGTTTTGTTAATGTGTCACTGCGTCCAAAGCTCTCACCACACACAGTGCACAAGAATGGTTTCTCTCCTGTATGTGTGAAAGAATGAACAGTGAGCTGCCGCCGTCGAGCAAACTTCTTGCCACATGTGGTGCACTCAAATGGCTTAATCCCAGAATGCGTGGTTGCATGCAAAACCATTTGATGTTTCTGAGCAAATGTTTTTCCACAATCAGGACATGTAATAACTTTCTTCGGTTTTGGAGCTTTGGGCTGTCCCTTAACCTTGTGTGATTCGCCTGCTTCTTTGCTTTTTGTACTTGAAGTTTTTGCTCCTGAAGAACTGTTGGTCTTTTTTGTTGATTTCTTTTTCACCTTGGCCTCCTCTGGTTTTACAGCTTCATCTTCTTTCTTTTCATCTGCTATTCCTGCCTCACTCTCTATCTTCACCTCATTGTTGTTTGATGACCATGAGCTTTCTGGAGGCTCTGGAGGGAAGTCAGAATCATCCTGGTATCTAAAACAGAATAAAGAATTGTAAAATCTAATAGAACATCATTTAGCGCTGAAAATTAAATCTATAAATGAATGGAGTATGTCCTTCTCTTTCAAAACTCTATTTTTCTGCTTGTTGCATCCTTTTAGTGAAAAATGGATCTTAATAATTTAGAATATTGAATGTGTAATTATGAAGAGAATTTTTTACTCTACCAAATGTTACACAATAAAAAATGACCAACTAACAAAGGACAGAAATTTTATACACTGCATTCACATGACTCTCAACTCACTCATCTAAGTTAATCAGCTTGCTTTCCAGGTACACCTTCTCAAAACCTGCATTGTACAACTAACCTCATTTTAATTGTGAGAATGAGGGGAAATGTGTGCATAACATTCTTAAAAAACTTATTCTTTGATCTAATTTTTGTTAATGCAGATAAATCTTCACTTCACATTTACACAATTAGAATAGGATACAATAGGTAAAGGAATAGTCTCACATTTAAAAACAGTGCCCCTATGTGTTGGCTTTAATATTTCATGCTCTTTGCAAGAACATCACACAAAAAATGAATGGCTTCTCACTTAAGAAAAGTATAAATATTTGAAAATTCAAACCAATAACAAGAAACAGGTATTTTGAAATAATTAACTCTGCAACAAAACTTATTTGATGTAAATGTTGCCTTTCTGTACTGAATTTGTATTGTGGAAACGTAGAGTCAGACTGAAAAATTCAATGCCATAGCCGGGATTTGAACCACGGATCTTCTGGTTTCCGTCCAGTCGCTCTACCATTGAGCTACTATGGCCAACATGACATTAAAATCTCCAACTGACTCGTATTTTCCCAGTAAACCACTTAGGAGTTGGCACGTTGGTCATAGTAGCTCAATGGTAGAGCGACTGGACGGAAACCAGAAGATCCGTGGTTCAAATCCCGACTATGGCATTGAATTTTTCAGTCTGACTCTACGTTTCCACAATTTAGCCTACACACGGCCAGTGTGAAAAAACAATTAATTTCCATGAATTTGTATTCTTCCACAGTGCTTGGAAAATCATTCACATTCTTGATTACTTTTTTTTTTGGCTCAACTACAAATAAATTTTACCATTGTCTCTAAATTTGCAAGAGGGGAAGGGCTGACACATATGAAAATATTGTTCCATCAGCAAATTTGATTGCTCTCAAAAAGTTTGTTTTATTTCAATAAAGCCTTATTATTTAACTTGTAATTATAAATGTACATACAGATTACTTTATTGCTTTATCTAAGGAAGGGAACTTCCCATTATAAATGCCACCTTAATCAAATTTTATATGACAATGAAAGTCCTCCTGTACCTCGCTCAAAACTTAAGATTTTTTCAAAAAAAAAAAAAAAACATACCTACAAATTTAAGTTAATTGAGGGAAATTAATCATTTCTTCACACTAGCTGTGTATAGGATAACGTTTTGAAAAATTCAATGCCATAGCAAGGATTTGAACCACAGTTCTTCTGGTTTCCGTCCAGTCACTCTTACCCATTGAGCTGCCATGGCCAACTTGCTGTCATGATATTAAATTCTCCAATTGACTCATATTTTTCCCGGTGAACCACTAAGGGCTCTTGTATTCGAGATACACCGTTTGTGGCGACTATAGGCTAAGGTTTTAAATAGATAGAGTCAAACTGAAAAACTCAATGCCATGGTCAGGATTTGAACCACAGATCTCCTGGTTTCTATCCATTCGCTATACATGGCTAGCATGAAGAAATGATTAATTTACATTAATTAACTTAAATAAGAGTTTAATGATGAAGCCTAGGACTCAAGTACTTACAATAGTAAGTCGCCACAAACGGTAGCCCTTAGTGGTTCACCGGGAAAATATATGCGTCAATTGGAGAATTTAATCTCATGACGGTAAGTTGGCCATGGTAGCTCAATGGGTATGAGTGACTGGACGGAAACCATTGCTGATCATTACTTGGTTAAGCATTCAGCTCATTAAAGATCATCATGTTTATTTCTGCTTGTTTAGTGCTCTGGAATGCAAATTCTCTGTATACAACAAAAATCAACTTGGTTTGGAAATGAATGCACCCTATCAAAATATGGGTTCAGTATTCCGAAAAATCTCAAGCAAGTGCAGTTTAACAAAAGTCTATCTTACATGCTTCTCATAGGAGCGTGGCAAATGTTATGAAAGGAGTACAGAATGACCATGCACTCTGGTCAATCTTAGTTTTAAATAAAAAATTGGCCAGGCAATCAGACAATAATATTGACAAACTGTCAATATTGCAATGTACCTACATGAGGAAAGCAGATGCAAGTGAGTAAGCATGTGCACTTGTATTCATTTTACAGAAAAAAATTATCTTACTTCTTACCCTAATCCATGGACAACATTCACTTTTATTTCCATTTTTGTAACTATACAAAAAATGTTACATACAACTCATATGTTTAGCATAATTTCTTATTAAACCTACTGTTTAAAATAAGTAAGAAGGATTATCCATCACCTTTTGGTTAATTGTCAACCTTATTCCCTCCATTATAATAGCTAAGCAGGGTTCTACTCTAGATCTATTACAAATAGTTTTTTCAATTGATTTAGCACTTTAATTTTTTTTCTATCCATTTGTTACAGATGAAAACCTAGTTGTGTTACTAGTAAATATGTTACTTAATTTTTTTTTTTTTGCTTGTTCCATTTATACCCTGCCTTTAACTTCTATGGTCATATCAGTGGCCGTTCTCCTTTGGAACATACCGAAGGTGTTAACTCATTATCTTTGGTTTTTAATCATTAGATCACGTGCACATTCACACACTCATTCATACTTCCAGACTCTGGGGAAGATGGGGAATTATCTTGGTCGGAGAAAAATCCCCACCCCCACCGCCGGGAATCGAACCCGGGACCCCTAGCACTGCAGGCAGGTGCTCTACCGACTGAGCTACGGGGCCAGCCACTTAATGATTTATGAAGCAAATGAAAGCACACTTACTTATTATCATCATCACTATTTTCCATTTCATCCTTGACTGTATCTACCTTCCATTTTTCATCAGAATTTTCATTTTTGAAGATGGAATGCAGAATTTCGGCTGGTTGTTCCTGAAAACAGAATAATAACATATTTATGAAATTTAATTCAATTCAGTTTACAGTTCTGGTAATGCCTAATAGCAGGCGTCTTCAGCTCTGCCCTGATATGCTGACGCCCAATAAATAACAAAAGAATACAGCCACTTGCAACCAAATAAATAGTCTGGTAATACAATTTTGCATCTCATTGATTTTCTGTTATACATTTGAGAGCTTTTTGTATTTTTTATAGTCACATGGTTTCATCTTCCCATCAATTAATTTTATATCTCTTCTTAAAATTATTATTATGAATGTTCACTTTTCTACCTACTTCATTTTAATCACTTAAACATTTGTTGAAATTGTTTCATCATACTTTTCACTGTACAAGGTCGGTTAAAAAAAAAAATCTGGAATATTCGTAATTTTAAAACAATGGAGTGTTTGAGCAAATTGTTACTGGCTCTGCACACAACTGTGTTTAATCTGTAACCGCCAGAAGTTTCATGATTGAATGTCTGTTAGTTATTGTTCAGTGCTGTATTGAGAAGAATGTTGTGTTGCACAGTTTGAAAAATTTGACTTTAGCAGAACAATGCATCTGGATTAAGTTTTGCATGGAACTCGATGAAACCTTTACAGAGACACACCAAATGATACATTAAGCCTACAGTGATGAGTGCTTAAGCCGCACTTGGGGTTACGAGTGGTTCTTGTGATTTACAAATGGCTGGACAGAAGTTAAATATGACCCCCATTCAGGATGCCCTTTTAAGTTTACCAATGAGATTAGTTTATCATGAATTCATGCCACAGAGACAAACTCTTAATTGATGGTACTACCAGGACCTGTTATGATGCCTGCAAGAAGGAAACAGCCCAAAATGTGACAAGACTATTCATGGTTCTTGCATCACTATAACACACCTATACATTCATCCCTATTAGTGTGCAACTGTTGCACAAAACACTAAATCACTGTGCTGCCTCATTCACCGTTCTCTCCAGACCTGATCCCTGCACACTTCTTTTAATTTCCAAAGATGAAAACTCCATTTAAAGGACAAAGATTTGCAATGACAGACAGGTTAAAAGAAAATTTGCAGATGGTGCTTCAGCAATCCAGAAAGGGACATACCAAGAGTACTTCTAGAAGTGGGAGTGGTGTATCAATTGGGAGGAGAGTATTTCAAAGAAGACCATGCACCATAAGTAAAAGATAAGAGTAGAAAAGTTTTGTGGACAAAGTTCCAGAATATTTTGAACAGCCCTCATATGTACAAGGAAATATAAGAGACTAAAGCAGCACTTAAATCTGGCTTAAAATTCCAAAAGCATTTTTTTTTTAATTTACGTCCGCCCCAACGTAAAGTTATATCGGACGGTGAATGAATTGGGTGAAATGATGCTCAAATGAGTCCAGCATCCATGGAGCTTAGAGTTACCCAACATTTGTCTTGAAGGATAAGAGAAAACCCTGGAAAAACCTTATCTAGATAACTCACTCTGACTGAGATTCGAACTCGGGACCTCTTGAACGTGAGGCAGACATGGTACCATCTACGCTACTGAGGCGGGCTTGCATAACTTCTAGACCTTGTACTAAGTAGGCCTATGAAAGAAATCTTAGAGTTCATTGAAGTTAAATTCTTGCAGAAACAATTTTGTTTAACATTTCAGTGTACAGACACAGAAAGCAAAATTGACAAGTTAGCCATCATTAAATATTGGCTTTGAATTTCCATACTCTATGACATAATAAGATTAATGAACAGACATAAAATGTTTAAAAAACAACAAAGTACTGCATATTAAAACAAATAATAAATATCTCAGATATGGCTGATGTAACAGTACAATTATTTCAAATTAACTGAGTG
Source organism: Mantis religiosa (assembly GCA_030765055.1). Classification (NCBI taxonomy): domain Eukaryota; kingdom Metazoa; phylum Arthropoda; class Insecta; order Mantodea; family Mantidae; genus Mantis; species Mantis religiosa. The sequence continues at coordinate 61,731,784 of CM060947.1, read as the reverse complement.
TTTTAAAGTTAATTATATTTTTTCCATATGAAGGTTTATCTACATCTTAAGATTCACCCATTACATAAAATCGTATAAAATCCCTTTCAAAAACAGAGGACTTTACAGTTATTCCCAGTACATTAAAGATATACACTTTATGTGAACTTCTTGAAAATTACACATGCTAGGAATCAACATATCACGGAATACTATTCAAATAGTAAACTGATGACATATGGAGTGCCTCAAGGTTCCGTCCTCGGCCCCTACTTTTTATAATATATGTCAATGACCTTCCAAATATCAGTGAAGGGAAAATATTTATGTATGCTGATGACACATCAATAGTAAATACAGGTAAAAGTTCGCAAGCTTTGGAAAATACAACAGTAAGTAATACAACACAAGTTATACAGTACTTTAGGTCGAATAACTTACACATAAACTTAAATAAGACAAATTACATTCAGTTTCAAACTCCACAGAACAGGTCGCCATCAAATACAAAGACAATAATTGAAAACAGGAAAGTAAATGCAGTCGATAGTGCAAATTTTCTAGGACTAACTGTGGATAAAAACCTAACATGGGACAAACACAATGATCATACATGCAACCAAATGAGCTCAGGGTTATTTGTAATAAAGAAGATGATGAACATAGTGGACGTTAATACACAATGTTATATTATGGATTGATATACCCACATATATCGTATGGGTTAACAGTGTGGGGACGTTGTGCTAAAAAACACAGTAACTGAGTATTCCTTCTCTAAAACAGAGCAATAAGACTAATTATGGGAATGAAACAAACAGACTCTTGTAGGCAAACCTTCAAAGACCTAAATATTTTAACTGTATATTCAGTTTACATATATGAAGTAATAGTAGAATTATTTAACAGGCAAGATAAAGGTAAAACAAATAAACAAATACAGCGGGTTTTCTCAGGGATCTCCAGTTTCCCCCGCCATCTCATTCCACCGCTGCTCCATTTTCATCTCATGTATCATCAGTGTCATCGCCTGCGGTGCCGTATGTAGTAAAAGCGGGCGTTAAACACTACATATTTCATTTTTGAAAAATATTCATAATCTTAAAATATTCAAGAAAAATTTAAAGAAATATTGTATGGAAGGTTGCTATTATTCAATTGACGAATATCTTAGATAATATTAACTAAATAAATAGTATTTGTATAATATAGGTGTAATAGTGTATAGTTTATGATTTATTATTGTAATTAGGTTATTTTAGAACTTGTTTATGTAGATATTAAACTATGTGATTTTCTGGTTGCACATATTTAACTTGACGATGCTTTGAATATCTATGTTTTGTATTCTTTTAAACAGATAATAAATGAATGAATGATACTTAATAAAAATTGTTAAACTATTTTTGAGAAAATTAAAAGGTTTAGAAATTTTCCATGTTCCACTGCCACCACCACCATCATTTCTTTCTTAAATTCAGGCAGTTTAAAAACATTAATTTCAGATGAAATCTTGACATCAAATTTTTGGGTGGAATACAATACCTCTTACCTACTTATATGTAGTGGAATAAAAAGTACAGATATAAGTTTTGGAAAATTCAAACCGAGAGCAATACAATCTTGTAAATGGTTAAATTGCACAAAAATATATATTAATGAGTTCCACAGTTTATGTACAGTAAGCTTTTGTCATTTCTTATGATGTATCAGTAATGTAAAATTTGTTCAAAATGAATAGGGCTTTGCAGGTTACTGGCACATAATCCAAGATATTCTTTCTATTAATGAAGCAATAAAATTATGATATTTTAATCAAAAGTGTTAGAGCAATAATTTTTGAAAAAGTAACATGTAGTAACAAAAATTTTTCCTTTTAAAGCATAGTTTGAGAAGTTGGTATTTGCTTGAATATCTTCAATGTCATTTCATTAGAAACTTGAAGAAATTACTTCCCATTGTACTATTGGAGAACACCAAATTACAGTAATTTAAAGAACTCTGCAAAAGGAGTTTTTGAAGTTAGCATGACAGAAATCAATGAAGGGTTTAACTACTAATATGAACTTTATAGAAATAAACTAAACATAACAGTGAACTACCTGAGTAGAATGCGCTGCAATGAACTGCTTAAGTGTAGCATCAACTGCTTCACACTGCATCTTGAACTTATGCGAAGCATTCAGCAGTCGTATACACTGCTGACACACTTGAGATGGCATTCCATCACCAGCAGAAATCTACAACACATAAATAATCAAGTCAAACTTCTGCAATAGTTCTGAAATGGAGCAATATTTTGAGTAGTAATATTCACACAACTTTCTCTAGATCTACCATTTATTTTTGAATCTAATCCACCAATATTTATACAAAACATTTTAACATGTTTATCTGGCTAGTTTACATCAGATATTGAATGTATGAATTAAACAGCTAAAATTATGCTCAAATAAGCACAGGGTCCACAGAGCTTAAAAGTTACCCAAATGCATCCTTTTACAAGGGAAAACCCTGCAATAAACCTTAACCACATAAGCATCAATGAGCTGGGAATGAACTCCTGATATTGGAAGGAGGTTACACTCTGGGAAGTGTTGACATTAGGGTACTTATGAATTTAGATAAAAAGGATGTTAATGCCTTATAGTATAAAACATTTAAAGGGACCAGATTAAGGTCACTGGGACACACCACCATGACACTCACTAAGGAACACTGCCTCACCGATCATGATTACAATGAGTATTTTTTAAACCTGTGCATAAGAAACTCTCCACTGCCAGCCAAGTATATATGGTGAAGTACTTATTTTGTATCGAAATTTAATTGTATTGGAACACGACAATGAAACGAAATAATTATTAAATTATAGATGAGTCGTATTTATTGCACATCAGCTTCACTTACGTACCTAATTTGAGGACATGTTTCGCGAACCATCGTTCGCATTGTCGGCTCTTATGCAACTCATAAGAGGCATAAGAGCCAACGATGCGAATGATGGTTCGCGAAACAAGTCCTCAAATTAGGTACGTAAGTGAAGCTGATGTGTAATAAATACGACTCATCTATAATTTAACAGTTATTTTGTGTTTCAAATAGGATTGTATTTGTCCTTGAATGCTACTAGGTGAGCAACCAATTGGAGTCCCACAGTGTTGTCATATTGCATTCCCTGTAAGTGGTGTGTGACAAGTGCCAATAGAATCCATCTCTAATAAATACTATTTGCGCTAAGATAAAAATTCAAATTTTGTAAAAAGTGATCCATGAGTTAGAGAGTAATGTGTTCTAGCATAACCGTACAGACCCCATATATTTTGGTTTTTCTAATACAAAAAATTAAGTACATATTACAACAATGCATCGCAACGTAAGCACTGTGATGAGCATCATTATTAGTTGGCATGTACGCGCATAAGTATATTTATAATTACTCAGAATTTAAATGTAAACATTTGACATGATGTGATAAAAGAATTACTTTGAATAAGCCAAGGTGTTTGCTAAATTTAAGAGAGAGCAAACAGTAAACTTCCTGCTTGACTGTAGGATACTACATCGACAGAATGTGCGTCGTCACATTATGTGTTTGATTATGAACAAATTCATAATTTCTATTTTCTCTAGAGAGTTCAAAACAGTATTATTCACTCCTTCAGATAAATTTTCCGCAGGTAAAATAGTCCCCCGTTCGGATCTCTGGATGGGGACATCTGCAGGACGTCAATTACAGAACACCCTCAAAATTCTCCAATGGAATGCAGGAGGACTTTCACATTTAAATATTAAAAGTCTGTAAATGATTATTCTACTCTGAAGGATATAAAAGGTGACTACAATTAAAGAAAACTGACTTATTCTTGGGCTAGTAAAAAAAAATCACAAACACATTTAAAGAACAGATTAATTTTAGTTCCTCAAAATAAATGTGAAATGAAACATTTGCTAAGTTCTTCTAAAAAAGTTGAAGTTTCAAATAATAACAAATCTTGCATGTATCAAATTAGGTGATTGAAATGTGATTAAGATTTTACATTGATAAAACCAAACGTCCTTTAGAAACTAGAATAAAATAGGATTTTAGAAACAATACAAACAGATTGATAAATATGCTTTGGTAGATAATTTGTGATAATTTAATCTTGAAATATATCCAGAAGCTACATTATTAAAGCATGGGTTCAGAGATTTAGGTTTTGGCATATAACACTTGGGCTATCATTAGCCTGCCAACACCATGTAATTGGGAGGTGGATAGGTATCAGGCTTTCAAATTTATCTTACCTTGTGTTTTTCGTGTCTTACATGCATTTTTGTTCTTTTGGTTGCCATTGTTACAAATAAACTTAAGCATGATTTTTTGAAGTTGGTTACTGCATCATTACACAACAAATAGGACTAAGCGCCATCTATGTTCGACAACAGTACTATTCTTTGTCATAGCATATGAAAATTTCAATGAGAATTTTGTGGTCATATTCTTTGTCCTTTGAAAAGACCGTCTCACCTTTATGAATAACAATAAAACAAGTACAGCTTACATTTGGCGAGATGCTACATTGTCCTATATTTGTGTTATGGCTTCTCTGGGGCAATTTGGATGTCACTTACACATCTCCCTCACGTTTGTCATTTTGGTAGCATTATAAAATTATTGGTGTGTATAATAACATTGGTGATAGCTCATATTTACTGAGATGCAACGTACCTGCATTTCTTTTATGAAAAAATAGCTATTTTATACGGAATGAAAAAGAATGAGCAATTAAAATATATTATTCTTTCCTATATCAACAGAGTTCAGGATCTTTCGTAACTATGATGTATATAACTGGATTATAGTGCATAGGTACCTCTAAATTTGTAGCAATAATTCAGTTAATTGCAAAAATTTACAAATGTAAACAACTCTTGTACAGTTTAACACTTTTCAGGTTATGTGCTACAATTGGCAGAGGAATTGACCATTATTTTGCACCTATTTTACTGCTCAGCAGTATGCTTGTGACCTATTTCTATAAAAAGTCATCAAATAAGGAATTCGGCATATACCTTAATGACAGGTGACAGATTCATTATTTTATCGGGTATTGATAGTGTTGATCCCTGTTTTTCATCTTCGTTGAACAGGGGAACTAAGGATTCTTTTCTTGTCATACAGAGACGGCAGATATTTTTCATAAACACAGCCATTTCTTCGAAGGAACAATTACTTGATAAACAACACTTTTAATGGGGCACATTCCACATTAATAATATTAACGCCATCTTATAAAATATACTTTTCCAACTGCGCCATCTTTATCTACCACGGCTACCTGGATTTCTTTCCAGCACGTGTACGCTGGTGTACATTCTCGCTTGTCAAGCTTTGTTTATAACACGACCTGACCGACCTATACTAGGGGAAATAAAATTTGTTTCTTTCCTTTCTTTGTATTCAGGCGTCTCAAAACATGTACTTGAACTGGTTTCTATTTGGAATTGTTGACTATAATACAATATATTGCTTATTAGGTACAACATGGTAGGGAAACTAAAATATTTCAGGACCTCCTTCAATTGAAGAGTATTTAACTAGTTATAAAGCCAGGTCAGAGCACATGTATTATACTACTCCATTAATATAGTCCTTATCAAGATCTCAGCCAAAATACAAGTGCATTTTATGTATAATATGTGTTTTTAGTGTATGTTTCTGCGTCGTTGCATAAGTATGTCTGCGAAAACTTTAATTCAGAAAGAATTTCGATGAATACCAAACATAGTGTTTTAAGTGTGGCATATTTTAAGCGTAGTACTGTACAAACATTTCAGAAATGACTAGTAATTTAGATTGAAATACCACATGTCTAAAATATTTAATGCCGCCCCCAAGAAACGAGGTACTCTGTGGTTACAAATAACGTATTTTGATGTATGTCTGGATGTGTTTCGAAACTTCTCTTCCTTATTTTTATTATAGCGGAACTTAATAGCAAATCACAATCCTTTACCTACATTATCAGTCAATGATACCTAATTTATTCAACTCTTATATGGAAAGATTTCTTCTCTTGGTTTCAAGCTGGTTGACATCAGTAATACCTCTATTTTCATATGCTTTTTTATTCTTTCTTCAAATAATTTTATTCACTGAGCTACTGGCAACTGCCAGCAATCTTCTGCTATATTGTTGCATAATACTTATACGTTCTATAGCGTTGTATTTCTTCAATGTGTAGCAATTTCTTAATATATAGCTTTCAAAAACTTTAGGGTCGATTGTGGGGTCGATGTACAATCTGGAAGGTATTAACTACGCAAACATCCAGCAACAACGTAGAACGTTAACGCCGAACGCGCCTATGTCCACAGTTGTAGGTGCAGGCTTTTCGGAAGTTGGGAGTCTGAGATAACTTTTTGTGGGAGTCCTGGTATGATATGTTAATATAAATATTTTTATAGGATACATTCGATCAGCATTTTTGTTGTTGTAATTTACGTCCTCCAACGTTAAGTCATATCTGACGATGAATGGAATGGGTGAAATGATGCTCAAGTGAACCCGGGGTCCATAGAGCTTAGAGTTACCCGACATTCGTCTTTCAGGATAAGGGAAAACCACGGAAAAACACGTATCCAGGTAACTCACCCTGACCGAGACGATCAGCATTAGAAAATGCTATTTAGAATCTGAATAAAATACATAGTAGGTAATATACACAAAATGACTTGATCTGAGATCATACAATTCAGGCCCTTCTGGCACTAGTCACACATGTTGGTTCACTGGTAGTCTTCTACATGGAAATTACTACGCCGGGAGGTGATTGTTGAACCGTTACACATCTTCGTTCCAAGTACACTACACCAAGATGTAAGGGAAGCTGCTGAAAAAAACTCTGTGGGCCTGAGAGCGAATATGTGCAGTATAGTACCTACTGAACCCAAGTTCATGATATATGTGTTTCTGAGTACCAAAGTATGTTCGGTAAAAGCCTTAGATAGAACTTTATTTTGAAAGATCTGGAAACGATTAATTTGTTTGCGGCTGCACCTGCCCAGATTGGACAAAGATATGTGCGTATAGGACGAAGTAAAAACTAGTACAAAACAGAATTATTCGCAAAGAAGACATGCGGGACACGGTTTACGTAATCTGGCGTAAGCGAGCTTCAATTTTAAATTAGTGTGAGAATTCCAGGTAAGTCGACGATCAAAATGCAGGACAAGATATATATTTAACAGCCTCAATGGCACGTTATCCGCCTCGGTAGAGTAGATGGTAGCATGTCTGCCTCACGTTCAAGAGGTCCGAGTTAGAATCTCGGTCAGGGTGAGTTATATGGACAAGGATTTTCCCGCGGTTTTCCCATATCCTGAACTGCAGGAAAGTGACTCTATTAAAGATGTACTAATACTTGTTTCACATAAGCTTGCCCCGTATCTCTTAACGGTCACGTGACCAAGCCCCCTCTCATTGGCTGCTGTTGTACATAAAAATTAGTTCGTTATTTAACATGGTGATATATCTTTATATGTTGGAAGAGAATTGTCAGATTTGTATTTTCGTACCTGTTTGAATTAAATATATTACGCAACAGAGTTGATTTATCTGAAATGCATGTTAATTCTTAAACGAAGTAAAGAGGAGGTTCCTTTGCTCTGAAGCTCGCCTTACGTGCTTTGTCGGTAGTGATGACATATTTGTTTATATGACTTTTATCACTGACCTTGTTTTGAACTGGATTAGTCATATATTGCCATTCGAACGTGTGTTGTGCCGAGTGCGTGAGCTAAATTATTTTATTGCGTGTGTACTTATTATATGTATAATGGCAGAGTCTACCGCCAGTTTTCGCTGTAGCATCGCAAGGGTAAACCTTTACAAAGCGGCGAAAAAAGAATTGTGGTGCATGTTTTTAATGCACTCACAGAGATGAATCCGTTTTTGTCACTGAGAGAAGTCGAACAGCCGTGCTCTGAACTTACAGCTGTGAGTGTTAGATCCGTAGGAACATCGTGATGTGAAATTGAGACAACAGGAAAACTTACTACTCCAAGCAAAAGCAGGAATAAACAAAAGCGCGTGCCCAGAGAAAGTACGTGAAAAGTGCTGTGCGTCGTCATGTGAATAGTTTTTTCTTTGGAAACGAACTCCTTAACATGAATAACATTTCGTCTGCTGTAAATAAGGATGCAGATTTACCAACTTTCAGCAGATCTGGACTGTATAGATTGCTTATACAGCTGGGGGTTGTGAATGAAAAAAGAGGCAAGAAAAATGTGCCAAAAGACAGAGACGATATTGCTGTGTGGCGAAGACGCTATTTAAGGACAATCAGAATGTACCGGGATACAAGTCGCAGAATATACTACCTTGACGAGACTTGGGTGAATGAAGGACACACGAAACGTAAAGTATGGCGTGACACGACTTTTAAGACTGAAAGACAAGCATTTTTGCAAGGTATGTGTGCTGGTTTAAAAAATTCCAGTGGAAAAGGCCGAAGGCCTTTCATTATAAACTTGTATCGGTTTCATTGCTCATTCATTCACTTTCAACTTGCTCAGTTTCATTATAATCTTGTATTTTTGCATGCCTTCATATCCTTATTTGTATGATTTTATCTATCTTCCCGGAAATTATTATGACGTTTACTATAGGTTTAAATGTGACGGGAAGGCACCGCCTATGGCCTATGGCACCAAAGCATTAGCCAATTAGGGTGAGGGGGAAGGTAGTTGCACGCGGAGTGATACATGTCAACGGGACAAGGTTATATGAAACAGAGATTAGAACGTTATACAGATACGAAATAGAGATACGTTACACAGATGCATTACACAGAGGACGAAAGCAGTGCGGCAAGTAATGATGGTGAGGACGTTTGCCGGAGTAACGACAAACCCCTCGTCATAGCTCTGGAATAGTCATTTACGTTAATATCTATCGATATTTATTTGGGTTTACTAAATAGCAAACTTTTATTTTGACTTTAAATAGGCGCTCTTAATATCTTTCGATTACATGCACGCTATTCGTACGCTGCGCTGCCTGTTACTGTCGCTGTCTCTCCCTCACACACAGGCGAACGATATGACTACGTTGCAGCGCTCACATACTGGCTAGATATTGTCATATGTAGGAAGTTTGAAGCGATAACCGACGTGTTTGATAAATTCAGAGACCAGAAGCTGAAAATCCGTATATTTGATCCTGCGCATTATTTTACATCACTTGGACTTACCTGGGATGCCACGCTGCTATATACCGAGTTGAGCTTCAGTTGCTTCAGAATTATCATTAGCTACTCAAACTTAAAACAGGTATAAGAGAAGGATTATACCGTGTTTCTCAATGGTACTAAAAAAAGTATGGATGAGAAAACGGATTCAAGTGGTTTCTCCTGAAGATCTTGATCTGAAAATACTACGAGAAGATGATCCTCTGGGATATATTTTAGAAGTTGACTTTAAGTATACTGAAGAGTTCCATGACCTGTATATGATTTTCCGTTCCTACCTGACTGTATAAAGCCGAAGGATTCTTCTACAAAGAAGCTAGCTAATTCTTCACCTTGCATCACGAACTAGGATGTAACATTGCATGAGCTCAAGCAGGCCATTAGTCATAGGTTATGTCTAACAAATCTCCATCGTGTGCTGCAGTTTCCTCGGTCATGATAATGATAATATGTGTATAAGGACGCTCAACTGCAGCGGTCATCAGTGCCCTTACAAAAAACTAATTCATGGCAATAACCAGATATAAATTATTTAAAAATTTAACAACAGATCAAAACAAAATGACAATAAAATAAATAAGCCCAAATAGATAAAAACAATTAAAAACTATAAGACCAAATAAATACCAATATGCATAAAAATTACTACTTTCAATATCAACTTGCCAGAACAAAAGCTACCTGCCCAGTGGTGGTCGAACCAATCTGTTCCTTTTCTTTGGGACAGGGCTAGGGCTTTCAGCAGGTTTTTCCTGCCTTTTCCTCACTGTCGTTTGGGCAGTGAGGACAGGATTCACCCGCTCCACATCGTCAATGGAGCAGGATGGCTTACGCACTGGTGACTTCAAATCCAGTCTCTCGACAGGATCGGAAACTGCGACCGGCTAAGATGAAAGTCGCCAATCAGCGTCCTCTCCAGATGAGTCCTCAGATGTTGTGAACGGAGATGTTCGCGGACTTTTGTGCTGGCTAGCTCTCCTTTCACTGGTCTTACTATTTACCTTGAGGAAGTCCGTTCTGTCATAAGAGGTCTTAAATTTCCTTGACGATACATTACATACTACCGGTTCACTTGTTCTTGAAGTAGATGCTTTCGGCGGTGACTTGGCTAAAACCTTCTTCTTAGGACTGGACTTGGTCGGCGCGCTCACTGTTGTTCATGTTGGTGTTTGTTGCTCTGGCTGTGATCTTGGTGTAATTGACCTTTCGGATACTACTTCCCCGTTTATTTCGCAGGTTTGTGTTGCAATTTCACGTCTAGGTACCTGCATAGCTGCAACTGCACTATAAGTAACGGTCCTAGGTACAGAAGGCTGACGAATACGCAAGAGTTTCCGGGCTTCCACGAAGGAGACCCTCTCTCTTACCCGGATCTCTTGGATCGCCTTCTCCTCCATAAAACGGGGACATTCTCTGGAGTTTGCTGAGTGATTACCACTGCAGTTAACACACTTTGCGGGTGAAGTGCATGCATTGTCATGCTTGACTTCCCCGCAGGCAACGCAAGTGGCAACTCTATTACATGAATCACTTGTGTGGCCAAAGCGCTGGCATTTTTAACACCTCAGTGGATTAAGTATATACTGCCTCACTTCAATAGCTTCATACTCTGCCTTAATCCTTTGCGGGAGCTCTACCCGATCAAAGGTAACAAACAGGGTACGATTGGGCACTAGTTCACCTCGTTCTTCGCGGTGAACTTGATATACATTAGTCATACCTTGTTCCACCAAGTTTTGCTGAATCTCCTCATTGGACATACCATCCAATGCGCTGGTGTTCACAACACCACGCGAGGTGTTCTAAGTCCTATGCAACTCAACGCGCACCGGATAGCTCGCAAGCATATTGGCTTTCAAGATTTTAGCAGCCTGTGTCGAAGAAACTGCTTCGACCAGGAGCGTGCCATTGCGAGATCTAGTATGTGCCTTCACAGAACCAGCAATACTATCTAAGCCCTTCTGAATAACGAACGGATTCACGATACTAAACTTCCGACCTTCCTCAGTTCTATAAATAACTAAATAGCGAGGACCACTACACTCGGCTATTTCCTTTCCACTTTTGCTAATAATTGTATTAATAGAGGGGTTTACCATAATAGATGGACTAAGTTTCATCCCCCAGTGCTCCCCACCCACCACGGAGCCCAACAAGGGGTCATCCCACTGGGATGACAGGGCTACACAGAGGATATAGCGAGCTCGCCGTCTCACTCACCCTGGAGTTCGGAACAATACCTAGTCCTGGCCGATTGATTAGGGGTGGATTAGTCCCTAACCTCCCGTTTAGGTGAAGCAGAAACCAAAGTAGTGTATTAGAAATGCGCACCCTCCCCGAATTCAGAAGGTCACTGGAACGAGCTCAGATGCGCATCCCTCAACCACCAGGACAAGCCTTTCCACCGACACGGGTCTCCACGCACGGCCTACACGTGGGTGGGTGTTTTGTCTGACCCCCCACCACGAAGAGGAACCCACATCAAGGGTGTCAGTTTGGCTCGGGACCCCGGGATCGCCAATTCCCGTACCTACATAAGTAGGCCCCTGGGGGTTCCTCGGTCTGGTAAAGACTTACGTCAAATTCACTGCCACAAGCATCGAGAGTTGATTTCGAAAATATAGGTAACCAAATCTATATACGACTTGTCACTGATTGGAAGATACTAGAAAATATGGTTGCTAAGCTTACATTTATTGACGGAAATACATATGGACCTATGACTGCAGTACACATGCATTCGCGAGAAATACTCCAGCAAACCAATATACTTTGGGATGTGTGTGTGTGTGTGTGTGTGTGTGTGTGTGTGTGTGTGTGTGTGTGTGTGTGTGTGTGTGTGTGTGTGTGTGTGTGTGTGTGTGTGTTGGATTATCTCCAAGACCTTAATGTATCGTTATTATTATGTGCTGTTGTCATATTACGGATTCAAAACTCATGTATGTGGATAATAACTCTTCCATCGAGTGACTACAATAGATATGTTCTTCTTCTTCTTCTTCTTCTTCTTCTTCTTCTTCTTCTTCTTCTTCTTCTTCTTCTTCTTCTTCTTCTTCTTCTTCTTCTTCTTCTTCTTCTTCTTCTTCTTCTTCTTCTTCTTCTTCTTCTTCTTCTTCTTCTTCTTCTTCTTCTTCTTCTTCTTCTTCTTCTTCTTCTTCTTCTTCTTCTTCTTCTTCTTCTTCTTCTTCTTCTTCTTCTTCTTCTTCTTCTTCTTCTTCTTCTTCTTCTTCTTCTTCTTCTTCTTCTTCTTCTTCTTCTTCTTCTTCTTCTTCTTCTTCTTCTTCTTCTTCTTCTTCTTCTTCTTCTTCTTCTTCTTCTTCTTCTTCTTCTTCTTCTTCTTCTTCTTCTTCTTCTTCTTCTTCTTCTTCTTCTTCTTCTTCTTCTTCTTCTTCTTCTTCTTCTTCTTCTTCTTCTTCTTCTTCTTCTTCTTCTTCTTCTTCTTCTTCTTCTTCTTCTTCTTCTTCTTCTTCTTCTTCTTCTTCTTCTTCTTCTTCTTCTTCTTCTTCTTCTTCTTCTTCTTTTTCTTCTTTATCTTCCCTAATTATACCACTATCGTGGTGTTAGGGCTTCTTGTTTCTCTTATTCCTTTTAAGGTCGGACCTGAGCAACCGAAACTTTGGATCCGATGGAGAACCAGGATAGGTGATCAGCTCAATGCCCAGCCCCCGGAAACCCGTGAATTGCCACAAGAACGACACAAATAACTGTACTAATAACTTAAAATACCACTAAAACACTTAGCACTCCGAATATCCTAAATGCTGTTAAAATAGAATCAAGGTACTGTGATATGCTTCAAGGCTTTCTACAACCTAGATACAAGGAGTTAGAATGCGATACAAAAAACCTAAACCTAATGGAAAAAGCTATAACACCTTACAGAGGAATTCGTTACTTAAGTCTACATCAAGTCTAAATCAAGTTTACAACATGCTTAGATTAGGTTGAAAGGTACAGTAGAGGACCCTAAGAGCAGGAACTGTTTAGGTTAGAGGGACAGATGACAAGAGGCCAGTCCTCCATCAGGATTGAAAACGTGATTAGGTTACGTTGAGGTAGTTAGAACAGACGACCCTAAGATCAAGAACAGGTCAAGTTAAAGGGCAGATGACTAGAGGCTTAGGTAAACATTAGCACGGATAAAATACACCACGTTTTGGTTACGTTGAAATGGTTAGAGTAGAAGAGCCTAAGATCAAGAACAGGTTAGGCTAAAGGAGGTAGAGTAGATAACCATAGGTTAGTTTAAAATAACCAGGGTTTAGAATAAGAAGTTAGAATAGGTGACCGACATCCTAGGGTAGATTAAGAGAGTAAAATAAGAGGAGGAACAACGCATCCAAAATTGCTATAGAACGTCAAGAACTAGTGAAAATCAAGAGATAGACTTAAAACTCACTAATCACAGTCAAAATCCACGTCAAAATTCCTGCTAAAGAATGCCCTGCGATGCAATCGGCCTGTCCTTCCTTAGCTGCCCATGTAAACTAGCTATGGGTAGATACGAAATAAATTTGCGAAGCTTAACTTCATCGTAACACGTAAAAATCAGATCAATGCTTCAGAACAAACAGTTTCCAAATGACATCGAACGATTTAACAGTCTGATAGCCCATACTTAACTAGTCCAAACCTTAGTGCCGCCGTTTGAAACACTTTTAGGTATATTTTTATATAACATTAAAAATTACATCCTTTTAAGACTTTGCACCGTAAGAATCATTAGTGTGTGATGGCTACATAGTAGCAGCTCAGAGGATATTCTTAGCAAGCACATGTCATTGAAAACAACGCGTTTCGCCTTTTTCGTTATCAGATAAAGGTTCGAAAGGGAGTTACCTACTTAGAAGACTACTTATGACTCGGAAAATTTCGACGTTCCTCTTGAGTACGAAATTTACGTATTTTACCCTGCCCAATGGTCTTTATTTGTGGTCTTTATTTCATGAAATTGAATGTTACTGTTTGGTGGATATAAGTTGTCATTAATATATCGAGAGGAAATCCACACGTCTATACCTCTAAGAATATAAGTTTTTCATTAATAAAGTATGAAGTTAATTAATTACACAAAGGATGTTATTACGAGGGCTGTTCAATAAAGAATGATCATAAATTTTTACGATCATATTTTTTTCGCACTATAATTCAATCTTATTATATTCAGTTAACAAACACGCCGTAGTAGTTTCATTGTTGGCACTCCTGGTTTCCGCCTGTGAGAGCCAGGTAAGTTCAGACATGTTCAGTATCGCCTACTGCTGCAATTGAGGTAACATGCAGTTAAAGTTGATGTTAGAGGAAGATCCGGAGTTTCTTTCAAACGTAATCACTGCTGAAGAAACTTGGCTACATCATTTTGATCCTGAGAGCAAACAGCAAAGCTCAGTGTGGAAATCTCCTACATCACCAACACCCAAAAAGCAAAAGTGCTTGCTTCTGCTGGGAAAGTTATGGTCATCTCATTTTTTGATATTCATGGAATGGTTTATCAGCATGTTGTACCTGCACACACATCAGTAACTGGGAATACTACAGGGATGTCCTGAAAACATTGCAAGTCCATATCAGGTGCAAAAGACCACATTTCCATGAAGCAGGCACGATAATGCGCGGCCGCATATTGCCAGTATTGTTGCTAAATACCTGGCAAAAATCAACGTGAAGTGCATCCCTAACCCTCCCTATAGTCCGGATTTAGCACCACGTGACTTTTTTCTATTCCCTAAGTTGAAGAAGCGCCTTCATGGGAGGCATTATCCATCATCAGAAGCAGTGGAGAAGGCGATTTTGAAGGATCTCTCAAAAATGGTTTCCAGCACGTCTTTGAAGACTGGCAGAAACGCTGGGACAAGTGCATCGCATTCAGGGGGGACTATTTTGAGAAGTGCCATCAAAATTATGAGTATGAGTAAAGGTACGCTGTCAATATATATATATATATATATATATATATATATATATATATATATATATATATATATATATATAATTCTTTATTGAACATTTTACTCGTGTATTTCCCCGGTAGACTATTAGGGGCTCTCGCATTCGAGATACACCACCATTTGTGGAGAATTTAATGTCATGGCGGCACGTTGGCCATGGTAGCTCAATGTATTATAGCAACTGGAGGGAAACCAGGAGATCAGTGGTTCAAATCCCGGCCATGGCATTGAATTTTTCATGTTGATCCTATCTATGGAAAACCTTAGCCTATTTATTTCCATCAATTAAATAAAATAATAAAAGTTAAATGATGAAGCCTGGGAGCCTGTACTTACGATAGTAAGTCGCCACAAACGGTGTATCTCGAATGCGAGAGCCCCTAGTAGTCTAACCGCGAAATATACGAGTCATGGAGAATTTAAAGTCATGACGGCACGTTGGCCATGGTAGCTCAATGAATTAGAGCGACTGGACGGAAACCAGGAGTTCCGTGGTTCAAATCCCAGCCATGGCATTGAATTTTTCAGGTTGAGCTTATCTATCAGTAATGTACCTACTTATGGGGTCCTAATGGGGCTTTCCTCATTATTATTCATTGTATCACGTATGTAAATAATGTCTGTAATCAATGCTGTAGAGAGCACATGCGCTGATTGATCAATAAATTAGTTTAAAAAAGACTTTCAGGTTGCTGCTCATTCTTGTTTTGCCTAAAGCTGTGCAGTGTTCAATTTAAGTTACATTTAAGTAGTGAAACCAGATTTTCTATATCCCAGTCTACGTTGTGTGTAGATAACATCTTTTGAAAACGAGATGGGTGTATGCACTCGTTAAATATAAAAGTCGAGAGATACAATTAGCTTTTAAACAGCGTGCATTGTTCAGTGAAAGCAATATTAATTCAGTTTTCTGTTCAGTTTGAAGGGGAGAGCATTTAAGGAGTTCATATTCCGATATTTTGTACATAAAAGTAATTTAAATAGCTACATCTTATGTCCAAAGGATAAATAAGTCAGTATTAACATATACATCTCATCCTTCATTAGAAGGATTAGGAAACCAAGCGGAAAAAATAAATGCAGGTGTCAATAGAAAGTAGATAAATACTGTGTACTTTAATATAAATGTTTAATTTTGGTTTTAATCACAAGTCAGTGAAGTAGTATTTGAATTAATCACCCATATTTAAATTTCTTTTATAGCCTTTGCACTTTAGGGATCCATTGGCTATTTATTTACATTTATTTATTATTTGTCATATCATCTCTGTCCCTCTGAACCCCATAAACTCCTTTACAGAGATGCAAGTGATAATTTGCGTCTTTTGGCAGGGTTAAACGGGATTTGTAACACTGAATTTTTGTTAGTGAATAAAGTGTATAAGAAGGAATGTTCACGAAAATAAGTTTTAACGATCTTACTTTTTACAAGCACTAATAGGAAAATGCACACGAAAACTGTGTATTTCCCTTCGAGAAGCGGTTACTGTTTATAACAAATGGTTTTAATAATTAAGAATTTTATGCCAACCTAAACCTATGACGAAATAATTATATTGCAATGAATTAAGTGCACACCTCGGTAGCGCAGATGGTAGCGTGTCTGCCTCACATTCAAGAGGTCCCGAGTTCGAATCTCGGTCAGGGTAAGTTACGTTGGAGGACGTAATATTAAAAAAATGAATTAAGTAGGTTATTAATAGTTTATTTTCGTTTTGTCCTCATGGCATTTCTGATTTAAATTCCAAAGTTACATATTGATACCGCCAAAGTATTTCTCCAAAAGGCACGGAAAAAGTACCAAAGCTTTCATTGTAGTCAATTTTAGCAAGTAATTTAATACCTTGAAAATTGTAAAACGATATTTCACTTTACACAGGTAGGAGATGACTATGAAGACCGTAACAGCAATATAGAGAAGTGCAAAACAGTAACTTCTTTTGTCGAGGAAGAAAATGAAAAGAGAAGTTAAGCAAAAGAATGAAGTACACAATGCAAATGTACAAAAATATAATAAAATGTAAGGCAGCAGGCTTTAATATGTGAAGGACATATACACATATTAGACACACATATTTCATTGTTTATTCCACAGCTTTAAAGTTAAATATTTAATCATATTGATACCTGCTTTTCACACAACAGATATACATTTCATTTCTTTAACCTAGATATTAACCTAGATGTTTACTTGTTCTCTCAAAGAAGTAACAAGTGTTAAATTATTTCTTAACCCCAGTTCTCAGTGTCCCCTTATTATAAGGCCCACTGATACATGGCAAACTTTGAAGGGTATCTGAAAATATGCGAACAACGGAATTATTTACGCAAGCCTATCACATATACACGGCGAGAGACCGTGCATGTACACTATGTTAAGATGTAATCATGTCTTCTGGACAACAACGTATCATACATTGCAGGGGCGAGAAACAATATATTATGTGATTAAATACGTGACAAGAAGAACGAAAACAGAATTAAACCCCTTTGTGTCAAGCGGCAAAACGGACGTCTGCAATGGTAATTTATATTTAGGTATAATAATCAATTAGCTAACCTCTCATATCAAACAGTTCCCAAGTGTTTTATTTGTATTTCGTCACTTTACTGCACTTCAAATTACTAATACTACTCTCTTCCAGTAAACCAGATAAACAGTCAGAGCAGCCCTTGACATTGAAGGTCAATATACATCAACGCGTCAGGTCCCGAGTTCGAATCTCGGTCAGGGCGAGTTACCTGGGTAAGGTTTTCCCAGGGTTTTCCCTTATCCTGAAATACGAATGTCGGGTAACTATAAGCTCTATGGACCCTGGGCTCATTTGAGCGTCAATTCACCCATTCCATTCATCGTCCGATATGACTTAACGTTGGAGGACGTAAAATTAAAAAAAAAAAAAAAAAAAAATCAACGCGTTGCTATCTTGTTACAAGGACAGGAAGCAGAAACTCTTTGAAGCAAATCAAACTGCTCTTTCGTGTAAGGCATTCTCGTTTCGCCGCTGGAAATCTATTGGTGTACTACAGTTACATTAAAATGGACGTGTATTCAATATCGCTCTATAAGAAAGAAATAAATGTAGAAAGAAAGAAAGAAAGAGAAAGAAAGGGAAAGAAAGAAAGAGAAAGAGACAGAAAAAAAGAAAGGAAGAAAGAAACAAAGAAAGAGAAAGCAAGAAAGGGAAAGAAAGAAAGAGAAAGAGACAGTTACATTAAAATGGACGTGTATTCAATATCGCTCTATAAGAAAGAAAGAAATGTAGAAAGAAAGAAAGAAAGAGAGAAAGAAAGAAAGAGAGAAAGAAAGAGAGAGAGAAAGAAAGAGAAAGAAAGGGAAAGAAAGGGAAAGAAAGAAAGAGAAAGAGACAGAAAAAGAAAGAAAGGAAGAATGAAAGAAAGAAAGAAAGAAAGAAAGAGAAAGAAAGAAAGAAAGAAAGAAAGAAAGGGAAAGAAAGGGAAAGAAAGAAAGAGAAAGAGACAGTTACATTAAAATGGACCTGTATTCAATATCGCTCTATAAGAAAGAAATGTAGAAAGAAAGAAAGAGAAAGAAAGGGAAAGAAAGAAAGAGAAAGAGACAGAAAAAGAAAGAAAGGAAGAAAGAAAGAAAGAGAGAAAGAAAGAGAGAAAGAACGAAAAAGAAGTAAAGCATTCTAAAATGTTCATAAAACAACTTATATACAAATCAAATCTGATTAAAATAATACCTTTTAATGGTGTAGGAACGCAATGAAATTATTATTATTATTATTATTATTATTATTATTATTATTATTATTATTATTATTATTATTATTATTATTATTATTATTATTATTATTATTATTATTATTATTATTATTATTATTATTATTATTATTATTATTATTATTATTATTATTATTATTATTATTATTATTATTATTATTATTATTATTATTATTATTATTATTATTATTATTATTATTATTATTATTATTATTATTATTATTATTATTATTATTATTATTATTATTATTATTATTATTATTATTATTATTATTATTATTATTATTATTATTATTATTATTATTATTATTATTATTATTATTATTATTATTATTATTATTATTATTATTATTATTATTATTATTATTATTATTATTATTATTATTATTATTATTATTATTATTATTATTATTATTATTATTATTATTATTATTATTATTATTATTATTATTATTATTATTATTATTATTATTATTATTATTATTATTATTATTATTATTATTATTATTATTATTATTATTATTATTATTATTATTATTATTATTATTATTATTATTATTATTATTATTATTATTATTATTATTATTATTATTATTATTATTATTATTATTATTATTATTATTATTATTATTATTATTATTATTATTATTATTATTATTATTATTAATAATAATAACCACTTGAAATATAATTTTTCACTACATATCTTAGTGATTTGCAACACTACTAATTTTAAATCATGTATGTCTAACGTTACATTGCGTAGTAAAACACTGTAGATGAATTTAGATAAGAAACAACATTTTTCTGTGAATTGCAAGCAGTATTTATTCCATTACCATAAAATGGTATAATTTTTACTGGGCACATAAATAATCTTCAGCGAATCTAACATATGTATATGAAGATAGAACATAAAAAAAGAATGTGTCATCTTGCATATCCTAGAACGTGGACTGTATTTGTTTTCATAGTTCTCTAGTGAATGTAAAACTCATTCCTTGGCTTGCTGCAAAATGGTGAAGTAACTGTACGAGGCGTTGAGAATCTGCAAACGGAAATAACCAGTTATTAGGAATGTTATAACTATCAGATAACCAATTAAGTTAGTAATTATTATATACAACTCACATATTGAAGTCTATACATGAAGAAAGCCATGGATAGAGGAAATGGAACTTTGGAAGAATATTTCTGACATTGATTAAGGAAAAACATAATGAAAATAAAATATAAAAGCAAACCGTCCTAATTTGACTGATGAAAGCTCAGTATTTTAGAAACTAATCTACTTATCTACTGGTGCAAGGGACAAATTATTATCTCTAGGAACTTTAAAAGTTCTTGCAATGATCACAAATTTCAAACAGAGAAAACTTAAGCGGTGCTTGTGTATATTGTCGCGAAGTCATTGTTGCGACTGGCGGCCGGTGCACACAAAGGGACAAATAGTGCAGCGCGGAGACAAAAGGCTTGCTGAAACAGATAAAGCTAGATGGAAAGTTCGTGTTTCATGTGTTGCCGTGATAGAGAACATTCCAAAAACGTTTGGAAATATGAGTGGAGCTATAAGCAGGAAGTCTCGACTCACGGAGAGTGGTAATCGGAACTGCGTGTACGTACAGCTGTGTTTTGAAAGTGAACTCTTTTATTTGTGGACGGCGACCTTGGAAGATTGTATTTGTGAATATTACGTAATTCTGCTACTATAAAGGTTGACCAAAGTGTGTTTCTACGGAAATAAAGAGCATTTTGAATTTCTGCAACTTGGGCTTTTAATTCTACGAACCCACAAATTCACAATATTAACTCTTAACACCATTCTCAATTAATACTAAAGATATTTGGATAGATGTCTGTCCATATCAGCTCGTATAAGCAAAGTAATTCAATCTCTCTGCACGCATGTGCGAGCGCAAATGAAAATATCTGTACAATGTTTCCAGAACTTATTTCTTATACTTTTAAATACACAGCAGAATACCATAACATAAATCAAAGTTCTTAAATATTTTTTTTATTAAGGACACCGTCAATTGCCAGGTTCATATGAACTCCGTCGATGAGTATACCACCTCATGCTATTTTATCACATACGTTTGAGAATCCACTGACGTAGATGAACAATTTATTTATTTTAAACATATACTTTAGCAAACACTGCAAATCCTCATTAAGAAAAATAGGAAATATAGGATGCAAACTAAGATTTAATTACGAGGGCTGTTCAATAAAGAATGATCACACTTTTTTTGACAATGTACCTTTACTCATCCTCATAATTTTGATGGTCCTTCCCAAAATAGTCTCCCCTGAATGCGATGTAGTTGTCTCAGCGTTTCTGCCAGTCTTCAAAGACTTACTCGAAAACATTTTTTGAGAGAACTTTCAAAATCGCCTCCGCAGCCTTCACCACTGCTTCTGATGATAGATAATGCCTCCCACGACGACGTTTCTTCAAGTTAGGAAATAGGAAAAGGCACATGGGGCTAAATCCGGACTATAGGGAGGGTGAAGGATGAACTTCGCGTTGAATTTTGCAAGACATACAGCAACAGCATTGGCAATATGCGGCCGCGCATTATCGTGGTGCAGCATCCAGCCAACTTCATGGAAATGTGGTCTTTTGCGCCTGAGCAATGTCTTCAGGACATCCCTGTAGTATTGTCCAGTTACTGATGTGTATGCAGGTACAACATGCTGATAAACCATTCCATGAATATCAAAGAATGAGATGACCATAACTTTCCCAGCAGAAGCAACCACTTTTGCTATTTGGGGGTTGGTGATGAAGAAGATTTCCACACTGAGCTTTGCTGTTCGCTCTCAGGATCAAAATGATGTGGCCAAGTTTCATCAGCAGTGATTACGTTTGAAAGAATCTCCAGATCTTCCTCTAACTTGAACTTTAACTGCATGTTACCTCCATTGCAGTGGTAGGTGATACTGAACATGTCTGAACTTGCTTGGTTCTCACAGCCGGGAACCAGGAGTACCAACAATGAAACTACTACGGCGTGTTTGTTTCACATTAAGCTAACAGAATATAATAAGATTGAATTTTAGTGTGAAAAATTATGGCCGTAAAAATTATGATCATTCTTTGTTGAACAGCCCTCGTATTTTAAAGATCGGTTTCTTTCTCAACAAAATATTTAAATCTGTAAGATTTGCAAGGCTATTGTAATTCAGATTCCGTGGTTGACACATAAATAACATAGTAAAAAATGAGAGGAAAATTTTTATTATCTTTGTATATTACTCAGGCATTAAAGAAGTGTTATTCTTTGGGTAGAAGATATAGCTTCCCGTGTAACTTTTACATATGCGAACATAAAATTAGTTTTTCTTAAAGTATATTAAACATATTACTAGGTGGTCTCATAAGAAAAGTCGTTTTTGTTTTTTATTTTGGTGTTTTGGAAAATTTATTGAGTTTCTTCGGTTTGGCAATGCTGTATACAGGATGCCATGGCTAGTGTTCCGTACGTTACGAGCATGTATCAATCTTCAGCTGTTAATAAATAATCACAAAATGGAGATAACAAAGTTTGAACTAAAACACTACTCCAACTTTGGCTTCACTAGTAGTCCTAGCAATTTAGCCAATGGACTTGGTGAGATATAGAGATGCGTGCTACTGGTTGAAATGCAAAATCCTAGAAAAGGTAGAGGATATAGTAGGAAGGCGTCTAACAACCAGAAGAGACGTAAGAGATGAATTAATTAGATTATGGGAAGCGGAGTGGGACACTACAGAAGCAGGACGCCGGGTTTATGAACTATTTCCAAATATTAGAGAAAGACTGCGTCTGACCAAGATGAAACCTAGCAAAGGACTTATTCACTATATTACTGGACATGGCCCCTATGGAGTGTACTTAAAGAAGATAAACAGATACGAGAATGATAATTGCGATATCTAGGAAGAGAGAGACACATCGGAACATGCCGTGTTCGAATGCCTAAAGTATCACGATGCCTTAAGAGAGGGTAGAGCTGAATTAGCAGGAAAAACATATGGTGCATACTAAGAACGAAAGATGTCGAAATTCTACAAACAATGGAAGATGAAGTCTCGAGTGGGGCAGACTGGAGTACGCTTAAGCAAGATGACTGGGGAGAATAAAAATAGACCACGGCCACTGGAAGCACGACAACCTCTACGTAGATCTGTAAGGCTGCAGGAATTGGAGTCACGTGTTCACGGCAATGAGGAAAACAATCAGGACGCTTCGGATGAAATGGGTGAACAACGATG
Organism: Mantis religiosa; assembly: GCA_030765055.1. Classification (NCBI taxonomy): domain Eukaryota; kingdom Metazoa; phylum Arthropoda; class Insecta; order Mantodea; family Mantidae; genus Mantis; species Mantis religiosa. The sequence continues at coordinate 61,708,610 of CM060947.1, read as the reverse complement.
GACCAGGATGAGACATAGCTGGGTCCTGGAAGGCAGAATTGTGGATGCATTAAGTGAAGAAACTTCCAGTGAAGACGATTTAGATGACAGCTACAAATAGCCGTTACGTGTTAGAGTTACATTTGTTTCATGATTAATAGAAGTCTTCTAAGCCACTCTGTTTAGTTTAATTAGATATAGGTTAGCTAGATTTAGATGATATCTGCAGATATTGTTTTCACAGACAAATTATATAAACACAAATAAAAAAATGTATAAATTAAGATAAGAACTTATGCCCTAGTTTAGATTCTTGATGCCAGGGTGATAGTAAAGCAAATTATAAAAATATAAAAAATAATAAAAAAAAGTCCTAAAACACTACTGGAAACAAGATTATAAAGCCGCTGCCGCAGCTCGAAGAATGTGTTAAGTGGAAGAAGGTGTCGTTAGTGAGCGTGTGATACAACAATGGTGCCAACGTTTCAACAATGGAGACGAAAACACTAAAGATTTACTACGTTCTGGAAGACCTGAAATATGAAATATTGAGGATACACGCCAAATTTTGCGTGAAAATCCGTTAACAGGTACCCATAGGCTTTCAGAAGAACTTGGCGCATCAAAACATACCATACATTGCCACATAAAGGCACTTGGAAGATCATACAGAAGATGTAGATCTGTACCACGTAAACTGACACCTCAACAGGCTGAACTTGAATGGATATCTGTCGTCAGCTTATCCGTAATCCCATGAATGATAGATTTGTCAGGAGAATTATCATTTGTGATGAAAAATAGGTATATTAGCAAAACCCTGATGCCTCGAAACAGTGACTTGATCCCCGCCAACCAGCCAAAGTTAACGTTAAGTAAAATCAGTTAGGTCCCGAAGTAATGTTGTGTGTCTGGTCGAATTTTGAAGGTGTGATTCACTGGGAGCTTTTTCCAAACTGGCGGGCGATTGATGCGGAGCTTTATATTCAACAAGTGGAACTAGTGCATGAAATTCTGAAGCGGAGATATCTAGCATTAGTTAACCGAAATAGAGTTCTGTTGCAGCAGGACAATGTAACATCCCATACTGCACGAACAACCATGGAAAAAATTCAGGAATTGGGAGGAATGGAACGGCTACCACGCCCAGCATTCAGCCCTGATCTCGTAGCATCAGATTATCATCTTTTTCGATCCATGACCCATTTTCTACATAGAAGAAATTTGGACAACTTTGAAGCAGTGCAAGTGGGTGTCACTGAATTCTTAGCATCAAAAACCAGATACTGGCACCATCGTGGGATAATGAACCTCGCTGAAAGATGTCTCAGACCATAGAATCTAATGGTCTATAATTTAAAAATTAGTTAATTGTTTATCGGAACACATTTCAAATAATTGTTTTCCTTATAAAAGCGTATTACTTATGAAACAGTATACAATACTTGGTCTTGTTGCCTCAACTTACAATGCAGTCTCTCATTGTGATATGGTACTTTACAATACTGTTGTCTTAAATACTAGATTTGGGACCACATACGAAGACAAGTGAGTGTAGGTTGCTCTGTAGCACTATTCTGTATCACGTGATTTCTCAATACATAGCGAACGAGAAGAAAAGAGGCAGTAACAGCTCCATATACTGTCTCTCTCTGCGAAGTGGTATCTGATCTGTTCTCGTGTATGCTCCCAACTATAATATCACACTTATTTTCCTGTACCAATCAAAATATTGTAAGTACTGATATACTAACCGAAGCAAATGTCTGCAGAGACATAATGTAGAGGAAAGAAGCGCGAAAGCTGATGGGCCTCTGTGCTCGCATGATGACCATCATCAGAGTGCGCTTGAAGCGAGTCGGCATCATACGCCAGCCACTGCCATAGGATGCCTCAGCAATGCCTTGGCTCTGTGTAGAAACAGTGACATTAGAATACCGTTTCAGCATTTTACATACCACTTACACAAACTTATATTTAAAGTTAAAACTGGGAATACGTTTAATTATGCTTGAGAATCGCAAAAGAGAAATGATAAACAGATGAGGCCTTAATACATGTGGACTTCAGTGGGCATATAATGTAAGTAGCCAATTAACAATCATTACAATAACAATTCTACAAGATGATTAAAAAAAAAGAAAAACACAGACAACAGTATGTTGCGCAGGACAGCAAACTGATCACTTTTTAAGAAGGATCCAATATCCGGAAATGCACCGTTTGGATGCTATAGAACGTCAAAGTTAGAGAACTGGGTGGACGAAAATCCACGTGCGCAAGTCGTTCAAAGTCACCAACACATGTTTAGTGTCAACGTATGGGTTGGCATAACTGCTGACCATATCATTGGTCCATATCTACTCCCAAACAGACTAACAGGACCGATCTACCTCGCATTTCTTAGAGATATTTTGCCTACCTTATTGGAAGACGTCCCACTAAACATTCGGCAGGTAATGCGGCTGCAACACGACGGAGCTCCAGCACACTTTGAGAAAAATGTGCGGAATCACCTAGACGTTACACAACCAAATCAATGGATTGGTAGAGGAGGACCAGTTCCATGGCCAGCTATATCACCAGATGTGACACCACTGGACTATTTTCTGTGGGGTAGTATGAAAACCATGATGTATTCTACTGCTGTAACGTTAGAGGAGGACCTCATTGCAGGAGTACATGGAGCGATTGCCATTCTTTCAGGTCAACCACACTTATTGGAACATGTACGTGAAGCTCAGCGCCACCGATGTAGGCTCTGCATTGATGTAGGAGGTACCCAGTGTGAACTCCGTTTGTAATTTAAACTACTTTGTGCTTCATACAGTTTGTTCGTTGTATTGACAAAATGGACACTTTGATGGTCTACTGCGCCCAAATGGTGCGTTTTCGGACATGGGTTCCAGCTTAGAAAATGATCAGTTTGCTGTCCTGCGCAACATACTTAGTGTTGTCGGATTTTTTTGGATCATCGTGTATATCCAAGCTGTTATGGATGGACAGTGAGGCTCTCAGATGCACGTGTATTTAGATTATTTATTATTGTTGTCAAGGACACAATATTCAGAATTATTCTTCATCAACTGGTAAATAAATGTACAAAATCGACAAAATATTGAGTAATGTCCAATGGTAAATATAAAGGGCAAATTTGTGAATACTTAAATTAAAATTATCACGTTAGGTTCGAAATTAAACACTGTCAAAGAAATTCTAAGTATGAAAATAATTAAAACGTTTATCTGAGGCAAAGGCATTGCCGGCAAGAGTATCAATGAGGTAAAGGGAATATATTTAAAACTATTAAGAATGTTAAATTGGGATAATGCAGCAGGCAATGATGTACGGATAGATATTTAGTAAAGGTTATAGTTGGAAACAAACTCACTTTTTAAAAATTAATAAAAAAATACTCTTCATTCCCGATAAAAGAACTTGACACAAATAGCACATAAAGTCATCAAACTGAGGAGGCACAGCATTTTGGAGATAATATTCCTGCCGTCTCAGCAACATCTGTATACTTGTTTTCCGGTATGCTGACGTTACCGAAAATCCATAGAAAAATAGGTTTGACCCCTTAAACGGCAAGCCCATAGAAAAAGACTCATAAAACACTACGCTAAGGAATGGAATAGTGCAGCACAGGAAGACTTTGGGAGGTTGAACTGATTAAGCAAAGCCATTAACTTCTGTTGAGCAATGTACACAGAAGCTTGATAAAGAGAGGAGCAGTGCTGTCACAAAAAATATAATTTAAAATTCAGACGATAACTAGAAGATTGCGATAGTCGCACAACTAACCCAAACATCCATTGCCATCGATATAGTTATACCTTCTATCAAGAAAATGCTCTAGAACTTAGAAATGAGAGCGAAATTAAGGGTAGCAGGCTAAAAATTAGCTCAGAAAAGTTCTTAAAATGTTGCAGCAAAAACCGCGTAGTAACCAGTCAAGTGCTACGCGCTTGTCCAAAGATCTGAAATCGGCGAATCATGGGGGGAACCTCTAGTGCAAACCATAAAGGATGCCAAGTTACCAACTATGCAACACACTTCACATGGCAGCTATACTGGTCGCCAAACTAGAATGTGACTGACAGTTCGTAACCACATGGAAGAACGCTGTAAATAAACGAGAGGGGATGAGTACGTCATAACGGTTGTCATAGTAACCATTAGAAGAACCAATTAGAGTCGAGACGTTTCCATGGCAATGTTAGACGCTAAACCTTGGTTGCCCATATTCTAACAGTGCTTAGCATGACTTGCGGGCAAGCGAGTTACGCAAACACTGCAGTAAATACAATACCTAGGTTTTTATTTCTCTTCTGATAACGCTGCATAAACCGAATGCCCTCACAGTTAGAGATCCTGTACTGGCAAGTTACTTTGCATTTTATTTGTGGCAATTTGCCTTGGTTTACGTGTGTGTGAGTCCATGTATCTGTGCGTGTGTTGTGATCATTTGCAATTGTGTCTAATGAATGTTTAATTATGTCTAAATATAGTGACAAGTGAAAACCTGAACGAAATCGGGAACCAAATAAAACTATATTTGGTAAAGGTATTCCAATTAAAGGACATACACGGGAAATAATATGCTCTGTGAGAGAATACTTCGATGAGCAGAAATTTAAAGGGGAGTCTAGTATCCCATTCTCTAAGTGCTTCATAGGACTTCCCGTGCTGTAGGTATCAGTAAGGATATTAAGGTTAAGATTGGGAAAGAAAAGTATTTTAAAGAAGAAAGTTAGACATTGGGGTATAAATTAGAAACTCCCGGAAAAAATTATGTAAGCGTCATTTTCCCACTTCAATAAGCATCAAAATGTCACAGGTAAGCCTCTTTTGTTATGATGATCTTTACATTGATGTGTTCTTGCATGTTCTAGCGTTTGCCTGTAGATCCATGACTGTACTATTGTCTTTCTGTACAGCATTATAAATAATTAATAATAAAATACCATTGCAGTCGCAACTGAATCACCTTTGCACGAGTAATCGTATCGCACTCTCCACATGGCAGCAATAAGCGACAAGGTCGCCTCTCTCTCCGTACGAAATGTCAATCACTTTCTAGATTGGCGACCAGTATAATAGCGCCCGCTTTAGATAGAGACGCACGGGAGTCCAAATATTCAGCTAATCTCGTTTTCGCTGCACCTGATTTATTTAGGAGGTTCGAATAACAACAAAAATCCATGTTTCTGTTGTACTTACCCGATCCATTACTCTATCGGCAAACACACAGTATAGCCATAGTTCAAACGTTCCCACTATCAGATACACCACGCACTTGATTAGCGTTCCTAAGTCAACAGAGCTCTAAAACAAAAGAAAACAAATAACAGTCCTCTACCAATTGATTATTCGTATATACTTTACGCCTAGCAACTATACTTGCATCATTGCTGACACCTTGTTACATGTCAGTAATAATCTTGGCTAACAAAAATACGTAGGTTCATACCGTACAGTAATTCTTTGACTTCCCCTAACCTAAGTGTGTTCATGCAGACATTCATGCTTTTAATATTGTGGAGAACTTCAATACCCATTATAATTAAAGTAACATGGGTTATTTTATCAACAATATAATGAAGTACGAGGCATGCTTTTTAAATCAGTGCCGTTTTGGAATTTAAAAAATACGTGCATAGATATCGCAATAATTTTATTTTTACATGAAAGCCTGTACCTTAATCTACTTTTCTACATAATTTCCGTGAAAATTTAGGCAATTGTCATAACGTGGCACCAGCTCTTGAATACCTTCCTCATAAAATTCTGCCGCCTGACGTGTTAACCACTGTATCAAAACTGTTTTGACTTCGTTATCGTCTTGAAGACGCTGACTGCCCAGATGTTTCTTCAAGTGCGTCTGTTTTCTCTCACCTTTTCGTCCACTTTCTGCACCAAATCTTCAGTAACGACCGAAGGACGCCCACTCCGTTCTTCATCTTGCACATTTGTGCGGCCATCTTTAAATGCTCTCACCCATTTCCTTACCATTCCATCACTCATAATGTTTTGTCCGTAAACTTCACAGATCTCACGATGAATATCGATCGGTTTTACGCCTTTAGCACTAAGAAATTGTATAACAGCCCGTACTTCACAATCGGCGGGACTCGCGATTGTCGGAGGCATCTTAAACACTCAATAACCAACGTATACAATGAAGAATCAGACTGTAATGGCGTCAGTGCGTAGACAAGAGATGTAGATAACCAGCGCGCATGCGCGGAACGCCAAGCGTAGCGCTGCGGCGGCAGAATCGCAAAACGGTACTGACTTAAAAGCATGCCTCGTATAATAAAACAAAATGTATGATTTTTACATTCAATAAACAAGACTACTGCCATACTATCCCAATTTTATTTATTCATCTAATAAAAGCAAATAAAAACAAAGTAGATATATTGTTGACAATGAGCTTTATACAAAATATATAAATGTATGATAGTGAGCGGGCATGTGTTCATTTGTTCTTTTATTTACTGTATGACAAAGCGTTGAGGCGAATTGACCTTCAGTGACTTGCACTGCATTCGCTTGTTGAGTAAAAGAACGAATTCTTAATTACCTGGAATACAGTGACAAAAAACAAACAAAACAGTTGGGAGCCGCGTGTCTGACATGAAAGGTAAGCCTATTAATTATTATATGCAAATGTAAATTACCATTGCAACCGACAAATTTGTCGCTTGATATAAAGGAATTTTGATTCTTCTCTCTCCTTGTAACAATATTCAATCACGTTATATATGATTCCTTGCACCTGCCGACATATGACACGTTGCTGTCCAGAATATATTGTCGCGAATCCCTTTTTAGGACTGGCGGCGTACGCGCATAAAGGGTTCGTGCGGCTTGTTTACACAAAGGAACTGATAAGCAGACACGTGGAAATAAAGAGTCTGCAAAAACAGATAAAGATAGCGTGAGATAAAAGACTTACCGACACAGATAAGTGAGGTAAATGGAACATTCTGGTGACGTCTTGATTGTTTTATAGAACATTCGATTTCTTGTTTGTTCCAGAAATCTCTCAAATTATCAATGAGGTATTTAAGGAAGCGATGACTCGCCAAGTCAGTCGTAAACAGAGCCGTAGTCGTAAACAGTTAGAAAACAGATGTTATAACGAGAGCTGATGTAGTAAACAGATGTAATCAGAACGCTTTTTTTTTTTGCGATCATCGAACTTGGTAGATTGTGACTGTGTATGTGACGTAATTATGTTACATAAGAATTGAACAGAGTGTATTTCTACGGAAATAAAGAACATTTTGAATTTCTGCAAGTTGAACTTTTAATTCTACAAACCCACAGTCACAATATGATTACATCTGAACAGAGTGTACATACACCGACTTGCCTTGTATGCGCAATATTTACCTTTGCAATATTTGCAATACTTGCCTTTTATGAGTTTTTTGTTGTTGTAATTTTACGTCCTCCAATATTAAGTCATATCGGACGGTGAATGAAATGGGTGAAATGATGCTCAAATGTGTCCAGGGTCCATGGAGCTTAGAGCTACCCGACATTCGTCTGTAAGGATAAGGGAAAACCCCGGAAGAAGCCTTATCCAGGTAACTCACCCTGACCGAGATTCAAACTTGGGACCTCTTGAACGGGAGGCAGACATGCTACCAATTACGCTACCGAGGCGGGCTTTTATGTGTTGCGTAAACAACTCCATTGTTTCAGACATTTTCCGATGCGACCTTTTTTGTAATTTTACATCCTCTAACGTTAAGTCATATCGGACGGTGAATGGAATGGGTAAAATGATGCTCAAATGTATCCAGGGTCCATGGAGCTTAGAGCTACCCAACATTCGTATTTCAGGATAAGGGAAAACCCCGGAAAAAACCTTATCCAGGTAGCTCACCCTCACCGAGATTCGAACTCGGGACCTCTTGAACGTGAGGCAGACACGCTACCATCCATGCTACCGAGGCGGGCTCCGGATGCGCTTCCACACTTTGCCATGTAGTACATCGATTCGCGTGTATAGTTTTTTTCTTCCAAAACATGAACCCATCTCTCCACTACTCTGCCAAGGGCGGGTTACTGAGTTTTATGTATATGCAGGAAATAAAGGAACCGGAAGATAGGCTACAGTGCCTCTCGCCTGGTTATGAGGGTCTGCTTTTGTTGGCTAAAGCTTACAACCTAGGGCAGAGGAGAGTGGCTCCCTTTGAAAATCGTCATGTTTTGACAAAAGGCATACATGCAATGGGCCTCCACAAACAACTTCTTTATTTCATGTATTTCCGATGCTTTGCCATCTAGTCCCTGCTGCGACATGATAATTTTGGCAATAATTCCGATTTTTGCACAACGATAATGCAAAATGTGGTGTAATGAGACACTTAAGAAATACAAAAACATAGATTAGTTGTACTATCATATACTTCAATAAAACTTCCTTTACCGGAAGTAATGATACTCTGCCAAAATTTAGGGAATAGCTATTTTTTTCTTCCTAAATCAGAAGTTCACAGACTAGAATTATATTGAATTTTCTTATTCTTCTTAACAATAGAATCTCTGCAAAGAAGATGGTTCTTCCACCCGGTGTAGGTTAGCTGTCTTCTTTGGTGAATTACGTTTAGGTTTTATTCCAATAGAATTTGTCTGTGCTCTTCTAAATGGATTGTTCTCTTGAATATTTTACAACTATGAGCTTGTCCTACTTTTGACTTTCATTTTGGAACTAGCTTCTATTTTGGATTTTAGTAATTACGTAATACTAGATGTTTATATACATTTGCGAAAAGCACCAGTAACAATATTTAACAGAGTTAGCGTTGTGTTCAATAAAAGTATCTAATATAATCAATGTGATACAGCACAAATTGAGCGTCATGACGTCCGTCGTGGGCAGAGGTAGGATGGTACACCTTAGCCCGGCATCTGGCTCTTGCGTGGCAGAGTAACAGTTTTAAGACGTGTTTTTAAATTTAATTTTCTTCCAGAGGTTCGTTATTTTATATTAAAACGCCAGTTTTACATTGCGTTTCTGATGTAAGAATTGTAAGCAGATGCGAGTGAAAAGAAGGTTCAAAATAACCAAGAAGGGAACCGCAACGTTAAAGAAAACAGAAAAGAAATATATACAGTAAAACCTCCTTAAAACGGAACGCCACCGCTCCGGTATTTATTTTCCGTTTACACAAGTTTGCTTATTACTGAGAGTTGTGTTTGAGTACTAAGAAACTACGAAATAGTCGCACTGATTTACGTGGAGGAATACTACAGATTGAAGTGTAAATAATATAAGCTCATATGTATTATTTATTATATTTTCAACTAATATACAATAATTGTATTTTATCACCTAGTTTCTCTGTTTGTTTTCAATTTTCCGTTTCCAATCTGCAACTGTCTGCATATCAACATCATTTGCTTCACCTCACACAGCATTCAAAACAGTGTTATGGCGATGTTTGAAACTCTCGAGGCATCCATTGGAAGATCTGCTGTCTCTAAAGCTTGAGTCTGAAACAATAGTCCAGAAATGGGAATTCCTTTAGCGTGCAGGCACTAACAAACCTCTCAAAGACAACACGATTTAGTCCTTCATACGCTGTAGATGTCGTGATGCGTGACACATGTACTGCTGTTCCATTTAACCACTCGTCTTTAATTTTTATGTTTTCAAAATATCATAAATCTGACATTTCCTCACTTTAAACAACACTTTAGCTGTACGTTTGTACTTTTCATGTTTTTCAATAACATTAATCCCCCCCCCCCCCAGTGATAATATCTTATGTTTAGAACTCATTTTACAGGATTTGTGTACACACCAAATATGTTTTCAAAATTCACCAATGTTCACAGTTTTACTTCACTCGTACTTGATCACTTGTAATAATGAAACTGAGAATTTACTGAACACATTGCAAAACAGTTGTACCCTTACCATGTGTGTTGGAAGAGAGTTGAGAGAGCTAATGGTTTTTTCACCATTTCCTCGAAGGATTACACTTTATGACTTTATGCTTCTTATAACTTCTGTGTAAGTGCAGTTGCCCTCAGAAGTATTACAATTTTTAAAATACGTGTGTACGTTGTAACCCATTAGATATAAAGTAATTCGTTTTAATATTTCCGTTTCCGCGTTAGGCTGTTTTATGGCTTAGAGTATAGGTTTACATGAGAGAGAGAGAGCTTGGTTTCGAAATTTACTTTCCGTTTTTCCTGGTTTCCGGCATATAAGGGGTCCGTTTTAGGCAGGTTTTATTGTATACTATTGCAATAAGAGCCTTAACAGGAACCTTACACTAAATTCGTAGGGATTGGAAAGGTATCAGTTTTATTGTTTCGGTTTCCAGTCACAGCATACTGTCAACGTATTGTTGTCAGGGCTTAAATAAATAAAACCATAACGCGCAAAATCCATTTTCCACGCTATCAGTGTACTCATTGAATGCAGTCTTGTTCCAGTTCTCGGTATAGTATTGTGACTGCGAGGGTTATGTAGATTCGGAAATCTGGTTTGCAGTAATTTAGAACAACTTTTGCTGCAGTAAAATGACGTTAAATTGACGATCAACTGTCTTTGAGGCTGACTCGGTGTTTTGCTGCACGAAAACAAACGAAAGAAATCACTGCGGTACACTTCAATCGTCGACTGTCACAATAACCAACAAACAACTGCCGCTCTAACACCTTGCGGGGTATTTATATCCTCCAGCAGCCCACCTCGGTAGCGTGGTGGTAGACTGTTTGCCTCACGTTCAAGAGATCTCGAGTTCGAATCTCGGTCAGGGTGAGTAACCTGGATAAGGTTTTTATCCGGGGGTTTCCCTTATCCTGAAAGACGAATGTAGGGTAACTCTTAGCTCTATGGACCCTGGGATCAATTGAGCATCATTTCACACATTCCATTCATCGTCCGATATGACTTAACGTTGGAGGACGTAAAATTACAAAAAAAGGTATCCCCCAGCAATTGTTTGTAGAAAGCTGCGGACCTTTCGGGAACTTGAGCGGTAGCAAAATTAGGCAGAACGTTCTGGAGCCTCTGTCTTTTACTTTCTTGTCGAGCGCCCGGCTCCGGTCTGTGGCAGCAGCACAACAATGCCACACGGTGACAGTATAGTGAGCCAAAATTCCTCAAAGCTCACGTCTTTCGCTTTGTGTTCTAGTTCTAGTTCAGGTTCACGGCTTGTCCTGGAACTGTCATAGCAGAAAATTGAAAAATGCTTAAAGTAACAGGCAAAATTTATCTGATAACTAAAAGACTGACCTCGGCGGCTACAAAGCCTACGAAACACAGGATGAGAGTACTGGAGCAGCACTGGAACAGCATAATTGGACCAAACACACCCTGCACCTCCTTTGCAAACCTAAAATATAAAAATATCCTTTAGTGTCATCATTAAGGAGCCAAATTTTTTCTGTTAATATATTAAGTTTTATGTGCTGAATTTTTTTTTTAAATGTTACAATATTTTATTAAATTCTAAGACCATGAGGGGAAATGGTTAATTTATTATTGTTATAGGTTTTCACACTTATAGACCAATAGCAGCTCCTAGTGTGTTCCCCTAAATTGAAGTGTTTTTTTTTTCTAATTTTTTCCCCTCTAAATTGTTCATCCCAAATGTATGCCAATTGCCTTTAAATAACGTATTACACTGCGAAAATGAGCTTTTCACATCACAGAATATTAGATAGCTAAACTAATACACACTCTAAATCACCTACTTTGGTTTGCCCGCCTCTGTAGCGTGGCTACCTCATGTTCAAGAGATCCCAAGTTCGAATCTCCGTCAGGGTGAGTTAAATGGATACGGCTTTTTCCGGGATTTTCCATTATCCTGAAAAACGAATGCCAGGTAACTCTAAAGCTCTATGGATCCTGGGCTCATTTGAGTATTATTTCATTCATCATCGGATATGACTTAACATGGAAAACTCCACTTGTTTACCTCCCACAACTTGAGCCACTCCACAATTTTTGAAAACCATCGTTTTTCTAAAACATTTATTAAATTTATGCTATTTGCTTTTAGTTCTGGTAACAAATTAATTTTCATTACCGAAACTCCTCTAGTTTTTCCCTCCATTTAGAGGATGTTAATTAAAAAGGATTCCAAGATTCAGAAAAAAAGAAATGTGACAGTTTAGGTAAATGTCTTGTACAAAATTATGTTCATATTGTCAGTTTTAAAAATAAAATGAACAGTTTAAGGATTTTAAAACATGCGTTGTTAAGATTATTTCTCTTTTACACAACTCAGCAACGATGAAATAATTAGCGAGCGTGTAAGAAACTATTTTCAACAAATAATATAATAATTGTGAGGTTATGCACACAAATGGTGCACCACACGTGTTAAAAGCAGCTTAAGTCCTCCCCGTGAGTTTTCAAAAAAATGATTGTGTCATTTTTTTTTGTCTTTTGTTTTTTGCAATTTACGTACGCTAAAGTTTAGTCATATCGGACGATGAATGGAATGGGTGAAATGGTGCTCAAATGAGTCCGGAGTCCATGGAGCCTAGAGTTAGCCGACATTCTTCTTTCAAGATAAGGAAAAACCTCGGGAAAGAAACCTTATCTAAATAATTCATATTGACTAAGATTCGAACTCGGGACCTCTTTAACATGAGGTATATGGACCACCACCTACGCTAGAGAGGCGGGCGTACAAATTGAAATTCCCAAAAATGTGTTAATACTAACTCAATATATATTGAGGCCGCGCCATGGCTGAGAGGTTGGACCACTTGCCTCTCCCCAAGGCCGTCCGGGTTCGATACCAGGCGACCAGAAAGTTAGATTTATGGTGAACAACGGGGTGCCAGGTTGGGTTTTCTCCGGATCCTCCAGTTTCCCCCTCCAATATTCCACCGATGCTCCATCATCATCTTTCCTCTCATCTCATCTCTCTCGTGCTTACATTTCCGGCGACGGGCTAATCACTCATACAGGAATCTCTCTGATCAGGAAATCTCTGATTCTCAACCCGTTGCCTACAGGCCTCGAAGTTGTGGGGTTCAGAGGCCCTATGTTCCCCTTAAGGAAATACTGGAATCCATTCATTTGTTCGTTCGTTCACTCATTCATCCATTCATTCATTCAATATATATTGAATCCAATATTGTAAAGTTGTATTATTTTGCTTCCAACCAGTTATCACTGGAGCTATACACGGGAAGCAATTATTCCCTTTGCATCGATATTACTTCCTTGACCCTTTGTACCTGTCACGGCCAAGTGCAACACAATTTTATAATTTTGCAGAATATCACAATACTAAGCTTTTTTTAAAACTAATTTATTGATTGATCAGCGCATCTGCGCTCTACAGATCATTGATCATAGACATTATTTACATACATGATACAACGAATAACAATGAAATGAGGAAAGCTCAATTGGGCCCCTCATAAGTAGGTACATTATTATTTTAAGTATTACAGAAAATCTTGTTGCGAGAGCTGATCCAGTGGTAGACGACTCCTGATGCGGGTTGGAAAGCTGGATTAGACTAAGCTTAATACTTAACAAGGCAATTTTTGAACTGCCTACCTATGCAAGGACAAACACATCCTCAGAGCCTTCAACCCCATTCAAAGACATCTCCGCCTAACACAACAGTGGTGCCGGCGATGGCGGATGTCCGTAAATGCGGACAAAAGCCACGCCATACTCTTTACAAAGCGCCACATCCCCGCAGACTGCCCAAATTTCAGCTACCGAGGTCGAAGGATAGAGTGATCTAACTCTGTCCAGTACCTAGGAGTTAACTTGGATAGAGGTCTAACTTTTCTCCGACACATCAGGGACCTTTCGGCGAAGGTACAGAGAGCATTCGCTTCCCTGTACCAAATGCTGGGGTCAACCTCGATGCCGGTTGGTCTGAAGTTATCGTCCGAGCGCTGGTAATCCCGGTGATGCTATATGCCTGAGAGATCTGGGGCATGGCAGCAGACAGCTGGATAGCATGGCTTCAACGTGCACAGAATAGAGGACTACGGTCTATATATTCTGTGGGACGTTATTTCCCTACCAGGCTGCTCCACGAAGCATCGGGTCTTCCATACGTGGAGGATGAAATTAGGCGCCGGGCTTCAAAATTATACGCAAGTTTACCATCACACAGAAGCGCCCTTGTTAGATCATTGGGAGATTATGACCCCACTAGACGCCGATCTAGACTGCACCGGGTCCCCCGCATGGCATGCGGGCACCCCAGATAACCAAGGAGCTAATCTTATCAGCAGCTAAAGCTGTACTCCTCATAATTCTTTCAAGCTGTTTGGCATCTAAATTTTTCCCAAACTAAAAATCAAACAAAAAACAAAAAATTTGGGTGCAAAGTACTGCATCTTCCCTTTCATTCTATGAAGGTACATTCTATAACCTCTAAATTGAACCCTAACCTCAAAACCTACACCACCTTCATTCTACAAACTTCAATTCTAAATCTTACCTGCGGTAAAACCCTTAACGGGTGGGTACGCAGCAAAAACCTTCTGGCTGTATACAGCCAGCCAGCACGAGCGAGGGAGCTGCCTGCCTAATATCTCAATGCATCATACCACATTTACCCACTGCCCACTATAAGGGCAGACTCATACACATATTTTAGGCTATGCAGTCTTAAAACAGATGGAAATTATAGATCGCGCATGCGCAATGTGCAACTATGAAAAACTGATAGCCCGAACCTTGCAGGCTTTTAACCCACTTATAATTAAAGGTGGCCACGAAGATTTCCAAACGCTGCTATCTAAAAACATAATTAATATTAGTCATCTAATATATCACATATGCCAAAATATTCACAATTGATTTCAAAACACCAACATAACGGCATAAAACTGTTAAACAGAAGTAATAATTGTTTTATTGATGTCACAGAAAGAAAACCTAATTTAACTCTTCTAAACAGGAGTACCTGCCAGAAAATAATAGTAGTAATTAATAATAATAATAATAATAATAATAATAATAATAATAATAATAATAATAATAATAATAATAATAATAATAATAATAATAATAATAATAATAATAATAATAATAATAATAATAATAATAATAATAATAATAATAATAATAATAATAATAATAATAATAATAATAATAATAATAATAATAATAATAATAATAATAATAATAATAATAATAATAATAATAATAATAATAATAATAATAATAATAATAATAATAATAATAATAATAATAATAATAATAATAATAATAATAATAATAATAATAATAATAATAATAATAATAATAATAATAATAATAATAATAATAATAATAATAATAATAATAATAATAATAATAATAATAATAATAATAATAATAATAATAATAATAATAATAATAATAATAATAATAATAATAATAATAATAATAATAATAATAATAATAATAATAATAATAATAATAATAATAATAATAATAATAATAATAATAATAATAATAATAATAATAATAATAATAATAATAATAATAATAATAATAATAATAATAATAATAATAATAATAATAATAATAATAATAATAATAATAAATAATACACTTACTTTCGATCACAAAGAGTACACTTAGGTAGCATTTAGGTGATAATGGTGCACATATCGTAGATACATTTCCATCAGCACTTTTGTTACTGCCTCTAAAATATTAATGCTATTTTATGAAGGAACACAGTTAAATAAGTACTTTAATTGAAGGAGGGGAGATGAGCCACAGACTGAATAATTAACACGACAAGATCAAATGCCTCTCCAATTTCATACTGCTGCGTTGAATGAAAGAATGGTATTGATATTTTTTATTTTGAATAAATTAAATGAATAAATAAATAAATTTCTCTTTCCTTATTTAACCGTTTTTCTATTGTTTACTTTTATTTTACTGTCTGTTTTCTGTAGCTTCACAGATATACACTATATAAATAAACACCCATTCCCAAGGCGAGACTTGAACCCGCGACCTCCTACCCGACAGAACGCTACAGACATACGCTTTAACGACCATGGCTACGAGAGCCGGGAAAAAAAAATTTACGCAGTCGGTAGGACTCGAACCTACGCTCCCAGAGGGAATCTGATTTCTAGTCAGACGCCTTAACCACTCGGCCACGACTGCCACATGATTCAAACACTGCGGTCTGAGGAATGACTAAAACAGTATATATAGGTACCGATCACAGAATCTGCATTTGTACTCAATGTTGTAGGTATTTTTGTTCGTCTAAATTTCATATTCTGCTTATATTGTGAACAGGAAAACCAAACGAGATCTGAAAGCTTATAGCCGTTGATAGATCAGTTACCAATGCTATCAGCAATGACAATTATGTTATATATGAAATCAGGTGATGCCTGATTTGTCAAGTAATGCCATAATGGTGCACACAGAATTACTCAAATAGGTCGCAATATATTTGAATTCGGCAGCAGATTTCATTCTGCATGTATGTCAGACTTGAGGTTTCGTGTAGTAATTTCAACGGGAACCGATGGCACTCAGAATAGATTAATAGTGACATAGAGAAATCAAACACATAGACAACGTTTTACTGACCATAATATAATGCAGTTAACATCATGGCCACTCTATATTTGCTAGAGTATAATAATGTGAAAAATAGAGAAGAGACAGCAAAAATATACCGTAAATGGTTGTGTGTACTCTATGAATACACCTGATTTATAGAACAAAATTTTGGAAATTATCACTTCCATTTTAAAGAATAATTGTGTATGATTAAGCATCTCAAGTACTTACCCAATAATAGCCTGATGATGTCTGATGCACACCACAAGTTGCTGATGGAGCTCGTCAAAATCTCTACGTCTCCCAACTGGGACACTTTCCACGTTCTGTAAGTAATTTATTCAAATACTTTGAAATGTAATTATAACAGAACATCTCACACTGTGTAATGTTTACATTAATCCAATGCGATGTAAGGTAAACAATTAAAACAGAATGTAGGAAAAACAATTATAGAAAAGTCGTTATTTCTGACGACCTGAGTTGTATGTAGTGTCAATGGTAGACTAACCTTAGACACAAAGCTTCGAGGTGTCCAAGCTAAAATACCTGAAAAAACTGTTGAATGCGTATCCCAAAACCAAGATAAGTTAGTACTGTCTCACTCAGATGCTAGGAAATTGTAGAAACCTTATCTGGAAATTTATTTACATTTACATTTTCACATTCAAAAGGAATAGCAGTGCAAGGCATACCTTTGGTGGCAGTATAACTTGTTGCATCAGTAGTGGCGTACTAAAGAAGAGATCAATCACTAGAGCTCAGGCCCGCCTCGGTAGCGTAGATGGTAGCATGTCTATCTCACGTTCAAGAGGTTCCGAGTTCGATTCTTGGTCAGGGTGAGTTACCTGGATAAGGTTTTTCCGGGGGTTTCCCTTATCCGGAAAGACGAATGTTGGATAACTATAAATTCCCTAAATCCCGGGCTCATTTTAGTATCATTTCACCCGTTGCATTCATCGTCCGATATGACTTAACGCTGGAGGACGTAAATTACATAGAGCTCAGAGATTTGCATATTTGTATGTTTTATTTCTAGATTTTTTTTTTTGTAATTTACGTCCTCCAACGTTAAGTCATATCGGACGATGAACGGAATGGGTGAAATGAGGCTCAAATGAGCCCGGGATCCATGGAGCTTAGAGTTACCTGACATTCGTCTTTTAGAATAAGGGAAAACCCCGGTAAAAACCTTATCTAGGTAACTCGCCCTGACCTAGATTCGATCTCGAGACCTCTTGGACATGAGGCAGACATGCTACCACCACGCTACCGAGGCGGGCTTATTTCTAGATAGTTAAACATTGCATGTAAGTAATAAGTTCATTTCACGTTGTAAGCAGTTTGTTATGAAGATTTATAGTGTATATAAATGCATATTTAAAGGGTTTAGTGCATATTTAACTAACTTATGCATATTTATGTAATATTTTACCTTTTCAGCAATGATTCGTACAAATATTTCACCTCGATACATAAGAAGACATGGATACGAGAACATTTTTTACTCCTCTGTGTAGAACTTCAGTATCATGTTTTTAAATTCATAAAAGGTCACCGAAAAATGAGAACCTAGCTATCAACAATGGGTACTTCCTGGTATAAAAATATGACGCTCAAGAACTTAAACTAAATAGCGATCAACAATCATGCGACTTTAAAGTTCGGTGCAACCGTTGCATCACATGGTTCGTATTACTATTGTAAACAAAGCGGTCTGCCGCAACGATAACATCTCCAACAATTAAAAGCTGTCATTTTCACTTAACTTTTAAACTTGCACTAATGTGCTGCTGCTAATCGTAATTTTTTTTTAAGTATGAGCAGTAGGAAAGCGAACATTTCAATGCCGAAGGAGAAGTGCAGTAAAGCTGATTTGGTTTAATGGAAATTGCATGATGGATTGATGGAAATGCTACTCTTAACAATGAATGGAAGTATATTAATAGTACAGTGCAAGTGTGTTAAAACATCAAGTTTTATTTTTGTATTTTCAAAGAATTTAAAAATCGATGCGATTCTCGAGTTAGTGACTGCTGGTTTTATTTAACTAAAATACCCCCATGTTATTTTTATACCATTGTTATAGGTACTGTACCACAAAAATGAGAGATTACGCAACATTTACAGATGTTCAGAGAAATATAAAAACATTTTAAGTGACAGAATAAAATTGTTTCTTCCATAAATAAATTGTTTCTTCCATTTTACTGCAGTAAACATAACTAATACTAGGCTGAGAGACTAATAAATATTAATTAATTAGTGCCAGTGTTTAAGAACGTACTATTTGAAATAATCTATTTTAAATACTTATTTTACTTTTACTTATGCTTTACTGCTATTCTACTATTTTACTTTTACTTACTAAATACTTATTTACTTTTCAAATACTTCATTTTAAATGCATACTATAAAGTTTCTAATCCTTGTTTCACATAAGCTTGCCGCGTATCTCTTAACGGTCACGTGACCAAGTCCTCTCTCATTGGCTGCTGTTGTGGTACAGACTGCTGTGCGGTAAAAATTAGTTCGTTATTTAACATGGTGATATATCTTTATATGTTGAAAGAGAATTGTCAGATTTGTATTTTCGTAACTGAATTACATATATTACGCAACAGAGTTGATTTATCTGAAATGTATGTTAATTCTTAAACGAAGTAAAAATGAGGTTCCTTTGCTCTCAAGCACATGGTACGATAGCACGTGATTTAGCGGTAGTGATGACATATTTGTTTATATGGATTTTATCACTGATCTTGTTTTGAACTCGATTAGTCATATATCGCCATTCGAAGGTGTGTTGTGCCAAGTGCGAGAGTTAAATTATTTTATTGGTCGTTTATTGCGCGTGTACTTATTATATGTAAAATGACAGAGTCTACCGCCAGTTTTTCGCTGTAGCATCTCAAGGGCAAACCTTTATAAACATGCGAAAAAAGAATTGTGGTGCATGTGTTTAAAGCACTCACAGAGAAGAATCCGTCTTTGTCAGTGAGAGAAGTCGAAGAGCTGTGCTCTGAACTTACAGCCGGCCCTCGTAGCCATGGCCGCTAAAGCGCATGTCTCTAGTGTTCCGCCGCGTAGAGGGTCGTGGGTTCGAGTCCCGCTTTGGGCATGGGTGTTTATGTATATAGTGAATTAGGTATTTGTGAAATTAGGAAAATAGATAAGAAAATAAACGGAAATAATGAGAAATCGGTTAGATAAGAAAAATAGATATATATATATATATACATAGATATATATTTTTTTAAATAAAAAAACCTTACAGGTGTGAGTGTTAGGTCCGTAGGAACATTGCGACATGAAATTGAGACAACAGGAAAACTTACCACTCCAAGCAAAAGTAGGAATAAACAAAAGCGCGTGCTTAGAGAAAGTACGTGAAAAGTGCTGTAGGTCGTCATGTGCATAGTTTGTTCTTTAGAAACGGACTCCCTAACATAAATAACATTTCGTCTGCTGTAAATGAGGATGCAGATTTACCAAATTTCAGCAGATCTAGTCTGTATAGATTGCTTATACAGCTGGGGTTTGTGAATGAAAAAAGAGGCAAGAAAAATGTGCTAAGAGACAGAGGTGATATTGCTGTGTGGCGAAGACGTTATTTAAGGACAATCAGAATGTACTGGGATACAAGTCGCAGAATAAACTACCTTGACGAGACTTGGGTGAATGAAGGACACAAGACAAGCATGGCGTGACAACTTTTAAGACTGAAAGACAAGCATTTTTGCAAGGTATGTGTGCTGGTTTAAAAAATTCCAGTGGAAAAGGCCGAAGGCCTTTCATTATAAACTTGCTTCATTTTCGTTGCTCATTCATTCAGTTTCAAATTGCTCAGTTTCATTATAAATTTGTATTTTTGCATGCCTTCATATCCTTATTTGTATGATTTTATCTATCTTCCCGGCAGGTTTAAATGTGATGGGAAGGCACCGCCTATGGCCTATGGCGCGAAAGCATTAGCCAAATAGGGTGATGGGAGAAGGTAGCTACTCCCGGAGTGATACATGTCAGCGGGGCAATGTTGTATGAAACACAGATTAGAGTATATTTAGCAGATTTTAGTGCATAGGTGCATGCATATATTCATACTTTATAGTGCATAATATAAATCCGAGCTCTAGTCTTTACAGGTAAATGTCGCATATCAAGGTATTCCTACAAAATCCCTCTGTAGCCTCTCTAAGTTTGTTCGATTGAATTCTTAATATACCTATAGGATGTTAATAAACTATACCGAAATAATTTCAGAGATTATATACGTAAACGATATTTAAATAAGCATAGCATGTATTGCAGCAAACATAACGCAGTTACAGGGTGTTAAAGTTAATGGTAATGGATACCGATAAGTACACAACGCCAAATGAACTTCTAAGGTTAAAGCGGATGCAAGATTTTTTTTTTTTTTTTTTTTTTTTTTTTGTAATTTACGTCCTCCAACGTTAAGTCATATCGGACGGTGAATGAATTAGGTGAAATGATGCTCAAATGAGTCCAGGGTCCATGGAGCTTAGAGTTACCTGACATTCGTCTTGAAGGACAAGGGAAAACCCCGGAAAAAACCTTATCCAGGTAACTCACCCTGACCGAGATTCGAACTCGGGACCTCTTGAACGTGAGGCAGACATGCTACCATCTACGCTACCGAGGCGGGCGGATGCAAGATCGCGCTGCTCATAAGCAATATACTAAACTCAGCAGAAGCTTACTGTCTTTTTTTACTACCGACTAGCTTGTAGCTATATTGTGTACAGTGCAAATATGTAGGTTATTACAGCACATGCAGTGTATGTTTTAGGTGAAAGTGTGCCGATAATAATTTCTGAACCCCATAACAAATATTTCGGTGGCGGCGGCGGTGTCGTGGTGGTGGCGGTGGCGGTGGCGGTGGTGGTTGTAAAGGGGTTCATGAGTTATTGGCAAGGCCTATTCAATGTATTCAAACTTAAGCAAACAAAAAGTCAACAATTTTAAGTGCTGTGTGTTAGTGAATGAAGAAATATATCACACCTGCATGTTCTTTTCTGACGTGTTTGTCAGTTCTTCTACATTTGGTTCTAATGGTAGAAACTGAGCTCCTAATTCTTCTAATGTTACTGCCAGTGCTTCCAGCTGTCCTGCTATGTGTATGAGCGTTGAGACGCACAAAGTGTCCACTCCACCAATGATCGACGTTGTTATAAACGACGTCACCGTCTGAAGGAATAGAAACAAATGTTCACCAGTTCTTCATGCATTTCAAATCAAATGATTCATTTTGTAACCATCAGTTATGCTCCTTTAATACCAAAACATGCCAAGCTAGGTCACTCACAGCTACATTTCTACAAAATTACTTTGTTGTGGAAAATAGTTATTTACGTGTAGAACTGTTATTCAAAGGAAAATGTTACATGTCTTTCATTTAGTTAACTTAGCCTACTATCCACGATGCTCTATTGCATTCACTCAGGATTGTAGTCCTATAAATAATAGTTTTCTTAACCTGCATAAATATTTTAAAAAATAAATTACACTTTAACAATATTGTTATTACCCAAAATGTTACAATATTAATTAAAATGGCTACAGGAAATATTTCAGTTATATTGTTCCAAATAGAAGAACAATGTACATGAGTTGAACTTCTCTCGTGGTACAATAATAAAAATGAAGATCAAATGAAAATAGTTTAGCATAAATGCAAAAATTTTATATGATATTTGACACTGAGAACAGATTTTGAAGTCTATTCCCGTCAAAATTTTGCTCTGCCTGCTTACGATACGATTAGTTTCTTAATAGATAAACCCAGATGCCTATGTATTTTTTTCTTGGTATGTATATATTTTAGGCTTTTTCCATACTAGCTGATTTATCTTCCTTAGTCGTTACACTGCAGTCAGTGTCATCTATGCGATTAATGCTTACGGAACCAAAGGCATTCTTGTCGAAAAGTTTGGTTAAATTTACCAAAAACTCGTTCACTGTCATTTTCTTAAATGCAGTTGACCTTCTTAGATTTGTAGCTTCTGCAGTTCAGAGACAATTTCTTGTTCCCTTGCATGAAACCGCTTAGCCAATCATCACTTGCGGCTTCATCATCTATTTAGTTTTTTATGACTGAAATTTGAAGAGCAGCAGCATATTCAAAAACATATTTTCTGGAGAATTTAATGTCAGGAAGGCACGTTGGCCATGGTAGCTCAAAGGCTAAGAGCGACTGGACGGAAACCAGTAGATCCGTGCTTCAAATCCCGGCCATGGCATTGAATTTTTCATGTTGACTCTATCCATCAAATATCTTAACCTATATACGGCTAGTGTGGAGAAATGATTAATTTCCATCAATTAACTAAAATAATAAGAGTTAAATGATGAAGCCTAGGACTCAAGTACTTACGATAGTAAGTCGCCACGGACGGTGTATCTCGGATGCGAGAGCCCCTAGTGGTCTACCGGGGAAATATACGAGTCAACTGGAGAGTTTAATGTCAGGAATGCACGTTGGCCATGGTAGCTCAAAGGTTAAGAGCGACTGGACGGAAACCAGTAGATCCGTGCTTCAAATCCCGGCCATGACATTGAATTTTTCATGTTGACTCTATCCATCAAATATCTTAGCCTATATACGGCTAGTGTGGAGAAATGATTAATTTACATCAATTAACTAAAACATATTTTCTAGCTTGAATTATCAGACCAATAATCTAAATTTTGAAACAATTTGATTTGATCCTGGGATTGCTTTAAAATTACTTTCTTTTCTTTATGTTGCTTTCTCAAAATCTCTTAAGAATATCTTTTTGTCAAAATGAGAAACTTTTGCAGCCTTTCTGACAGAAATAATTTGGTATCAAAATGCGTTTAACCATTCCTAGTTTCTACATCTTCTAAAACTAGAAATATGTAGGGCTACAAATATAATTAAATAAGTTGTCTAAGTGGTTCAAAATGTGGCGAGTAGTATTAAATACTAATAAAACGGAAACGAAAATATTCTCCTTAAGATCCTATCAAAATCCACCCCTCACTGGATCTGCAGGGAAAACTACTAACATGGAAGCCTCCAAGCCTCCAGAAACACCAGTCAAATATTTAGACGCAATGCTTGACACTAAATTAACCTGGACTTCTCATATATCTCACATTTCCGCAATAGCCATTTCTAGAATTAAGAAGCTGTATCCATTGCTACAGAAGAAATCACAGCTTGGTCTGGAGTGCTCAATATTGATCTACAAGTCTCTTATAGGCTCCATAATTTCTTACGCTGCTCCTGTATGGGCTGCAACCAGCAAAACCCACATTCATCGACTTCAGGTTATACAAAACAAATTTCTCCGCAGTATTACAAAGGCTCCATGGTTCATTAGAAATGATCAACTCCATCAGGAACTTGGTATTCTTCCCATACATCTGCACTTCAAATTGATATCAAAGACATTCTTCGTTAGATTATCCGAAATACCAGGTGCTGTAACCTGTGACAATGGACGACGAAACTTCGGAAGGACCAGATTGAAAAAAAACTGCCTCAAGACATCCTACTTACTGATTCAGAAGATAGCGAATTTTCTCACTAATTCAAAGTATATGCTCTATTTTTCTCATAACACCACTGATCATAATCTAGCCTCGCATATCTAACCTCACTTTTCATTTGTTATCTACCTTATTTAATGTTATTGTATGTGTTAGTTAACCTGTTATATAATTTGTCTTTTATTATCTTTCATTTGAATGTCTGTTTAATTGTTTTTGGTTTATATTATACATTTATCACCTATTGTATGTGTTAGAGGACCCTCAGTTGTTAATTTGTATGCAATACTTATGTAATTTATCAATGGCTTGTATAGCAATACTGCTGGTCAGTCAAATAATAAATTAAGAAAAAGAAATATGTAGGGTTGCAGAAATTTGGCAACCCAAAATGAAGATCAGAGAGCTTTATCACTTACCTGAAATAAATATGCAATCCAATATCCCGGAGACTTGCCGGCGTCGAAAGGGAAGCAGGCCAGCAGGGGCAGCGGACGAGGTAACGGAGACGATGGATCACCGAATATCAATGGAGCAGCCATCCACAATACCACAATAGCCACGCACATTATTTCAAAAACAATCGTCACTCCCCTCGCAATTTTCATGGTCTTATGAAGCACTTGTTTTTGACGTTTTTGAGCCATATGGTCAAAGACAAAAAGTGAACTCTCAAGAGTCGCAACAAGTTCTTGGATCTGCAATAATAAGAATAATACTTAGTTACACTACTGTATGGCCACCAGAAGACGAACAAGAGGAATGTGATGCATGCATGTTTTTTTACCGTTCCCATCGTTTATGTGCACGCTGGTATCATAAATACACAGTGATATCATATTTTCGTAATATCTATGTCCCATCACAGTAGTTATATACAATTAATTTGCTTTGTACATAAAATGAAATGTGTAGTGTTTAACGCCCGCTTTTACTACATACGGCACCGCAGGTGATGACACTGATGATACATGAGATGAAGATGGAGCACCGGTGGAATGAGATGGCGGGAGGAACCGGAGATCCCGGAGAAAACCCGCCCCAGCGCCGTGTTGTCAACTACAAATCTCATGAGTGATTGACATATAGCTAACAAGTCGATTAGGTGAGCAGATTTATATCAGTTCAATTCCCTCTTCTACCTCAGACTTCGGTTGCCTTCTTCTGGGGCTCAGACAGTGCATACAGATGTATTTTTATCTTGACAGGAATCCTGCGCGGTAGGGGTGAGTAGCAACTGTGGTGGGGATAGTGCACCTATCGCTACGTCACTCGCGTAAGATTACGAGTGGGGAGTGTGGTGCATAAGGTGTGTAAAGACAAATGTCACTCTCGAAACCAGTATTGCAGCTATTATAAACTAAGTTGTAATTCTTACTATGGTAGTAATCTACACGCTTCTGTTGGATCTTAAATAGTACATAGGCGTTTGGAACAAAACCCTGTTCTCCAGCAGGCGCATAACCAACTGTCGGCCTTTCGACATCGCTGCACAGTCCCTGTAACGAGTTTCACTCCAGGCATATGGTCTATTATGTCCTGAATTGATATAAGTTTTATCCATATAAACTATATAAACTTCACTGAGATATCTCTCAATATTTAGTAAATAATTAAGCATTTTTGCCCGTACGGTACGATGTTCGATTAAAATTTGTCTGTCACGCATAGTTTTTTTTTTTCCATATGAATCCTAGCTTCAAAAGAACGTTTCTTAATGTTCAGACGCTGCTTTGGAAGTCAGTAGAATTTTGAAGCTTCATAAGAACTTTCTTCAGAGTTAGTCTCTGTTCTTAGGTGTTTTAAAAAAATATTCGTTGTTCACCTATCTACTTCTGAATTAAAACATCCAAATTAAATTTTATGCATGTTCTTAATATTTGTTTACTGGGAATAGAGAAGGACGTTGTTGCACTAGCACCAATGGCTTTTCTTTCCTTAATAACTCTCCTAAACTACTTTCAGACACGACTGTTGCCTCAG
The DNA here is from genome assembly GCA_030765055.1 of Mantis religiosa. Classification (NCBI taxonomy): domain Eukaryota; kingdom Metazoa; phylum Arthropoda; class Insecta; order Mantodea; family Mantidae; genus Mantis; species Mantis religiosa. Next base: position 61,682,557 of record CM060947.1, on the reverse strand, counting down.
ATGCCCTTTCCCAGAATTTTATAGCAGACCCAGACCATTGTTCCTTTTTTATAAATCTATAGACATTGGTTATTTCCCGTGTTTTTAAATGTAGCATTTTATTTCCTAATGTGCTGCTAGGAGGCGTCATGCTCTCTTGGAACCAGTAGACACGCACATTTTGAAACAAGCTGTAGTATTACCGAGTAGCTCTGCACGTGTTTACTCGCTCGCAACTGGTACGCAAATGACCCGCCCTCCCCTCCAGTTGTAACCGTTCTGAGGTGGACTCGTCCAGATACCACTGCGCATCGCTCTCGATCTGTCAAGATATAAAAATACATCTGAACATGTATACGTATCAATAATGATTGCTAGAATATCTGCATTAATAACACATGTAAAGCAGCGGTATAGTCCAGAGTACTTTTCTCTAAAAATTTACTAAAGATTATTAATAGATTTCATTGTCGAAATCTGTTTTTCTCAGTTTTGTTCAGCAGGATGTTGTAAATCATAAAATTCATCCTGAAGATATGCCAACTTTTGAGCAAAAAAAAAAAAAAAAAAAAAAAAAAAAAAAAAAAATCATTAGACAGAACTGTTTCGTAGAACATGTCTGAGACAAGCATAGACCGAGAGGGTGTTGCGAGCTGTAGTTTCCAGATTTAACCCCAGTTTAAGTTGCAGTTAGTGCGTTTATACGAACCGGATTCAAATAATTCAGAAACTGGGCATTTATCATCTTTAACATCCTTTTCTCGTTAATCACATAATGCCATATGCGCAGTATTAACAATATAAAGTATTTTTTAATATATCGATACGATTTTACCATATAAGAAAACATCTTGAAGCAGAAACCACAGGTTTCCGATAGACGAATATAAGAAAGGGGTGATAAAACAATATAAATTATTAATAAGCAATTGGGAATATATAATATAAGAAATAAAGTCAAAAGGAATATTGGAATAGGAAAAACGTGTAAACGAAATAAATAAAAGGGAAAAGCTGCCTTAAGTTAGAACGCCCAGACGGAGTTGGATACTTAAACAATAGTACAAATGAGGCCCAAATTCCTGCGACGGTACGGAGCCAGAAACAATGCCGAGTTTTATGGAAAATATGTAGAGGCAGGATGCTGTACCGTTATGACGCCAAAGGGTCGTACAACTTTTAGGGGGTGGGCTCGTGCCTGCTGCAAAGACGAAGGTGAATGGAAATGTTCAATAAGGTAAAATCGTAGAAATAAACTTTCTCAATAAAACGTAGCGTAAGCCACGTGATAAGCGTGAAATAGAGAACAAATAGAAAAGGGGTAGAGATAGACAAACAAATATAGGAATAAGCCGAGAGCAGGGCAAAGTGAGAAGCGTCATTCTGGTGGTTACAGCGAAAGGGAGAAGACGCGTTAGTTTAATATCTGATGTCGAGATAATAGTGGAGTTAGCTTTCAAACGTGGTGTGATTAAGCATTTTCGAAGAGGCAAGGCGAAGCAGCGAGAGTGAGAGTAAGTGAGGAAAACAGAGAAATCCGACAAGTAAGATCTGTGCGAATAAACAATCCACAGGAAATTGAAGCAGGACTTTTCCTTGACTGGTGAGAACTGCTAGACCCTGAGAGAGTACTACTACTCACCGACACATAATTCTTAACAATCATACTGCTATACCACACCAAAACGCCCCCCAAGAGCCACCAATCTCATACTGGGTTTGATCTTTTTAGGTGTTCACATCTGTTAAACCATTATTATATGTATTTAGCTTTCATAGGATAGTTAAGTGCAGAGGTTCTACTCCCATTAGTCCTGCACCCGCAGGACCAAGCATCCGGGCCTACTTCTACAGGGAGCGATGGATACTCCGAGGCTCTTTCCATAGGGCAATACCTGATTTCTTAAAAAGCCCCCCCCCCCGCGCTGAGCATAACGTCAAGACGGGATGGTGGTAGATACACCACTTACGCGCGTCAACCCCGCAGGAAAGACTTCGAAAAAACCTAGGTGTGGCCACCTGGTGATCTAGCACACCTACTAGCTCTGCAGGCTAGTAATCGGGACTTATGAGGCAACCTTCTAGCCCCTCCGGGCGGCCGAAGCCTGGCGGAGGTACCCAATTCTCCGTGGGTGTCGGGAACAAACTGCCCCTCGAGTCCAACCCAATCCGAACAACTCCTATTCAGGGAGGGGCTCAAATGTTCGGCCCGAGGTTTCTCTAGTAACGTCAGAGGTACCACGAGTGCTAAGGGTCTGCAGCGCCTGCATCTCGGCAGCTGAAGGGGACGGATCCCCTCCCCTACTGGAACCTTTCATAGGATACTATTTATTTTACCGCATTAACTATAAACTAAGTGTGGATAATGTCACCGATCGCATTGTTTCGCTGGAGCTGCGACAAGCCAGTGGCGCTCACGCGTGGGCAGGAAAGAAAGAGACAGACAGTGGCACGCGAGCTGGACGCTTGCCGAGAGAGAGAGAGAAACAGAAAGATGTTTGCATATTTCCGTCTTTCTCTTGCCACCGCGATCTTTCTCGGGAGGTCTACTGTATTCTAGAACAATGACTGGAGGTATAAATAAGCGGCAAAGTGTGAGAAAAGTCAGTTGTGTTGTAATTGTGAGAGTTGTAGTTATGCAAGGAGTTGAGTTGTGTGAATCGTTTGTTTCTTTACGTGTAGTGGCGAACCAGAAGACCTTGAAAACAGCTGTTTGTTAATGTTACGTCATTTTGCTGCCGCTGAGGTTTTACAAAACGTCTTTTTACTGCGTCTTTTTACGAAGTCACAATATAAAACCCATTGTTCCTCAAATAATATACACTTATAATATGCTTCCTATCAATATTACTTCCTAATATTAAACATGAATTTAAACTGGGTGATATGGCCCAGTGCTCCTAGTTAATCCAGTTGTTTACTTTCAGTAATTTTCGTAATTCATAAATGTTTCTATATTGTAATTCTACCGGTGTACCCAAAATCAATTCCTCAAGAAGTGTATCGTTATTGAGTTGCTCTTTTATAAAGTCTGCAAATGCTGGGTACACATAGACCAAGGTGATATGTAGGCTCAACA
>CM060947.1:61606999-61676999 GCA_030765055.1 Mantis religiosa | reverse complement strand
ATAATAATAATAATAATAATAATAATAATAATAATAACAACAAAAATAATAATAATAAGAAGAAGAAGAAGATGAAGAAGAAGAAGAAGAAGAAGAAGAAGAAGAAGAAGAAGAAGAAGAAGAAGAAGAAGAAGAAGAAGAAGAAGAAGAAGAAGAAGAAGAAGAAGAAGAAGAATTGGAATTGGAATTACTTTTGATTGGTAGAGAAGTACTATAATAATTCATTATGAAGTTCAATACAGAAATTTCTCCAGAAATACAAGTTCTAGTCCCCTGAGACTCCTCCCACAAAAAAAAAAACATATATAGGCAGAAAGCAATGTGTCTGTGTGTGTGTGTGTGTGTGTGTGTGTGTGTGTGTGTGTGTGTGTGTGTTTGCGTAGGTAGACGCCTCTGCAGCGTAGGTAGTACTGTGTCTTCCTCAGTACAAGAGGTTCCGAGTTCGAATCTCGGTCAAGTTGAGTTATCTAGATAAGGGCTTTTCCCTGGGTTTTCCCTTATCCTGAAAGATGAATGTCGGCTAATTCTGTGCTCTATGGACCCTGTCCTCATTTGAGTGCCATGTCTCCCATCTCATTTATCGCAGAATATGACTTAACTTTGGGGACGTGAATTAAAAAGAAAAAGTAAATAAAAAAGTCATTGTGCTGTGTTTTCAAGATGAAGGTTGTCTGTCGTATCAGAACTAACTCTATACTTAAACAAGCAGCACGGTATACTTCAAATGCAATCAATACCTACGTTTTCGATATACATGCCCCAATGAGCTGGAGGCGTTTAAAATTATATGTCCAATATAATGAAGTAAATGCGGATCTCTTAGACTATAAGCCCCAAGTTCAATACTAAATTCATTCTTATTTATTTCGATAAAACTACTACACTTGCCTACCTACCTTCTGATTAATTAGAAAAAAAGGTAAGTGACGGAAAATGCATATAATAGTGGCTTTAAGAGGATATTTGAATACTTACGAAAGCTTTGACCTACCAATTCATTTTTTCCCTTATTTTTCTCCCTTTTCTTTCCTTTTAATACATCTAGAGCTTTGTACTGTAAATATGATTATTAATGTCGAAACGTCTAATATTTTACTATTTGAAAATTAGTATTTTTTTCTGTATCCCTAAATTTTACTACCCGTCAATATTTTTTATTTACTTTAACATTTGTATTCTTCTTATTATTCTACTTTGCTCTTCTTAAGAACACCTGCTTACTTTGTTACAGACACCTCGACCTACTTAAACACGTTCAATTTTCCTTGTCATAAAACTTTGCTTTTACTTAATAGATACATAATTATGGATCCTAGAAGGTCTAAATTTCTGCTTGATGCAACAAGCTTGTATTTATAAAAGAGAAAATTTCTATTTCCAAGTTTTAGCACTCAATACTTGATATCGATTTTTCAGATTTTGAACCAATTTTCTTCTTCAGGAAATAATCCATCGTGAAATTTAATATTCAAATAATAAATCTATTCCAAAACTTTTACGTTCCACATTTTACTGTACACCTCTTCACATTACACCATTTTGTTTATTAATAAACCCGTCCATATTTAGATATACGTATATACAGGGTGTTACAAAAAGGTACGGCCAAACTTTCAGGAAACATTCCTCACACACAAAGAAAGAAAATATGTTATGTGGACATGTGACCGGAAGCGCTTATTTTCCGTGTTAGAGCTCATTTTAGTATTTCTCTTTAAATGTAAATTGAAATGATTCGTGCAGACAATTGCACGCAATTGTGCAATCACGTCATCAACACAGATTTTCTGTGAACGTTTGGGCAGGAATTGTTGGTGATTTCTTGATTGGACCTCATGTTCTTCCACCTCGCTCAATGGAGCACGATATCATGATTTCATACGGGATACTCTACCTGTGCTGCTAGAAGATGTGCCTTTACAAGTACGGCACAACATGTGGTTCATGCACAATGGAGCTCCTGAACATTTCAGTCGAAGTGTTCGTACGCTTCTCAACAACAAATTCGGTGACCAATGGATTGGTAGTGGTGGACCAATTCCATGGCCTCCACGTTCTCCTGAAAGAGAAAGCTCTTGTCTACGCAACCCCGGTATCAAATGTAGAGACTCTTGGTGCTCGTATTGTGGACGGCTGTGACACAATACGCCATTCTCCACGGCTGCATCAGCGCATCAGGAATTCCATACGAAAGAGGATGGATGCATGTATCCTCGATAACGGAGGACATGTTGAACATTTCCTATAACAATGTGTTTGAAGTCACGCTGGTACGTTCTGTTGCTGTGTGCTTCCATTCCATGATTAATGTGATTTGAAGAGTAGTAATAAAATGAGCTCTAACATGGAAATTAAGCGTTTCCGGACACATGTCCACATAACATATTTTCTTTCTTTGTGTGTGAGGAATGTTTCCTGAAAGTTTGGCCGTACCTTTTTGTAACATCCTGTATTTTTTAATTAACATCCTCTAACGTCATATCCGACAATGAATGAAATGGGTGAAATGATGCTCAAATGAGTCGAGGGTCCTTAGAGCTTAGTGTTATCCGACATTTATCTTTCAGGATAAGGGAAACCATAGAAAAACACCTTATCCGGATAATTAGGCAACAGAGCCGGGCTTAACTACCTTCTTGAATAACAAAACCGTCGCAATGTTAAAAAAACGACTGCATTTTGTTAACAATGTGCATGCGTGGGACATATTAGCGCTATCTACGAGAATGGCGATCTTACAAGTGGCAAGTAGAATCCATAGTTCACCGCAATTTGATGATTTATGCTAACCTCAAAATGTGTAGTGTTTAACGCCCGCTTTTACTACATACGGCACCGAAGGCGATGACACTGATGATACATGAGATGAAGATGGAGCACCAGCGGAATGAGCTGGCGGGGGAACCCGGAGATCCCGGAGAAAACCCGCCCATCGCCGTGTTGTCCACTACAAGTCTCACTTTGCGGTCGCCTGGGATCGAACCCGGGCCGCCTTGGTGAGAGCCAAGCGGTATAACCACTGAGCCACAGCGCGGCCATGCTAACCTCATATACACTTCCTCCTATTCCATTTCAATGTCACATTGTTGTTTGGACAAACATTAGCGATCCTTCAGGAAGAACTTCATGAATTGCGATAGTCACAAATCGCATATTACATGCCAAGCAGTAGACCAATCAGGCAAGGTAAATAAGGAACTATATCGTTAAGTGCAGCTATCAAAACAGACGTACTTTTAATTTATTTATGTAGATACTGCTGCTGCTACTATTACTACTACTACTACTACTACTATTACTACTACTACTACTACTACTACTACTACTACTACTACTACTACTACTACTACTACTATTACTACTACTACTACGACCACTACTATTACTACTACTACCACTACTACTGCTGCTACGAGGATAATCAAGGAGTAACGACCATTTGCAATACCCGTTGCGCAGATGAGTCGGGTTTCTATGAGTTCAACCTTTTCTGTGTTTGGTTTTAGACGAATCAAGCTGTTTATTGTGCTTTCTGCGGTTGTTTGAAATCAATTGCGTGATACAAAGTCCTGTTGACTGAGATTAGGTGAGAAGTGGAAATGCCTTAGCCAGGATTTGATCCACGGATCTTCCAGTCTCCGTCCGGCTACTCTTACCCATTGAGCTACCAAGACCAACATGTCAGTATGACATTAAATTCTCCAACTGACTCGTGTTTTTCCCGGGAAATCATGCGAGTCCTCATAAACACATGAGACAACTACCTTAATGGCGTCCTACACACGGCAACTCTGAAAGAACAATTAGTTTTTCCATTAATTGACCCAAATAAGGTAGTTGATATGTTTATGAGAACTCATAGTGGTTTACTAGGGAAAACACGAGTTAGTTGGAGAATTTAATGTGATGTGAGAAGTGTTTGATTTCTAAACCTATAATTTTAAACCTACAATGTATATCCACTTAAGGAACTGTATGGTGAAAGGGTAATGAACGAAATTAATATGAAAAAGTGGTGTTAAATGTTCAGCAATGGCTGAACAAAAATGTGCCTGACAAAATTCAACCTGTAAGTCCGTCACTAACAACAAATGAAAAATAATGTGAATAACCGATAGAAAAGAAAACCAGAGATACCTATAACTCTAGATGAGTTTCACATTTTTTCTAAAACATGCTTCGTTCTTTGCTGGCTGAAACTGTACCCGAATATCCTTGCTTAATGAACTGGTGGCAACAACTACAACAACAAATTCCAAAGCGCGCGGACAGATAATATGTCAAATGCTTAAATAAAGAAGGCGGGTGGGGAGAACTGAAGTAAGCTTCAGTTTTGTAAACCTTTATCATTTCATTCATGGGCTATTATCATTAGTGGCTCTGGCTTCAATTAAGTTATGTAACTGGTCGAGTTGTTGTATGCAATATACTTTAATTTTAACAAACCATTTTTCTGAATGCGATGAAGTCCAACGGTCATTACTTCCTGGATGACCCTGTGATACTACTACTCAAGCACTGAAGCCATACTATTTCGAGACATACAATAACTTATCTTTTACAAATTAAGCACATTTTATCTGAACATATTAATATAACTAATACAAAAGCTTAATTAACGTGGAAATGGAAAGAAAAGAAAGAGTGTAAACAGAAACTTGCAAATAATGTTGACGAGTCTTACTTTTCTGTTATTGATAATGCAGTATATAGCTTTGCAGGCAGCACCAATTCCAGACAACATGATACACGTGATGATGGCGATATATTTGAGCTCATAGCTGTACTTGTAGATTCCTACAATCTCAGTGGACACATGAGCCACTACACTTAGGGCCATGGTCCAGGAGAAAATACGATATAGTCCTGGAGGTCCCCAAAGGCCCATGGCTCTGTGAGTAGTAAATAATAATGATGATGATGATGATGATGATGATTAATAATAATAATAATAATAATAATAATAATAATAATAATAATAATAATAATAATAATAATAATAATAATAATAATAATAATAATAATAATAATAATAATAATAATAATAATAATAATAATAATAATAATAATAATAATAATAATAATAATAATAATAATAATAATAATAATAATAATAATAATAATAATAATAATAATAATAATAATAATAATAATAATAATAATAATAATAATAATAATAATAATAATAATAATAATAATAATGATAATAAAGTCATATTTCAAATTTAGATTCCTTATTTGTTCAAGTGGAGGTTAAACGAAAACTACTTCGTAATGCATTTGTATGACGTGCAATAAAGGTGACTGGTAAATTGGTATTAAGGGTTATGTTAAACTCCGTAAATTTTAACAGCATGCTCTATAACATGGTTGTGTAAAAGGAAGGCATAGATACGATATTTTTAAGTCAGGGTCGTTCAGGTTAAATACTATATTAAGGAACTTTTGAATGATAAGGCACTGTGCAACTTTTGTTTCTAAAAACTTTCTGCTTCTGAAAGAATTCTATAAAATGGAAATGACATATACAGGATAGCTCACTGACATGAACATTTTACGAGGGCTGTTCAATAAAGAATGATCATATTTTTTTTTACGGTTATAATTTTCCGCAATAAAATTCAAACTTATTATATTCTGTTAGCTTAATGTAAAACAAACATGCCGTAGTAGTTTCATTGCTGGTACTCTTGGTTTCCGCCTGTGAGAACCAGGCAGGTTCAGACATGTTCAGTATCGCCTACCACTGCAATGGAGGTAATATGCAGTTAAAATTGAGCCCGCCTCGGTAGCGTGATGGTAGAGTGTCTGCGTCACGTTCAAGAGATCCCGAGTTCGAATCTCGGTCAGGGTGAGTTACCTGGATAAGGTTTTTCCCGGGGGGTTCCCTTATCCAGAAAGACGAATGTCGGCTAACTCTAGGCTCTATGAACCCTGGGCTCATTTGAGCATCATTTCACCCATTCCATTCACTGTTCGATATGACTTAACGTTGGAGGACGTAAAATTACAAAAAAGTTGATGTTAGAGGAAGATCCGGAGTTTCTATAAACGTAATGACTGCTGATGAAACTTGGCTACATCATTTTGATCCTGAGAGCAAACAGCAAAGCTTAGTGTGGAAATCTCCTTCATCATCAACCCCCCAAAAAGCAAAAGTGGTTGCTTCTGCTGGGAAAATTATTGTTTTCTCATTCTTTGATATTCATGGAATGGTTTATCAGCATGTTGTACCTGCACACACATCAGTAACTGGACAATTCTACACGGAAGTCCTGAAAACCTTTCAAGATTAATGCGTGGCCGCATATTGCCAATGTTGTTGCTAAATACCTTGCAAAGATGAAAGTGAAGTGCATCCCTCACCCTCCCTATAGTCCAGATTTAGCCCCATCTGATTTTTTCTATTCCCTAACTTGAAGAAACGCATTCTTGGGAGGCATTATCCATCATCAGAAGCAGTGGTGAAGGCTGCGGAGGTGATTTTGAAGGATCTCTCAAAAATGGTTTCCAGCATGTCTTTGAAGACTGGCAGAAACGCTGGGACAAGTGCATCGCATTCAGGGGAGACTATTCTGAGACGGACCGTCAAAATTATGAGGATGAGTAAAGGTACGTTGTCAAAATAAAAAAAAAATTGTGATCATTATTTATTGAACAGCTCTCGTATTATTATGTAGTAAGCAATTACTATATTATTTATGTAAATTAACAACTGTATGAGACCAATTAAACATTTAATTTATTAGAAATTATGTCTCGCAAATGAGCTATATTTCTGCCGGCAGTCTACCAGCCTGAAGATTGAAAAAATTCTTATAAAATTATTGAACATCTTTTATTTACTAAAAATCACAAACATTAAAAACTATGGGACAGGTGCAGATATAGTAAACTTTTTATTACCTGAGGATTTTTTTATTGACAGTCAGATCAATGCCTGATTTTTTATAGGCGTAATTTTCATTTTCCATTGCTTTCTGTAAAAGTGAGAACAGCCATTCCATAAGACATATCCATTATTCCAGCAAAAACATAATGAGAAATTAACCATCTTTTCTCTTCAGATGTTAAACCCAAGTAAATAAAGTTTATAGATTCTCCTATGTTTTAATTCTAGAGTAGGGATGCCTACTTTATGTAAATATCGTATGCATATAAAGGAAATGTGGTTCTAAGTTCTAAAATATATTTCACTCAGGTGCCAAGGTCTGCCAGAGAAACGTGTCATTCTTCATAAAGCTTAAGTCAAATATCTATATATTAAATTTCATTAAACTCAATTTTAAAGAGTTATAAAAACTTCATGTAATTAGATAATTCCGAAAATGATTATGTTTGAAACAAAGGTACATGTTCATTTATAAGTTAAATTTTAAGCATACTAAAAGTACTTAGTAGTTTTGAACTAAATAAACTGAAAATATAACAATTTAATATAAAAGAACTAAACAATTTTACTCAACGTCACCTTCAAATTAAATGATTTGGGTAATTATTCACCCCGTCGGCGTCCGTATCACTCTTTGGAAATCTTGCAGTCCAGTTTGGTCAGCTTATTCCAGAGAAGCTTCAGTACTTCCACTTCTTCAGCCGAAGTGATCCTCCGCCCCAAGAGAACTCCCTGTACCACGCAAGCAAGGCAGAGAAAACTGAAAAAAGGTACGTCAGGTGTATTTGAGGACACATGGTATTCCATTAGGAGTGTGGATTAGTATATGGATTAGTTCTGTACTCTTTCTGTATTAATGCCCCCTCCCCTTCAGAGACAAAAATCACAGGGAGTTAAATTGGGGAAATAAAGGGGCCACGTGCTGTTAGTCATAGCCAGACATCGGATAGCATACACCTTAGCAATCAATGTACGCTCACAGGTTCTATACAAGGCGAAGCGTGACGTCAACAAACGTCCATGTCCACAAGTATACCGATGCGCTGTGTGTGTACACTCTGGTACAGATACAAAATGTAATCTACGTTAGATTATGCCATCCTCCTCATTGCTTTCGATGTGGGAATTACAGTGAACTACCATGTACATTCCTAAATTGTCTAATGCGAATTTTCTGCGCCTCTCGCTGAAACAATATAAAATTTTTGGGAGAAAGTTCGCTCAACGTCACATGACGTTAATGGTGCATATGAGCAATAAAAATCAGTTTTATGTGTTTGTCCGAGACATAGTTTATTTCTTATATTACACAGCACTGAAAATCCAGTATTTTTTGTGTTGAATATTGCACAATTTATTTTTTACTCATTTGGTAGGTGGTGCATTCTGTTTATTGTTAATTTTTGCAGACACCTCCTCAACTGCTTTTGAAAAGCTCGAAATTACATTCTTCAATCTGTTTAATGGCTGCTGATAATATCCAAAACTTTTGATTTATAAAATGGAGATTGTCCAATAATTGTTGTGAAAGTAATGCTATTAACACATATGTCAAACACCTTGCATTCCGTAGAAGGCAGATCTATCTGTGTGGAGGGCAGTAGTTGTAATAAGATTAATGCTACGCGTTGCGAACCGGACTATCCCTGCGTGTTGTCTCCGGGACTGACGTCAGTAGTTATATACTGCGAGACTCGTGAAGCTCATATCCCTTTAAAGGTGTATGGGATCCGATGCCTGGTCATAATCGAAACACGTCATCAATTTCCTGTAGCGAAACGTTGGCTATGTGGGCTATCGTAGAGTCCTGCTGAAAGGTACCGTGCGGGATGGCTCAGGCGGTTTCGTCTGTGGCCCGCATTCGGGAGGTCCGGGTTCGATTCACGTGGCCGACCTACTTGACCCATGAGTTTTTTGGGGGGTTTTCCGGGTCGCAAGGCGAATGTTGGGTAGGTTAATTACATCCCCCGAATTTCCTGTCCCTCCATTTAATCTCCATTATCATGTCATATCATCTTTCATTTGGTGGTCTCTTTCAGGGTAGAAGTGTCGGTGGGTGTCTCGGCGGTGCATGGCAGGATGATGTGCTGTGAGGTAAACTACTTCCTCCTCCGGTAGGTCGGTTACCAGTCTCCGCTCCTTTGCTGGGACTATTTCGGAACCGCCAGCCAGGTACCTTTGGGGCTCAGATCGCCTGCCTTGGTACCATTTGGACTCAGCTGCTGGGCTCGTTGCCGTCCCGCTGTAGGGGAGCGAGTTTGTTGTTCTGGCCTGTCAGGGGAAGTCTCTATCCAAGTAAACTGTAGGGAATCTGCCCTCTGTACTGTCGTGGCTCCTTTGGTCTGCCACCCTCTGTCTCCTTCGCCTCATCCTTCCTCCCGGGGGTGCCCCCAGTTGGGGGCATAGGAACAATGGGACCAGCATGGTGGCCTACGTACAGAATCCCATCCGTAATGAAATCCCAATCCGTGCTGAAAGCTTGTGAAAACGCTCTCTCTCTCTCTCTCTCTCTCTCTCTCTCTCTCTCTCTCTCTCTCTCTCTCTCTCTCTCTCTCTCTCTCTCTCTCTCTCTCTGTCTTTCTCTCCATCTCTCTCTCAGTTGATTGGTCATAAAAGATCGCAAAATATTTTGCACGTATCTCTCACTGTTACGTTTCTCGGAAAATAATATTCTCTTTTAGTCTCACATCACTAATAGCGCACCAGACTTTTGTTCTTAAGAAATATACAGGGGTTCCTCGTGTGTTGCGTCAGGCTACTCCATTAACGGTTATTTTGAGAATGTTGTGAAGGTAGGTTCAACATCTCCATAGCGGTATTATATTTAATGTGGACCTCCTGCAAGCAGCCAGGTTTGCCAGCGGTATCCACTTCGCGAAACCAGCTGCGTGGAGGATCGTTCAGCCAGTACTTCGAGATAAACCTTCGATATTTTTGCATTATTAAAAGTTGTAACGTTTAACTTTATGCTAGATAAGGAATGAAACAGTCCAGACTTCACGTTATCGCCTTGCATGCTTCTCCATAGAATTGCTGGACAATAGACCTGTTATATCTTGACTGCATTTCATCATTATCTCTTAACTTCAGTGACCAAAACCTGTGAAACAAGAGAGTGCTTAAGGCATGTATTCATGAATGAGACTTCGAATGAAAGTCAAATTGGAAGGTACGGAATGGTCAGTTTGTTATTCAAGAACAGATCTTGATCTGTGCTTTGTTGGAAGTCGCCGATATGCTGGACTTTGCATAGAAAATAGTGATAATGGCTGACATTTAAGCAATAGTAAACTTCACCAAAATCTTGAACAAATCTATAACGTTATTGAAGTTGCTCTTGGTCCTACGACGCTTCACAGAATCGAATCGCGTACTACAGGTACAATAAATACAATTCAGATCCAGATTTTATGAAGATACTGCGTCACTCTCGAGTACGATGCACATATTGTTTTACAGTGCAAATGTTAACACTAATATTTTATAACTGGGTGGCGCTAGCCTGCTGATCCCAAGCTCATAGGTTCAAACAGATCTCACATCGATGATTTTAAGTGAGCTTACGGGCAACAGTCCAATGCCAACAGTTTTACTAGAATGTAAAGGAACTCCTGCGACGCGAAATTCCGGCACACCGGCGGCGCTGTTTCGATCTTGGCAATTGGCAACGTCGTTAACAAATAAAAATACTTACTACTAATATAATACAACTGTATGTTAAAATTCTTTTCATTTATTTCACACAATTAGTCTTTAGTTCTGTAACATTATCATGATTTCTTTGAAGGTTTTATACATACAGTGCGATCCATGTAAATTTGAACCATTTCAAGAGGCCATAATTTCTCTTTGAAAGCTCGTAGAATGTAGAAATTTGTTTTAATGACCTCAGTGGCTCTGGGAGAACTGACAACACTGACAATTCTTGACAGTCTTATTTTTTTTTAATTTACGTCCTCCAACGTAGTCATATCCATAGTCATATGGAATGGGTGAAATATTGCCCATATGAGTCCGGGGTCCATGGAGCTTAGAATTACCCGACATTCGTCTTCCAGGATAAGGGAAAACCCCGGAAAAACCTTATCCAGGTAACTCACCCTGACCGAGATTCGAACTCGGGACCTCTTGAATGTGAGGCACACATGCTACCATCTACGCTACCGAGGCGGGCAGACAGTCTTAAAAATGCAGTCATAACAGCAACCTGCAGTACTCACTATGAGAGCGTGATTTGGAAGACGAATTGGTAACAACACAACGGGAATTTCGAAGAGAATTTAATGGACGCGATGTTCGGACTAAGACTACAATTTTAACGCTCGTAAGAAAGCTGGAGACAACTGGTATACTCATTAGTGAAAGTGGAAAACATAGACCGCCACTGAATGCAGAGACTGTTACAGATGTTCGCAGAAGGCTATTGAATTCTCCAAACAAATCGTTGTGTCAATTGAGCCAGGAATCAGAGTGTTCATATGGAACATGTCAAAGAGCTGCGAAGAAATTGGGATTACGACCTTACAGAGTGCATATGGTGAAACAACTGAAAGAAGCAGAATCAATTACTGTCGATGGTTTCAGGGTACTCTTATTCCAGGTCCAGACATTCTCTTCATAACGTGGTTTACAGATGAGGCATGGTTTCATCTGTCAGGCTACACAAACACACAAAAGACCAGATATTGAACTGTTGTAAACCCCCAAGTGATCCACGAAACCCCACTGCATGATGAAAAGGTTGGAGTATGGTGCGCGGGGTCAGCTTCCAGGATCGTTGATCCCATTTTCTTTGTTACGTCTGTAGACACTGAAGTTTATATGGGTTTCTTCAAGACATTTGTGGAACAGCTGGATGATATCGAATTGATAGAAGGTTATTTCCAGCAAGATGGAGCAGCGTGCCATACATCTAATGACACCATGGAACTTGTAAGCAGTTTCATGGGAAGCCTTAAATAACAGGTTAAAGCACAGATAGAAAACATGTTTGTACTCTGACAAAGAGGAGGCAGTTTTTTCCTTGTTTACAGAAATCTAATAATCTCAAACGATCTGTGACCCCCCAGATCCCCTGATCTAACCTCACCAGATTTTTTCTTGTGGGGGTATCTAAAAAATAGAGTGTACAAGAATAGGTCACGGACAATTGATGTTCTCAAGGAATCCATTCGAACCGAAATAAGTAACATTGGCGAGGATACTCTACGTAAAACTTCAGAGAATATGGTGAGACGAGTGCAAACATGTATGGATGCTGGTGGAGGACACTTCCAACATTTTCTCTGAGATGTAAACAGTATAATGTGATCTCCCAAAGTTGCACGTGTGTCCTATTATTGGTTCAAAAGCTATGGTCAGGTTTGTATGGATCGCACTGTATTAGCTTTGGAACTAAACAGTGGTCTGGAGATATATATGTAGTCAATAGGAAGAATTTTCAATCTTCAGAAGCAGTTTAATTAATTTGTGAACTACAATCAGGAACTCTTGAGCAGATGACTTGTCTTGTCCCCCCCCCCCTCCGAAAAAATGAGTACACTCTCCAAGACTACCCGTAGGGAAGGGGATCCGTCCCCTTCAGCTGCCGAGGTGCGGGCGCTGCGGACCCTTAGCACTCGTGGTACCTCTTGACGTTACTAGAGGAACCTCGGGCCGAACATGCCGAGCCCCTCCCGTAGGGGAGTTGTTGGGTTTGAATTGGACTCGAGGGGGCAGTGTGTTCCCGACACCCACGAGGAATTGGGTACCTCCACCAGGCTTCGGCCGCCCGGAGGGGCTAGAGGGTTGCCTTATAAGTCCCGGGTACTAGCCTGCAGAGCTAGTAGAAGTGTGCTACATCACCAGGCAGCCCCACCAAGGTTTTGGGCAGTCTTCCCTGCGGGGTTGACGCGCGTAAGTGGCGTATCCACTTCCATCCCGTCTTGACGTTGTGCTCAGCAATGGGGGGCTTTTTAGACTCCAGGTATTGCCCTATGGAAAGAGCCTCGGAGTTATCCATCGCTCCCGGGTAGAAGGAGGCCCGGGTCCTTGGTGCGAAGGGTCCAGGACTAATGGGAGTAGTTCCTCTGTATTTAAATAAAACTCTCCAAGACTTCGCAAACTCTTTCTTCAACCTAGGTCAGTAATTCAAATAAATACACCCCAAACACTTTTTATCAGTTCTATATTCTTTATCGCAATTCTCATTTGTCCTCCCCCACTACAGACAGATAATAGCCTATCCTCCGGATTTTTTTCATGATCTTTGCTTTGTAGGATATGCATTTTCTTTTATTCCTTTTTTGTATTGTAACAAGGCTTCATGTAACGAACATTGCGGATAGATTCCTCTTCAAAATTAAGAATAAATCGACTTGAAGGTTATTACTTTTCGGCACTTTTGATCACCATTCGGACATTTTGTTAATTTATTATATACATGTACCAGGTGGTCCAACTACTCTGTCTTTTAACAGATATTCCTCCTTGCGTTAAGTCGCAGAAAGAGAAGGAGCAATTTCACTTTAACACATGGTAGTAGCGTGAGCGGACTTGGTTCTATTCCGATCGAGGAAATGTAGTTCATAGGCCTGAACTAGGGTGTATGCTACGTGTTCATTGGATAAGGACAATGTAGACAACCGAAAACGTCTTAGATTGTTTTTGGATTTACTTACAGAGCCTGTATTTTCTGGTAAATGAAACCACTCCTGTTTACACTGTCATCATCTAATTATGGACTGCACATTGTAAAATACTGTAAAAATCTGTGCGAACATGAGGACATGTAATGTTTAATTGCCATTTGTTTTTTTCCCTTCTTCTTCTTCTTCTTCTTCTTCTTCTTCTTCTTCTTCTTCTTCTTCTTCTTCTTCTTCTTCTTCTTCTTCTTCTTCTTCTTCTTCTTCTTCTTCTTCTTCTTCTTCTTCTTCTTCTTCTTCTTCTTCTTCTTCTTCTTCTTCTTCTTCTTCTTCTTCTTCTTCTTCTTCTTCTTCTTCTTCTTCTTCTTCTTCTTCTTCTTCTTCTTCTTCTTCTTCTTCTTCTTCTTCTTCTTCTTCTTCTTCTTCTTCTTCTCTTCTTCTTCTTCTTCTTCTTCTTCTTCTTCTTCTTCTTCTTCTTCTTCTTCTTCTTCTTCTTCTTCTTCTTCTTCTTCTTCTTCTTCTTCTTCTTCTTCTTCTTCTTCTTCTTCTTCTTCTTCTTCTTCTTCTTCTTCTTCTTCTTCTTCTTCTTCTTCTTCTCCTTCTTCTCCTTCTTCTCCTTCTTCTCCTTCTTCTCCTTCTTCTCCTTCTTCTCCTTCTTCTCCTTCTTCTCCTTCTTCTCCTTCTTCTCCTTCTTCTCCTTCTTCTCCTTCTTCTCCTTCTTCTCCTTCTTCTCCTTCTTCTCCTTCTTCTCCTTCTTCTCCTTCTTCTCCTTCTTCTCCTTCTTCTCCTTCTTCTCCTTCTTCTCCTTCTTCTCCTTCTTCTCCTTCTTCTCCTTCTTCTCCTTCTTCTCCTTCTTCTCCTTCTTCTCCTTCTTCTCCTTCTTCTCCTTCTTCTCCTTCTTCTCCTTCTTCTCCTTCTTCTCCTTCTTCTCCTTCTTCTCCTTCTTCTCCTTCTTCTCCTTCTTCTCCTTCTTCTCCTTCTTCTCCTTCTTCTCCTTCTTCTCCTTCTTCTCCTTCTTCTCCTTCTTCTCCTTCTTCTCCTTCTTCTCCTTCTTCTCCTTCTTCTTCTTCTTCTTCTTCTTCTTCTTCTTCTTCTTCTTCTTCTTCTTCTTCTTCTTCTTCTTCTTCTTCTTCTTCTTCTTCTTCTTCTTCTTCTTCTTCTTCTTCTTCTTCTTCTTCTTCTTCTTCTTCTTCTTCTTCTTCTTCTTCTTCTTCTTCTTCTTCTTCTTCTTCTTCTTCTTCTTCTTCTTCATTATTATTATTATTATTATTATTATTATTATTATTATTATTATTATTATTATTATTATTTATTGCTATTATTATCATCACTATTAGTTTTGTTTGTATTAGTTTTACTTATATTATTGTCTGTATTGTAGTTATAATTTTTGTTACTGTTATATTGTAATTCTATTCATCGTTATTACTGTCGTCAAACGGCACCGTTATGCTGACTTGCATATAATAGATGTTCAAAATGATGTCTTTGTTGCTTGATATAATGTTTCTACCATCTCCATCTACGTTTCTGAGAACTGTGGATGTAAAAGATGCACGTGAATCAACGATCCTTTGATGTTAGTCTTCTACATTGAGGAGATCTGTTTCAAAAGCAATACTTCTGATGTGACCCCAAAAGAAAAAATATACAAGAGATCTTGGTGGCCAAGATAACGGTCATCTCGGTCGATCCAGCGTCCAGGGTACAACGATTCAAATGGTTAAATAGAGATTAAAAATAAGAAAATAAGAAAAAGAATACCTCCCTAATCATCTCTCGATCTTGACCCAACTTCCTAAAAAATAAAAAATAAATGTTCTTTCGTAAAAAAATCGCTTTATATTATGTAAAGAAAAAAGGAAAAAAAGAAGAAAAACATGAACAAGTTCATAATAGTGAAGTGGTGCATAATTTTTTTTTTTTTTTTGGAATCCTGTTCTACGTCAGCCGTACTGGAACTTTGAAAAAATTCTGAATGCCAGTTTTAATCCAGGGACTCAAAACTTGGAACCAAATCTGGAACCAAACTTTTGGGTGGAATGCAATACTTTCCTTACTGTAAGTACGAATTAGACAAAAGCTGTGTTTGGATACCCCAGGTGAAATAAAGCTTCTCCATCATTTACCAATCTAAAACAATGAGTTTATCCTCTCGAAAATAAAGACTGTAGCTAAAGTGGAAAAATTCTAACACCTGTTCTTATCTATTATCACGCAGTACACAGGCTAGTTCAAGCCAGGAATTGTCGCTTGGAACAGAATCAGCTCCGCTCAAGCTACTGCAGTGCGCTTTAACTGGAATTGCCCCGTTGCTTCTGCAAATGTTTTAATGAACGAAGGGATATACATGTATGATTATGTTAAGAGGAGGTAGTTGGGCCACCTGGCTATCAAATACCTACCTCTTTTCATGGTCACGAAGAAAAACGAATAGCGACTTGCCACTAAGAAAAAGTGTTAAATATTTTGAAAGTTCTGACTAATGTTTAACGCCATGCACTTAAACAAGCCCCAAATGTTCTGTGTAACGAGAGTTTATCTCTTATGGTTTAGCACTTTTACAGGTGTCATTTATAATTAAGAGGATTTCAGAGGCGAAAATGCAAGATATAGATCTAATTTATTATAAAAAATATCTTAAACACATGATATTATAATCAAGTCATTAGACCTATTTTTGATAAAAATAAAGAAGAATTAAACATTTTCCATGTAAAGTTAGTTTAGGATGGGGAGATTTTCTTGAAAATCTTGAAATAATATCCTTGGAAGACACCAAACTTAAACACGAAATTTCAAGTTTAATCGACTTTTCATTGTTGAAATATACTGTTTATAGACACAAACACACCTCATATCGTTTTCTATTTTTTCCCCATGAAATCTCCAAACTATTTATTCCGGTGAAATCTTGGTGTCCATTTGTAGGTAATACGGGTGAACGGGTGAATAGCAATAAGCACCTCACTGGCCGACTATCAGTTTTCTCAACATTTCATTTCATTTAGGGCGAGGGTATCTACTAGGGCAGTCTTCACGGAGTAAAGACCGACCTCCCTCTACAAACCAAGGAGGAAACCGAGCTCTCCCCAAGGGGCGCCCGGCACCTCAGGGCTCTTTCCATAGGGCAAAACCTAGAAGCTAACAAGTCCCCCATCTGATCCGAATACACAAGTGTTTCTCAACACTTAGATTTTTCTCTCCACCTTTCACTTCAATGACCATATCAACAGCCTTTGGAACATATTACCATGACGGCAATGTATTATATTAACTCCTGTATAGATGTCGTTGGATTTTTCTCGAATTTCACACATAAGAACACATACAGTTCATATTTGCTGACCCTCGAGAGGATAGGGAATAATCCTGGCTAAAATATCCTCACCCCAGCCGGGAGCTGAACCCGGGACATGGGTTCCACCGACTGAGCTATAAGTATTTTCACATACCTACTTAACAATTATTTCTCTTACCAGAAAGTAGGTACAGTTTACAGCAGTAGGCGCGCTACGTTCGACTGATGCCCCACCAGCCAAACGCTACGCCAATGACGCATTATACAGTCATTCAATATTCAAGAATCATCATTACCTCCCTCTAGAGGTTACAACACTTTTCACGTTTATGTATTATTCTGTTTATGAACGTTTTGTTTGATGATACTTTTGATTCAGTTACCAAAGGAAAGTTGTTATTGTCCTGCATATTTCATATTCCTAATAAGTGGGCAAAGCAGTAATTGGAAATTTCCTATCTAACAATTCCAGTTGTTTTTGTGCACACCTTCCTGTTACTATACAACACATATTAATTCACTTTACCAAATTTTCTTGAGAATATTCTGCTTAATTTATGAAATACAGACAATTGTCGAAGATTTTTAAAATCATTTGTGGTCTAATTTAAAATAAAATCAAATAGAGATAATATCATAAAACTGAAGTGTTGCAGTAATATGACTCTCTGCTATTATGCAAACTATTCTTATAAATATTTATTGCACATTTCCTCGTAGGTACAAGGAGAATAAGAGCTGTGGATGCGAAAGTTGAATCTTTTAAGAGCTAGTTATAGCATGATTTTTTGATTTCCTTCTCTTTGCATGACCAAAAGAATTTGAGAAAGAAAGGAAATAAGAGGGAAAGAAAAGAATGGCAGAAAGAAAGAAAGAAAGAAAGAAAGAAAGAAAGAAAGAAAGAAAGAAAGAAAGAAAGAAAGAAAGAAAAGGAAGAATAACTTTCTGCTTGAGAAACACGTAACACGCATTCATAGGTTGTCGACCCTTATCCTACACGATTACTTACACAGGTATTTACAAAATGTAAAGATGAAGACATACTATACAAATATAACAATTTGTAACAAATGCCTCACTTAACCTAAGAAGATGGTGTTAATTCCTCTTTCTAATTGATATCGATTTCACGAACTTTTGTCCGCATCTTCATTCAAGGAAAACGACAGGAGAACCTCTGGTATTCCTTGACTGAAGATGCGGGCAAGAGTATAATATTCATTGCTTCACTGTAGCTAGTTTCATTTTCTACATAATGAAAACATACTTTTCAATTTAACCATACCTCTACTTCAAAGGATCCTGAATTTCAACCAGAAAATCCTGAAAGTGAGACATTTTCTAGAGCAAGCAGACTTGAATGATTTGGCAACTTAAATTTGTCAAATTTGAACTTCAATTTGAACTTATAGATTCCAGGTTGCAAGAATGGAAATTACTTACATCTGGTACAAAATTTACAGAGTTTCTAAGCATCAGAATTTGGAAGATATTTTTTAGTGGAAGAGAATGTATTGTGACTTTGTGGGTTCGTAGAATTAAAAGTCCAATTTGCCGAAATTCTAAATGTTCTGTGTTCCCGTCGAAATACACTGTTCAATTCTCACGTAACAACATTACATCACCTCTACAACACATTCTTCCAAGCTCGATGACAATAACAAACAGAGTTCAGTTTACAACATCAGCTGTCGTTACAACAGTCTCAGCTGTTCTCTGCTTACCTCTCGCGACTCACTCTCGTTTTGCAACTGTCCGCTAGCGTGTCACAATCTCTTATATATCTCATTCATAAATTCGAGAGGTTTCCGGAACAAATAAGAAAACAACCTTTCTCTGTCAATCCAGATATCACTAGAACCTTCCAAACGTGAAATCCTATCTGTGCCGGCAAGTCTTTTATCTCAGTTATCTTTATTTGCCGGTTCTTTGTGTACACTAGCGGCGCTATCGTAGATAACTGCTTCGCGCGAAGCTTTTATGTGTGTTGCCGCGACAATATGTTTCTGTATAGACAGCAATGGTGTAATGAGTGAGCTAGGAATTGAGCATAACCCAGATGACTGGCAATTGTTTATAGATTAGTCAAAGTTCAGCTTAAAGGCTGCCTTATTTCATAATAGTAACAAAGTTCCATCCGTTCTAGTTTTCCATTCTGTAGGTCTAAAAGAAAGTTACGAAGGTATGACCAAAATTGTACGTATTTTAAAATATGAGGTGAATTGTTGGAAAATATGTGCTGACCTGAAAGTAATTGTTTTGCTGCTTAGATTACAGGGGGGGATTCACAAAATATTGTTGTTTTTGTGTTTGTGGAAAGCCCTAATACGCAAAAACATTATGTGGCGCAACAGCGGGCAAGCGACAGGAATATGTCCCAGGGGAGAGAAATGTAAACAAACACCACTGGCTCAGCCTGATATTTTTTGTTTTGTAATTTACGTCCCCGAACGTTAAGTCATATCGGACGATGAATGTAATGGGCGAAGTGGTGCTCAAATGTGCCCAGGGTTCATGGAGCTTAGAGTTACCCGACATTAGTCTTTCAGGATAAGGGAAAACCGCGGAAGAAACCTTATCCGGGTAATTCACCCTGACCGAGATTCGAACTAGGGACCTCTTGAACGTGAGGCAGACACGCTACCATCTAAGCTACCGAGGCGGGCACTGGTTCAGCCTGATAGTATTCTTCTCCCTCCCTTACTAATTAAACTTGGACTGATGAAGAATTTAGTTAAGGTACTAAACAAGGATGGTAGTGAATTTGCATATTTGCAAGGAAACTTTCCACAGTTAACTTACGCAAAATTGAAAGAAGGAATTTTTGTTGGACCTAAAATCCGAAAAGTAATGAGGACGAAATGTTTGGAAGAAAAAAAAGTTAAATACGGTGGAATTAGAACTTGGAAATCACTTACAAGGGTTGTGCGTGGTTTTCTTCGAAACATAAAGAAAATAACTATAATACTTTGGTCTCAAATTTGTTCAAATGCTATAAAGACGTGAGTTGTAGAGTACCTTTGAAAACGCATTACTTCCATTCACTTTTAGATTTTTTCCGTAAACTCTGGGTGATGTTACTGATGAACATGGAGAACAGATTCATCAGGGCATTTTCGTCATGGAGAAGAAATACCAAGGTCATAAGGACCCAGTGATGCTGGGGTTTATTGTTGATTGTTCGTGAGGAAAAGCAGGCAGTACAGAGGCAATCCAGTACTTTTAAGCACAGCTATAGATTTGTCCTTTAAATACATGGTCCAAATATTATTGTATGTATGTAAAACTACATTTTGAATTAATCTTAATTCACCATGATATAAAGTACTATAACATATATCCTTATATAAGTATAATGTATATCTTATCTGAAACCTCGTAGATGAGAACCTAAATGTCCTCATAGCTTGACGTGATAGGAGATTTCAATGACGATTTTCAAAATTAGCACATCTTTTTCCTTAAGAATCACCTACGTTTACTGTAGATGTATGAAAAAAGTTTTCTTTTTGGGGTAGTGTATTTTAATCAAAATCATCAGAACCAGTTTTGAGAAAAAATATATTTTAGAGCTTTTTTATATAATTGGTAGTTTGGGGTGGGGAGGATTTTCTTCAAAGCCTTCGTGTCACATCCATGGAAGATGGATTTAACCAGGGACTCTGAAAAGTCATGTGAGTACACAGGTCAGATTTTTGTTTTCTATTGCATTTCACCAAAAATTCAACATCCAGATTTCAGGTTCCTGTAATAAAAATAAGTTTTAGAAAATTTCGAGCGCACGTGCATAGCTGAATATCAAATCTCTAAAAAATATATATATTACGCCCTCATTGGAGGGAAATTCTGAATCTAAATGCTAAGTCTGGACTACTTGGTAAATACACAAAGTACCTACCTTATATACATAGGTTGTTTGATAAGTATGGTAAATTTCCATGAAGGGATCAAAGTTTTTGTTGCAACTTTGTGTTAAGCTTGATTACGAAAAAATTGTACAGAAAATTTGAATATGCTACAATATACAGTTCATTGTTGACAGTCATCTGAACTGGTCAGTGTGATAGCCGCGATTGAAAATTAAGAAAAAAGACAGAGTTTCCTGCTGTATTAAACATTTTCATTTGAAGGGCTGTACTGCCGCAAAAATAAAACTGAATTAGATGAAGTACACGCGGTCTCTCCACCAACATTGAAGACCATTTATTTTTGGTTCAATAAATTTAAATTTGGCCTTAGAAGCACCGAAGATGAATCGCTCTCTGGTCGCCCAATTGAGGTCACTACATAGGACATCATTGAACAAAATCCAGGATCTGGTTATGCAAGACCGCCGAATCAAAATTCGTCAGATTGCTCCGGCTAAAGGCATCTCAACTGAGCCAGTGTACAATATCCTACATGAAAAATTGCCAATGAAAAAGCTGTGTGCAAAATGGGTGCCGCGATTGCTTACTGTTGGCCTAAAGCGCATCCGGAAAAACACTTCTACCGAGTGTCTGGCGATGTTTAATCACAATCCGCAAGATGTTTTGCGCCGATTTGTGATCATGTACGAAGCTTGGAACTATTATTACACACCAGAGTCAAAACAGTAGTCAAAACAATGGACAAAGACTGGTGAAAGTGCACCAAAGAAGACAAGGACCATTTTGTCAGCCGTTAAGGTGATGGCCACTGTTTTTTTGGGATTCTCAAGAAATAATCCTCATAGACTACTTGGAAAAGAGCAGAACCATAACTGGAGCCTATTATGCTTCATTGGTGAATCGTTTGCAACATGAGTTGCCTGAAAAGAGATCGAGGTTGAAACGCAAAAAAGTGATCTTTCACCAGGTTAATGCAGCATCGCACACATCAGCAATCGCAATGACGAAAGTGCATGAGTTCGATGGACTTTGAATTGGTTCCTCGTCTACCTTATTCACCAGTATTAGCCCCAACTGACTTCTTTCTGTTCCCAAACTTGAAAATTTGTCTTGGTGATAAGATATTTTCATTAAATGAAGAAATGATAGTCACCGTCAAGAAATATTTTGCAGACCTTGGCGGAATCTATTTTTCCGACGGGATGAAACAGTTGGAACGTCGCTGTATCAAGTGTATAGCCTTAATGCCGACTATGTCGAGAAATAAGGTGAAATGTTCACGAAAAAATTATTGTTTGTTTTTTACCAGACTTATCAAACGACCCTCCTATACCAAATTTAGACTTTCCCTTTTTGAGTTACGCTGTGTCCAAACGGACCTCCACCCCCACATACACAAAGATGTGTTTCCAAAGATACTTTCTGAAATCATAGGACCTCAAAACGTGTATTTTCGCTGATATCGACATTTTGGGTGGAAGAATATACCTTCTCTATCTATGACCGTGGTAGTGAAAGTAAAAACGAAATTACAAATAAGTGCCAAACTCGACATTTACGTCTACAATTTTCTAAGGATAAATTATTGACTCCCAAAACTTCTCGTTATGTGGATAAAAATATCTTTGTATTTAAAAAAAGTATATTTAGCATTTTTAATAAGACTGGCAGGTTTAATCTCCAAGACTTCTTCAACCTAAACGCATTTCGTAATTTTGTATAGTTCTAAGCCGTAAAATATAGAGAGAACTTACTGCACGTCAAATGCAGAGTTTGATGGATCATAGTACGCCATTTAAGGCAAATATTTTTTCTGCTTAATCATTTCCTAGGTTTTGTTATTATTGCTCTGACTATTAACAATTCGTTATCATACTGATTTGTCGCCATTCCTTTGTTTCTTATGATGTCACCTAAAGACCATGCAATTTCAAACACAGCATATAGTGATTCACTTTTTAAAAATATGACGATCGTTTTACTCTCCCCTGTGACATCTTATTTTATCTATAACGAAATGTAGTGACGGAACAAATACGTCTTTTTAAGATTAGAATACTTATGTTCAGACACGGTTAAAGCTTGAGTAATGGGATAAATGAAGGATAATCATCAAACTCAAAGTTAAGTATGACGTATTTGGTTGAGAAATAAAGTCGAAATTAAAATCGACTGTAGAATAAACATTGCGGTCTTAATGCAGGCTAAACACGAAAGGGAGGAGGAGTCTTATCAAAACTTCATGTGAGGCAGACAAACGTGCAATTTTCCTTATTACTGCTGCATACTAAATGAGGCTTCTCATATAATTTGTTATTCCATTAAATAAAAACTCAGTTTAAGAACCAAATTACTACAAAAAAGTGTTTCTTCTTAATATTTCACACACATTCTGTTCATTGAAAATAGATGACTAATAAAGTGACATTTCATTGCGGTAAGTTGTTGTTTACTGATCGAAGAAGGCTCTACGTAACCTGCGAGGCTCGCATTCGGGGGACCCTTGATTCGATTCCCGTTGGGCGGCCATTATGACCATTCCGGATCGGTACGTGAATGCTGGAATTGTTTCATTCTACCATAAATTTGCTCTCATATGTCCCACCTCATCTGTTCGAGGTTAGGGATGCCCCCAGAGCTCTGTTTTGGGGCCTCTTTTTTGAGATATTATCTTTGAAATAGTACTGAAAGATATGGATAAGGATGCCCAAGTATTAAATATTGTAGCCTATCCTGATGATTTAATAATTTTGATTGCACGTTATAGCCGGCGAGAATTAGAATCAAAAGCAAGGGAAGTTATTGTGAAATTAAATGATTGGTGTAATAACACTAAATTAAAATTAGCTATAAATAAATCCAATTATATTTTATTTAAGGGAACTTTAAAGAGAGATCCAGCAATAAAAATAAATAACCAAAACATAAAAAAGAGACTAAATATTTGGGAATTATTTTGGATAAAGAGTTTAATTTTAGAAAGAAGGTCGCCGGGATAGCACAGTGGTTTCGTTTGCGACTCTCGTGCTGAGGGTCCGAGTTCGATTATCGGTTCTAGAGTGCCCGCCTCGGTAGCGTAGGTGGTAGCGCGTCTGCCTCACCTTCAAGAGGTCCCGAATTCGAAACTCGGTCAGGGTGAGTTATCTGGATAAAGTTTTTCCGGGCGGTTCCCTTATCCTGAAAGACGAATGTTGGGTAGCTGTAAGCTCCATGAACTCTGGGCTCATTTTAGCATCATTTTATTCAAATTCGCCGTCTGATATGACAAGTTTGGAGGACGTAAAATTAAAAAAAAAAGTTCTGGGGTGTGGATTTTAAGTGGGTCCTATCCACGCCTTCACCTCTGCCTAGCACATGTGAAGTGTCCCCTATTCCCAACGTGGTTCGGAGTCCACGGTATAAGCTGTAGGTCCACTCGCCTCACCGTCATCTTCGCTATCACCCTATCATTGGAGGTAATGGGCACCACCCTATGGATGGTGAAATGGGTTCGGTCATCACGTGGTGGGGCGAGGATACTCCGAAGGTCGTAGTTGCAATATGGGTAGTGTTGGTATACATATATTTTAGAAAGCATACAGATTATGTAAGACAAAAGTCGGAAAAATTATGATGAAATTGTCACGAATAATGCACAAAATAGTAAATAAATAAAGTAATAGTAACATATCATTAAAAGCAATAACAACATACCATAATAAAATTGTTGGGTCAATTACTACATATGGTGCAGCAATATGGGCAAATAGAGTGAAAGCTGTTGAAATTAAATGATTGCTAAGGAGATCTCAGAGGAAGGCATTGCAGGAGCCGTAAGGACAACACCTACAGTGAGTTTACTGGTGGCGATTGCACATGGCTAGTAGATTATCCAATATGTTTGAAAGGAGCGAAATATTGGATGAAGAAATGCAAGTTAGAGATGATGAATGAAATAATTGGTCAGCGATGTAATACTGTTTTGGAGATAAAAATAGGTAATTTAAAACTGGAATTGCAGAAAGAATGGGAAGAAATGGTAGCAGGGAGAATAGTTTAAATTTTTTTAATGATATACGAAAAAGATTACAATTAAACTATAACCGGCCACAGACCATATAAGACATATTGGTGGAAGGTAAATAAAACAGTGATATGTGTGAAATAGGTTAAGTACAACCCCAGAGCATGTTGTCTTTGAATGCAACAAATACAGCCAGTTAGAATTAGAAGAAAGACAAACCTCAATTTTATAACAGAAATAATGCATAGTGTGGACTTATTAGAAGCCCTACATTTTTTTAAATTATGTAAGTAATAAAGCATGGAAGAGTGGTAGGATTGAAGAACAAAGATTAGAACATGTTGAAGAGATACAAGAAGTGAGAAGATTGATGAGAATACAACAAATTAGAAATTATATTAGTAGGAAAATTTAATGATAGAAAAACCGGAAGGATATATAGAATTAAGAGAATTAAAGAAGAAGAGAATAATAAAGTTTATAGATTAATGAACCGAAGAAGATTATTAACTTAAATGGTAGATAATAACTGGAAGATTGTAGACCAAGAAGACTGGAAGGAGAAAGTTATAAGAAATATAGAAGAAGAGGGCGCCGATGTAGTGAAAGCAGCGGCAATATTTGAGAAGGATGATGACAGGTGAAGTTACTAGAGGCGTCGGAGGTGGAGAGGTGTGCCATACTGGAGCCGAAGATCTGTAGGAGGGAGAGAGAATGGTGGAGGGTCGAAGAAATTAGTGAAGTGAAGTTTAAGTGAAAGAAAAGTTAAGTATTGTGTTAAGTGAGGTGAGAGGCAAGAAGAGATAAAGGTTTAAATAGTGTTAGTGAAGGTAAAGATATTGTGTAAATATTAAGAAAGAAAAAAAAAAGAGTTTAAATTTTAAAATAATTAATAATAATTAAATTGTTTATAAAGAATTATAAAATGTATAATTATAGAAATTAGTTAATAAATTGAGAAGGAATAATAAAGAGGAAATTTTAAAAATAAAATATATGTTATTTAGGGATAAATATTGCTTACTGTTTTACGAGGGTGGTCCGAAAAGTTACCGACCTAAACATGAAGATGGCAGCACTCGTAAATTAAAGCTAGTGAATTTCGTTGTTCATCTGTTGACAGTTGCTTACCAAAGTTTCAGGCATTTTGGACGCTCGGTTGTTATGTGACAGTCGTTTGAGTGAGTTTATGTGAGTGTGTTTATGAAACTGGACAAAATCAAGTATCAAGCTGTCATTAAATATTTGTTTTTGAAAGGCAATTCACCTACGCAAATCAAAGATGAGTTGGATTCTGTGTATGGGGACTCTGCACCATCATTTACTACAGTGAAATTTTTGGGCAGCTGAATTTAAACGTGGCCGTAAGAGCTTGGGAGACGATAAACGTTCGGGACGTGCAAAAAACTGCAACCACCGACGGAAACATCGCCAAAGATCACCAAATGATGCTAGACGACCGCCGAATTAAAGTGAGAGAGATAGCAGAGCTTATGAACATGTCAAAAGAACGAGCTTGTCACATGTTAAATCAATATTTAGACATGAGAAAGCTGTGCGCGCGTTCGGTACCGCGTTTACTCACGTTAGACCAAAAACGTGTTCGAATGAACATTTGCAACGCTCTGTTGGCGCAGTTTAGGTGCAATAAATCCAAGTTTTGGCGCCGAGTAATGACTGTGAATGAAACTTGGATACACCATTATACGCCCGAAACAAAAATACAGTCCAAACAGTAGACTACAAAGGAGGAAGAGGTTCCAAAAAAGCAAAATCTATTTTTTTCGACTGGAAAAGTGATGGCGACAGTTTTTTTGTGATAGTCATGGAGTTATTTTACTCGATTATCTTCAAAAAGGAAAACCCATTACAGGAGCATACTGCGCATCATTACTTGACAAGCTGAAGGCAGAATCTGCGGAAAAACAACCACATTTGCAGAAAAAGAAAATCCTGTTTCACCAAGACAACGCACCGTCTCACACCTCAGCGGTTGCAATGGCGAAAATCCACGAATTACGGTTTGAACTGCTTGACCATCCGCATTACTCACCAGATCTAGCCCCAAGCGACTTCTTTTTGTTCTCTCATCTGAAAATTGCGTTCGTGGACAATTATTTTGCAGAGAAAAACGCCGAGTACTATTTGGACGGGTTACAGAGATGGGAGCATTGCTAGGAGAAGTGTATAGAGTTATAAGGAGACTATGTTGAAAAATAAAAAATAAAAATTCTTAAACAATGTCTTTTATCTTTATTAGGTCGGAAACTTTTCAGAATACCCTCGTATATTTAGTAATATTGTAAGTATAGGAGATGATTAATAATAAAGATGATATTGTGCATAATTGTGCACTACACCAGCAGACGCATATTTAGCCCGCCTCGGTAGCGTAGATGGTAGCGTGTCTGCTTCACCTTCAAGAGGTCCCGATTTCGAATCTCGGTCAGGGCGAGTTACCTGGATAAGTTTTTTCCGGGGTTTTCCCCTATCCTTCATGACGAATGTCGGGTAACTCTAAGCTCCATGGACCCTGGACTCATTTGAGCAGCATTTCACACAATTCATTCACCGTCCGATATGACTTAACGTTGGAGGACGCAAATTAAAAAAAAAACGAAAAAACGGACGCATAGATGATTTAGAAGTGAAATATGAACATGAGAG
This sequence comes from Mantis religiosa, assembly GCA_030765055.1. NCBI lineage: Eukaryota > Metazoa > Arthropoda > Insecta > Mantodea > Mantidae > Mantis > Mantis religiosa. The sequence continues at coordinate 61,649,644 of CM060947.1, read as the reverse complement.
TGATTGTAGAGACACAGACGTAAAAGAAATGAAAGCCCTTATTGCTTTATTATACCTTGCTGGTGTGTTCCGAGGAGGTCAGCAAAATATTCACGACTTCTGGACAACAGACGAACTTGGTGTCAATATTTTGAGTTTGACTATGTCCAAGAAACGCTTCCGATTCATAATAAGATGCATTCTTTTTAAAACTATTGAAAACAGATTCTAAAACACAACGTTATATGTATACACAGATATATCGCGACAAATGGCGTCACGAAAGTTGATGCGCCCAACGGAGGGCAAGTGAAGCACGTTTTATCTTTCACTTGTTATGGTTACCCAACACCCATCCATTCAACACAGATAAGCCTGAAAAACAACAGAACACAACACTTCCTTCTCACAATACTTATCTCAAGCATAAATAAACAGTGCACCTGCCATGAAAATATAAATCAGACAGTTTGAAACTGTGTCAATTCTTAGTTCGTTTTCAGAGTAATGGCGTGATATTTTATTTAAGTGAACGGCATCGTTAAGTCGTGTGTCGAACTCGAACTGAATTATTGTTAATATTACATTAAATTATTATTATACACATATCTTTTCTCCAGTGTTTGTAATCCGACTGCTGAAAATGCCCCTCGAAGCTGGGTCAAATGATTTTTCGAACAAACAAACAAACCCGAAGAGATTCATTCTCAGGGCAGAAAAATTATATTTAATGTGAACAAGTTTTTACGAATGCTATCCAATCCAGATTGTAGATTTTTCAAAAACTCAGCAATTAACTGTGGAAGCTTGTGTTGTAGGTAGTGTGCACACAGTGTCACGAATTTGTAGTGAAGCAGTTCTTCCTTAGATAAAGGGAGTGTGCCTGTATTTCAGTCTCTGGGAAAGACCTACGAAGTGTAAAAGCGAGCTACTGCATTGGACGATTTTGAAAAAGATGTTTTGCGCAGAACAATTCTCAGTTTCTATGATCAAGGACAATATCCAACTGCAAAAAAGTAACAATAGCAATGAGGGAAGAAATAAATTACAAAGGCTCAGTGCGTTCTATGCATAGCATAATGAAGAACTTTGGTTTTAAGTACAAGGGTAATGATAGTTTGAAGTTCCCAATGGAAAGGGCAGATATTGTTGCTGCTCGAATTAAGTTTTCGGGAAAAATGCATAACCTAAAAGTCTCAGGAGACACTCGTCCGCGAATATACGAGGGCTGTTCAATAAAGAATGATCAAAAATTTTTTTGACAACGTATCTTTATTCATCCTCATACTTTTGGTGGCCCTTCTCAAAATAGTCTGCCCTGAATGCGATGCACTTGTCCCAGCGTTTCTGCCAGTCTTCAAAGACATGCTGGAAATCATTTTTGAGAGATACTTCAAAATTGCCTCCGCAGCCTCCACCACTGCTACCAATGATGGATAATGCCTCCCACGAAGGCGTTTCTTCAAGTTAGGGGATAGAAAAAAGTCACATGGGGCTAAATCCGGACTATAGGGAGGGTGAGGAATGCACTTCACGTTGTTTTTTGCAAGATATTCAGCAACAACATTGTCAATATGCGGCCACACATCCAGCCTGCTTCACGGAAATGTAGTCTTTTGCGCCTGATATGGACTTGCAATCTTTTCAGGATATCCCTATAGTATTGTCCAGTTACTGATGTATGTGCAGATACAACATGCTAATAATCCATTCCATAAATATCAAAGAATGAGATGACCATAACTTTCCCAGCAGAAGCAACCACTTCTGCTTTTCTGGGGGTTGGTGATGAAGGAGATTTCCACACTGAGCTTTGCTGTTTGCTCTCAGGATCAAAATGATGTAGCCATATTTCATCACCAGTGATTACGTTTGAAATAAACTCCGGATCTTCCTCTAACATCAACTTTAACTGCATGTTACCCCGATTGCCGTGGTAGGCGTTACTGAACATGTTTGAACTTGCCTGGTTCTCACAGGCGGGAACTAGGAGTATCAATGAAACTACTACGGCGTGTTTGTTTCACACTCAACTTTTGAACTGTAAGTCTGCTTGTATGTAATGTAATGTAATTACCGACGTAACTCAAGACGATTGGATTTAACGAGTAAGGCATGCAGAACAGCTTCAGGAAGAAGACTTCAACAGAGAAATTGCCCGGAACGCCAGACGAACGACAGCTGAGAAGGGACCAGAGGCAGCCGAGCCACGCCCTCCCATCAGTCTCTGTCAATAACTGAGGGGATGATTAGGGAAATCTCACTTGTCGCTGGCCGCCTCTTTCCCCCCTTCCACTGCCATCTGGTACCTTCGCGTGGATTCACGGAAACTAGAGACTTCGAGAAGACGGCGATATTCCTATAAAAAGGGCTGCAGCGAGTGAATTGAGTTACTGAGTTCTTGGCAAGCAGCGAAGCAGCGTCGTGCTAATGTACGGACAAGAAGACTGCGTACGTGCGTCGGAGGAGTTCACGTGATTGCGAGTGCAAGTGGAATTGTAACGGACGAACTGGTGAATCGTAATTGTGTGCATTACGTAATTCTGTGTATTTGGCAAGTGCTCAACTGTAAGTCGGTGGAAATAAAGAACATTTTTTGAGTGGTGCAATTGGACTTTTCATTTCGCGAACCCACAAAGTCACATTGGTGTCAGGAGTGGGATGACATCACCGAACATTACAACCACGGACGTGGCTTTGGAAAAGATTTTGGAGAAGATGATGGAAATGAAGGCCGAACTGACCTCGGAAATGAAAGCGGCAAATAATAGCCTGGACCGCGGAACTGACAGAAATGAACACGGCCAACGACAGCATCACCGAGAAGATGGAAGAAATGAAGGCCGAATTAACAGCGAGGACGGAAACGGCAAACAACAATTTAGCCACGACAATGACCGCAAAAATGGCCGAACTCACCACGGAAGTGAAAGTGGCGAACGAGGCTCTCGCCTCCAAATTTGAAGAACAGTTGGCCGGCGTGAGGGATGACGTGACGGAGCTGGGCAAGCGGATGGGCCAAGTGGACGAGCGCGTCGAGGACCTGGCGAACCGCCTCAATGACCTAGAGGAAAAGGCCTTCAGTAACGCCAAGTCCCTGAACGCCGTGGTGGAAGACGTCAAAGACCTTGCAAACCGCGTAAACAACCTGGAGGGAAAGGCCGACAGCAGCGTCAAGTCCCTGAACGCCATGGTGGAGGACATCGTCGGCAGGAAGCTGAAGGATTTGAAGGCCGACGCTCCGGGACGCGACACAACATCGGCGCGCGTCAAACCTCCGAAATATGACGGCGCGTCAACATTTGAGGTCTTCCGCCGACAATTTGACGCAGTGGCCAAGCACAACAAATGGTCGCCAGAGGAGGAGGCCACACAATTAATAGCCAGCCTCCAGGGACGGGCCGCGGAAGTCCTGCACGCGGTGCAGACAACGGCGGCGCCCAAGGACATCTGGGAGGCCCTGGAGAATCGTTTCAGAAACCACCGCTTAGCCGCAGCGTACCGCAGCCAGCTAAAGGCCAGGACACAGCAGCCGGGGGAGACGCTGCAGGAGTTCGCCCTGGCAGTTGAACAGCTAGCAAGCAAGGCCCTAGTCGACCTCCCACCAGAGTTCGTATCCCGGGAAGCTGCCTACACATTCGTGGACGGGGTACGAGATAAGGAGATTCGTCAGCGCCTAATGCTCGGCGATTATAAAACCATCCACGTGGCGCTGACAGCAGCATTAAGGATGGAGGCGGCCAAGATAACATCTATCCCGACGTTGAGGACGAGGAGTGTCCGCTACACCGGAGACAGAAGACCAGCCGAGGGATGCCGGCGAACACCTAGTGGCCTGTGTTGGAGGTGTGGGCAGCCCGGACACCTGCAAAGAGACTGCCCACACCAGGAAGAGCAGCCGGAAAACGAGTAAGGGCCGTCGTGGAGAGGGACATGTCGGCGCCATCACCACCATCCCCTTGAGTGACACTGCGCACCGTCAGCCGGCGTATGGATGACAACCTCATCGCGGACCTTTGGGTAAGAGGAAAACCGTGCCGCGTGCTGGTGGACACCGGGGCAGCCGTGACCATCATCAGACCTGACGTGGCGAAGGGTTTGCTGACGAGGAAGCCGAGCCGACCATACCAGCTTGTGACGGCATCGGGTGACACCTTGCCTGTGGAGAAGAAGGCCCTGTTGAAGTTGACCTTGGGACGGAGTGTCGTACGTCTTTGGATGTTCGTCGCGAAGGTGGCTGAGGAGGTGATTCTGGGACTGGATGCCCTCATGTGCCACGAGGCAACGGTCGACGTCGGCAGGAAGGTCCTGCGGCTTAACGAGAAGAGGTTATACTCCGTCAACCCGAAGAGCGCCTTGGAATTTGCAGGGTTGTCTTGAACGAAGACGTGGTTGTCCCCGCGAGGAGCGAGGTGGTGGTGACGGCGTGACTGGAAGGCCAGAGAACCAGGAACATGATGCTGGACCAGAAGACACCTGTGCACGGACTATGTGTAGCCAGGGCACTGCTGCCGTGCCGAGAGGAGGTGCCAGTGAGACTGCTAAATCCAACGGACACCGATTACGACGTCCAGGCCGGGACGGAGTTTTGAACGTGCAAGCCCGTGGTGAGCGTAACAGCAATCGACAATACACAGGAGCCGGTGCCGACGCAATACCTGGGGCCCCGGCTAGAAGGCCTACTGGAGAAGGCGGCCGACCACCTGACCGCAGAGCAGCTGGAGAAAGTTCGACAACTGCTAAGACGATACCAGCGCGTCTTCAGCCAAGGTGATAGTGACTACGGCCGCATGGACAAAGTGCTTCACCGCATCGACACCGGGGACGCCCGGCCTATTCGGTAACCACATAGACGCGTTCCGCTGGCGAAGCAAGGGGCGGTACGAGACATGCTGGAGGACATGAGATCCAGGGGAGTGATTGAAGAGTCTGACAGCCCTTGGTGTTCCCCTGTAGTCTTGGTGACAAAGAAGAACGGCGAGCTGCGCTTCTGCGTAGGCTACAGAAAGTTGAACGCTGTCACCCGGAAGGACTGTTTCCCCTTACCCCGGATTGACGACACCTTGGACACGCTAGCTAGTGCACAGTGGTTCTCAATCCTGGACCTGAAGTCGGACTACTGGCAGGTAGCTCTAGACCCAAGAGACAAGGAGAAGACAGCATTCTCGAGAGGCCAAAGGCTCTGGCAGTTCACGGTTATGCCCTTCGGCCTCTGCAACGCGCCAGCTACCTTCCAACGCCTCATGGAGTCAGTGATGAGAGGGCTGACTTACGACGCCTGCCTGCTATACCTGGACGACATCATCGTCGGGAAGACTTTTGATGATCACCTCGAGAATCTGTGTAAGGTGCTACAGAGACTGCAGGCGACCAACTTGAAGCTGAACGCGAAGAAGTGCCAGCTCTTCCGGAAGGAAGTGAACTACTTGGGCCACATAGTCTCAGTAACTGGAGTGGCCACAGACCCGGAGAAGACACAAGCTGTGAGAGATTGGCCTCGCCCAAGGGATAAGAAAGCTGCGCAGTTTCCTGGGGCTGTGCAGTTATTACCGCCGCTTCATAAAGGGGTTCTCCAGCATCACCAAACCCCTCACCCGCCTGACAGAGGAACACCGGCCTTATGTGTGAACGGAGGACGCCGAAGACGCTTTCCAGCGCCTGAAGGAGACCCTGTGCAGTGCTCCAATTTTGGGTTTCCCACAACCGGGTGGCGCCTTCATTGTGGACACCGACGCCAGCGACCATTGCATTGGAGGTGTCCTATCGCAGATCCAGGACGGTCATGAGTGGGTGATAGCCTACTACAGCAAGACGCTATCCAAGGCAGAGAAGAACTACTTTGTAACTCGACGAGAGCTACTGGCGGTAGTAAAGACCTTGGAGCACTTCCACAAGTACCTGTACGGTCAGCCATTCCGACCGAGGCAACAAGTACCTAATGGTGGTCGTGGACTACTTCACCAAGTGGCCGGAGGTGTATGCCATCCCAAACCAAGAGGCAAAGAGAATCACAGACTGCCTCGTGGAGCAAGTGTTCTGTCGATTTGGGGTGCCATTAGAGGTACACAGTGACCAGGGTACCAACTTTGAGTCCAACCTAATGAAGGAGGCACTACAAAGGTTTGGGGTGAACAAGACCCGCACGACGCCTCTACATCCTCAGTCGGATGGCATGGTCGAGAGATACATCAAGACCTTAGAGGAACACCTGAGGAAGGTCGTGGCCAGCCACCAGCGAGACTGGGACGTCAAGGTGCCACTGTTCTTGCTGGCCTACCGCTCGTCTACACACGACACAACTGGAATGACGTCAGCCAGCTTAATGTTCGACCGAGAGTTACTCCTCCCTTGTGACCTGGCTTTTTGAAGCCCTCCGGAGGCGAAGCAGCCGGTGACCGAGTATGTGGAGAACTTGGTGGACCATCTCCACGACATGCACGAGATGGCTCGCCAGAACATCCAAAAGGCGAGCGACCGCATGAAGACCAGATATGATAGGCAAGCCAACAGCCAAGGGTTCCAGCAAGGTGACCTGGTCTGGTTGTACCGTCCTACCCGGACCAGTGGACGCTGCCCGAAGCTCCAGCAGCCATGACAAGGACCGTACCGGGTGGTGAAGAGGATTAACGACGTGGTCTACCGCATCCAGAAGGTTAACCGAGGGAAGATGCTAGTGGTACACCTGGATCGTCTAGCCCGCTACGATGGTGCTGTTCGGGACGACCAGCTTTGAGGAGGGAGCAATGTCACCCAATTATCGGAACGCCAGACGAACGACAGCTGAGAAGGGACCAGAGGCAGCCGAACCACGCCCTCCCATCAGTCTCTCTCACTAACTGAGGGGATGATTAGGGAAATGTCACTTGTCGCTTGCCGCCTCTTTCCCCCCTTCCACTGCCATCTGGAACCTTCGCGTGGATTCACGGAAACTAGAGACTTCGAGAAGACGGCGATATTCCTGTAAAAAGGGCTGCAGCGAGTGATTTGAGTTAGTGAGTTCTTGGCAAACAGCGAAGCAGCGTCAATAGTACTGGTCATAAAATAGGAGTTAAAATATATGAAGTAACGAAGAAAATATCCTTGGATGAGTATATAGGAAGTATTGGAGAGAGTTAATGATATTACAAGTAAAAATTTTTGCAATGCTTATAAGGTAATGAAAAGAATCAATCATTCAATAATAACTGAAATAGAACTTAAAAGTATTGAATGGCATTAATGTGAGTAGGATTTTACATTCAACAAGTGCCTTAATATATATGATAAATCACATTGGTGATGAAATTAGGACAATATTTTCAAAACATTTTTAATTCTGAAAGCATACTTTATCTTATTCTTGATGAATCCTTTACAGTTAGTCAAAATTGGTTCACATCCACAACCACATTCAAGAAACATATTTACAGGAGTTTGTTAATTTTTTCATTAATTTAACCAAATAAAAAGATTTAACTGCATAAGAAATGTCTATAAGTGTAATCTCATATACAATTAACAGCTTCAGTAATCCAGTAGCTGATGATGAGAGAGATTGCGCTCTAAAACATTTCATTGTGTTCTAACTTTTACAAGTGAAGGTAATTTAAATAAGTGTAATTACTTCAATACTCCAACAAATTTGTACATGAGATCTTTTGTGTGTATGAGATCTCCTTGTGGTTAACTGGAAAAAATGTGAGTCATTTGGAGAATTTAGTATCATGCTTGGTTACAGCAACCAGAAGGACAATGGAGATCTATGATTCATATCCCAGCTCTGGCATTAAACTTTTTAGTCTACCTTTTCAATTTGTATACATTTTTATCATATAAATGAATGGGATAGCTCAGACAGTAGCATATGTTGCTTGCTTTTGGAAGGTGACTTTGATTCCTTGGTTGACCTTTTTGGGAGTTTGGTGTGTTTTTGGGAGTTTCTCCAGGTCACTATGCAAATGCTGGGAGTATTTCATACATCCTCCATACTTTTTCTCCTGACATTTCACCTTAATTCTCAGTTTATTTCATCTTTCATTCACTTGGTTCTTTCAGGATTGACCCATGTTAACAGGCGAATGCTTGTTGTAAAACCTTTATCACCAAGAAAGCAATCTTTGGCTTTCAAGCCTCTCAGGGGGTTATGCTCACTTCAAATGGGGGAAACATAGTGTATACCAGCAGAGAGCTTCAGTCTGGAATTGATAGAGACCTTGCCTCAGCTATGTTTGTATGCCTGGATCGACTACCTTCTGTCTTCTTTCACCTCATCCCTCGATCCCAGATTATCTCCTTGTGGGGCACAGATACAAAAGGCCACATGGCTGAGGAGCCAAAGTGCCTGTTTGTGGTACTTACCTTACCATACCTTTTAATTTAAATATATTCTTATAGGTACAGGGGAATGGAAGAATAGAGCAGGCTTAAGTAATAGTCAAATCTTTTAAAAAGATCACTATTTGATGGCTTTGAAATTTTTCTCTTTGTATGACCCTACAGAAAAATAAATAGTGGCTAAGGATTTAAAAATTCTAAGTATACTAGCATAAAATATGTTGAAAATGGTTAATGCTGCAAAACCTTTACTAGATGTAATTTGAATTAATGAGATCAATGTTTTTCAGGTGGTAAATTTTTCTCTGTCTCTTATAGTTTACAAGTTACAACAAGTTGCATTCTCAATGAAGAGGAATTCACAGAATATTCTCAGAAAATTCAAGATGTACATTTAGTTTCTCATGGAATATCTGAAATATTTGGTATTTCAATCAGAATCATTAAAGCAGTTTTTGAGAAAATCATTATTTAAAAAATTTCCATATAAATTGTAGTGAAAGATGTAAAACTTAAGTAGCTAATTTGGTACCTAAGTGATTGTTCACAGAAACACACCTACTTGTAAGAGAATTAGATATTACTTTGTTTGTAAATAGTGCTGCCAATTGTTAGAATCATATCATGCCTGCTGGTGTGCTGGAATTTTGTTACACAGGAATGTTTTACATGCGAGTAAATCTGACTTTCAAGGATGATTAAAAAGTATTGATCTGGGCCAGATTGAATCCATCACCTGGAATCAGTATGCTTAACCAACTGAGCCATCCAGTCTCAAGTCTTATAAAAATATGTATTACCTTATATGACTTTCTCTGTATATACTTCAATAAATTATTATTATTTTTTATAATTAACACCATATAACCAGTTAGGTCATATCAGACAATAAATGAATTGAGTGAAATAATGTTGAAATGAGCCCAGGTCTACAGAGCTTAGTGTTAACCTGACATTCATCTTTCAGGATAAGGGAAAGCTCAGAAAGAAATCTTATCCAGAAACCTTGACCGAGATTTGAACTCAGGAACTCTTGAACATGAGGCAGAGATGCTATGGAGGTTGACTAACAAATTATTGTTAAAGAAGCTTATTTGATAGAGTCAACATGAAAAATTCAATGCTATGGCCGGGATTTGAACCACGGATCTCCTGGTTTCGCTCTAACCCATTGAGCTACCATGGCCAACGTGCCATCCTGACATTAAATTCTCCATTTGAGTCTTATATTTCTCCAGTAAACCATTAGGGGCCCTCGCATTCGAGATACACCGTTTGTGGTGACTTACTATCGTAAGTACTTGAGTCCCAGGCTTCATCATTTAACTCTTATTATTTTAGTTCATTGATGGAAATTAATCATTTCTTCACACTAGCCATATATAGGCTAAAGTTTTTGAATTTTTCATGTTGACTCTATCTATCAAAGTGACTCATAAATCAAACTCAAAAATGAAGAATACTTCACTTTAATAATGCTTCTGCTTCTAATATTTAAGCTTATTTGATGTTCAAATAAATGTTTGTATAAATACTTTTGTTGAATATTTTCCTATGGATAAAACAGGAATAGAGGAACAAAACAGACTTAAGCGATATTTAAAGATTTTAAGATCTACTGACTATTGATTGGCTTTGAAGTCTTGTTCTCATGCAAGATCAGGAGCAAAATAATTAGTGATTTCCCATTTGAGAAAAGTTTAAGTATTTGAAAATCCAAACCAATAACAACAATTATTTGGAAATGATTAATTAAAAACAAGTGCTTTAGCAAGATCTACACCTTCTGTATAGTAAGATTTTATCTATCTGTTATGGCACACCGTTCTACAGAAGAGGACTACAGACAGTATTTCCAGAAAATTCAAGATATACATTTGATTGTTCAAGAAAAGATTTTAAACATATGGTATTTAAATCAAAATTGTTACACAATTTTTGAGAAAATAAAATTTTTTAAAAATATGATTCATCTAAAGTGTAGTTTGCGAAATAAGGATCTTTAAAAATGTTGAACTTAAACATCAAATTTTAGTATTTAAATGTCTTTGAGTTATGCTGTTGACAAAACACATACAGACCTTCATGAGGATTCAGAGGGTTAGGGATTGTGTATTTCCTGTGAAATTTCAGTATCAGATCTTTGGGTGGAACATAACACTTGCTCTACCTTCTAAATACTTGGTACAAAATAAAAAAGTTATTCAAAATAAAGAGCACCTCAGATGCTATTTTCAGAAAATTCATGATATACATTTTGTTTGTCATGCAAATATATTAAACATATGGCATTTTTATTCAATATCTTTAAGCTGAAACTACTATATCATGTCTCAGCCCTCACTTGACAAGCTAAAAAGGAAGCGCACTACCCAGCATTCAAACATTACACATTTCACGAAACAGATAAACGATTTCAGCGATACTATGGCTGTAGAGGATATAGAAAACTGCTTCGAATGTCTTCAAGACAGTTTTCAGAGCTTAACTGATCTAGATGATGCTATCCACGATCTCATTGAGAACGACGATTATGACGAGAATATACAAACCTGTGAAAATTATATAGACCGTGCCAAGCCCGCAATGCAGAAGGCTAAGAAATTTATAACAACAAAGAATTTATAGGACGCACATGCTTGCTCAGCTACTTCAACGCCACCTACCTCCCCTACTTCCAAGATTAAGCTTCCTACTATTGGAATAGAGACTTTTTCAGGAGACAGAAACAGGGCCACGGTAATCTTGATTCAAATATTAAATTATTAAAATAGTTAATCTATAATCTATGCTTTATGTGGGAAAGCATTTTAATACAGAAATACAAAGACCGACTAATAAATTTTGAAATTCCAGCAGTTGACAATGTAATCAAGAAGTTCATTCTTCCACCACTACAGAGAAGACTACAAGCAATTGCAATGACAGTTGGACATTTGAATTTGAACATGGAAGCAACTGTTCCTGAAAGTAGAAAATTATGTAATATGAAAAAAAGCCAACTACAAATGTTTAATTAATTAATTTTCTCATCACTTTTTACTCAAGTTCTCCAAATATCAAATGATTACTTAGTTTGGTATTTAACAAACTTCCCTTCTTTGAATTATAGATACTGTTCATAAACAGATGCTTTTCTAAAATATGATTTTTGGATTTAAGAAGTCTCAAAAAGGCATATTTTCTATGAATTCTAATATTAATTTTCCGCTGAAATGCAATATCTCCTCTACGTACTTACTATAGGCAAGTACAGTGCAGTCATTTCATGGAAGAACCGGCCATGCACATAGAACATAACCTTACCATGAAATGACTGCACTGTAGTAATGTAAAAAGTGGACAATGATAGAAAATCAAACCTAAGACTGCAATGCAGGAGCATTTGTCCAAAAAATCATTATCTTTAAAGCATAATCCATCATTTGAAATTAAAATTTTTTCCAGATGTGATATCTAGTGGAATAAGATGAAGAGCACATCCTGGAAGATGCTTATAAGATTATACATTTAATTTTGTCTAAATTTTGCTATTTATATAGTCAGTGTTTGATGTTATCAGACTAATTTTTGTTGCAGTCTGGTTCTTGTGTTTATTGCAAATACATGCATTTCCTGAGTTTTTGTCGATCCAGTCAAAATAATGAATGACTCTGGTGTAAATACCAGGCTTCTTTGGCTGGTAAGCATCCTGGAAGATGCTTATAAGATTATACATTTAATTTTGTCTAAATTTTGCTATTTATATAGTCAGTGTTTGATGTTATCAGACTAATTTTTGTTGCAGTCTGGTTCTTGTGTTTATTGCAAATACATGCATTTCCTGAGTTTTTGTCGATCCAGTCAAAATAATGAATGACTCTGGTGTAAATACCAGGCTTCTTTGGCTGGGCACATCTTTCTCCCCAGGACACAATACCTGCAACAGAATACCAGGGCCATTTAAATGTTCATTATGATTTAAACAAAATATCATTGTACAGAGGATTCATTGAATTAGGTTACCCTGCCACATAATAGCCTTAGATTATGATGAAGCAACAAACTTGATATGCAAATTTATTGTTTCTCTTACATCTATACAGATTAAAGAAGAAGAGTTATTTATAACAATGAAAGTTATAAAAGTAAAATAAACCTATTGACAGTACAGCAAATATATTTGAATAAATTATAATTATAAAACTTCACTTTTCTTTGATAGTAATATGGAGGAATGATTAATTTCCATCAATTAACTTAATAATAATGGTTTAACAATGAAGCCTGGGTATCAAATACTTATAATAGTAAGTCACCGCAAATGGTGTGTATCTTGAATACGAGGACACCTTTGCAGTTTACTGGGAAAACACTGAGTCAGCTGGAGAATTTAACGTCATGACAGCACATTGGCCATGTTAGCGACTGGTTGGAAATCGGGAAATCCATGGTTCAAATCCCGGCCATGGCATTGAATTTTTCAACTTGACTCTATCTACCCAAAACCTTAGCCGATATATGGCTAGTATGGAGACAATTAATGTCCATAAATTAACTGAATAATAATGGTTTAACGATGAAGCCTGAAAATCAAGTACTTACAATAGTAAGTCACCGCAAATGATATGTATCTTAAATATGAGGACCCCTAGCGGCTAACCAGGAAAACATACGAATCAATTGGAGAATTTAATGTCATGACAGTGTGTTGGCCATGGTAGCTCAAAGGTTAAGAGCGACTGGAGATCCATGGTTGTAAACCAGCCATAGTATTGAATTTTTCAGGTTGACTCTATCTAATGTGATATATGTTTATACATAGTGATAATTACGAGGCTCATATACTGAAATAGCATTAGAAGAAATTACATTTTTGTTACATGAATAGTGTAGAATTTGAGAGGAAAGAACTTAGGCAGTACAAGCACAAATAAGCAGTACTTTGAAGAGCAATTACAACATGAAAATTGAAATCATAAATGAATCATGGAGTGAATTTCTCAAAGCGTCTTGAGAACCATAAACAATCATGTGCATGGCACCAATGGCATTTTACCTATAAATATTTCTCTCTATTTTAGCCTTTAAAAATGTATTATGAGGCAGCAGGAAAAGTTTTACAGTCCTGTAATTAAATGTATACAGCAACCAGGGCCCCCAAAATTTCTTCTTATCTGGTACAATAGAAGTAAAAATTAATTAAGAAAAGACAATCACAAACATTTTAGCAAAAGTTAATGGAAAGTATTTATTCAAAAAGGGAGATTTTACAACATAGGAATCTTAAAGATATGACATCTTCTTCTTAATTGTCAATTTCAGATGTACCAATCAGTGTGTGAAGACTAATACAGTCTTTGAACACCAACTAGCTATATAATCTATAGATTTAGTCCTCTTGATTCTAGTTTGTACATATATCCAGTATACAACTCTTGACATTAGCTATTCCTTCTTCCTACCAGCCAGCCAGCCAGCGATCACTGTGTTAGGGCTTGGTTGTTGAAGGGAATGCTTTTGAGTTGACTTTAGGGCTCTTTCATGGTCATTCTGGGTACTTGTTCTAATAATTGATAATGGATTTCTAGGCAAGTATGATTGTAACAGGTCTAACAAGTCTCAGGTTGGTAAAAATGGTTGCTATAAAGTTATTAGTGAATCCCAATCCAGTAAACTGAATGTGAATAGTGCAAAGCTTGCTTCTTTTGTGAATGATGGAAAATGGTCTGATGTAGTCAAAAGAATTTAAATTTAAATTTCAACCAAACATCTAGTTGTCTTTGGAAACATAAGTGATCAGGATCCCCAAATCCAGCTTCTAAAAGGGGTTCCCAAAGTGATTACTTAATAACAATGTAAACAAACGATTTGTTACATTGGGTGACTTCAATGTTAATTTTAATAAATAGAATTATGAGGTTTGTTATTACTTGAAAACTTTCTTTGCTACTTGATATTGCCAATACCATCCCTGTATCACATTGAGAACCTTCTGAACTACCTTCGTATACATTACTTACCTACAGTATCCACATATGGTCCATTTTGAGCATGTAATGGGCCACCACTGTCACCCTGTAAATACGAAATGCATTTTTATATAAATTATAAACAATGACATTAACAATTTCATTGGAAATAGATGTTTTGTTATCCATCAAGTCAAAACAAGCATTTTTAGAAAATATTTGAGTATGTGTAAGTGAGCTTTTATAATTTATCAGCATGCTGAATTATATTGTAATACTAGGTGTATTAAATATGTTGATCTTTACAGTTATAATTATTTTATTTTACCTTTGTTCTTGCTATACAATTAATTACCCTTTAATAATAAAATTTGAGATCTATGTATTATAAAAATAATTATAATAACAATAGCAAATATAATTATAATCAAAATACATCAAATAGCTGAAGTGTTGATCTGCTCATTCTCTGTGTTATCTATAGTATTTGCTTATTAAATTTCACCAAAGTTGATTAGTAATAAAAGTTCTTAGGTGTTTGCAAATTCATGTTTTTTTGTTACAGGCCAACTGGCTCCAGTTTTACTTATCCCTCTTTTCCATCCATTTTCTTATTTTAGTTAAATGTTTACAGTCAAATATTATATGCTTTATAGTTTGTAGACCCACATTGTATATACAGATCATCAATTTACACCAATACAAATAAGGCTAAATTTTCCTAAGTGCTATTTCCTAGAATGGTACATTTCATAAATAAAGGAATATTTTTCTGAAAATTGCTTATAATTGATAGAAGGAACAGTCTTCATTCCTTGTATGTTTTTTGGGTTCTTCGAGTAATTGTTAGTATCATTATTTTCTCTGCTTGATTATTGCTAGAGATGCTATGAAATTTATTTGGCAAATGATTTTGCTACTTATGCCGGTGTTGCTATACTTGCTAATCCGGTTCTCATATGACTTTCTGCTGTACCTCAAAGCATTCGATTTGAATAGCCATGGTCGTTAAAGCAATATGCAATGGGTTGGCCACCCATTCAAAGCTAAATGTCGTGGGTTTGAATCTCGATAACTGCAGTCAAATGTGTCTGTGGTAAAGGACGGGCAGGGCCCATGTAAAATAATCAGTGTGATGGCATGTTTGCATGTTGACGGGTTATCATTTGACTGCAGTTGCTTGGATTTTGCCTTTTAATACTAAAAAAGAACCACTACAATATAACTGTAAAAATAAAATAACATTTACAATTGAAAAGACTCAAAATCTTGCTGGTATAACCGACAAAAGCCAGTAGAATATTATAATAACAAAACAACCACACTAAAATATTTTTGAATTGAATACAGCATAATGTTGCCCCAAAGCAACACTACCAAGTAAAGGATTAGACTTGAATTGCTGTATTATGTTCCCATGTGGTAGCCTTGCAAAATCAGATCATACAATTGTGCAATCTATATAATGCAGGAAACTTTTGCTTTGAATCAGGAATTATCATTAAAAATTGCTGAGAACTGTATCAGGTAACTATGTTCATTTTAAATGTTATATGAAAAATAGAGTGTGAATTTAATGTAACAGCAACCTATACTTTGAAATGATTCTGCAGAGTGTTACTAATCCTCTTTTCTAGGGATGAATCAGGACACCATGGTTAGAATACACAAAAGTAATCCCAGGGGAATTCACTACTTCAGTTCTTCAGATGAAGTATTGCAAAAGAAATGCAGTAAAGGTATAAAATTGTCAAAATCTATGCTTTGAAGAGTTAATCTTCTCAGTCCCAATATCTCCTATAATTGATATTACTTGTTATTTTTGTGCTATGTCTTTATGTGCCAATTTGACTTTAAAGGCAATTGAACTGCACACTAATAAGATTGTTTTCTGGTTGACAGCCATCCTATGCTTTCAACTTTTAATTGAATTCAGGACTGAGGACGAAAATAAAATGGTCAAAGTAAGCTTTGAAAAATAGGAAAATGATGAGTGGCCAAAAAAGTTTGTTAATCTGTTTCTCTGAATTAGGTTACCCACTGGACACTTCTGATTTATGATTTTTTGTGAAATGTGACTAGAAAAGTGAAAAATATAGTCATTTAAAAGCATTCTCCCTATTCAAGATTTGACTCAGTCATTTGTTATCAGTTATCACTTGTCAGACACAAAGATATCCTTGCTCCTCATATGTGTCAAAATATTAGTTATAATAGAGTCAAGGTTAATGCAGAGAAATTCAGCCGGAAAAATGTTTTCTGGATGTACCTCCCGAACAAATACTGAATTATGAAAAATTCTGGCACTGGAAAGTCCTAAGAGGGGATTGCAGGGTTATAAATCACTCCAAATGAAATGTGACTGTAACATTCTCAGCAACACCTGATAGAAGAATGTTGAAATGAGGGAGCACCAATGGGTTAGTTGTCTCATAAGTTATGTTGGTTTTTTGATTTTGGTGTTTTGGATAATTTAATGGGTTTCTTTGGTTTAGCAATGCTATTTACAGGATGCTATGTCTAGTGTCGCATACATTTCAAGCATGTATCAGTCCTCAGTTGTTAATAAACAATCACAAAATGGAGATAACAAAGTTTGAAATTAGAGTCCTTCTAAAACACAACTGGAAACAAGATTATAAAGCCACTGCTGCAGCTTGAAAATATGTGAAGTGGAAGGAGAAGGTGTTAGTGAGTGTGTAGTACAACGATGGTTCCAACATTTCAACAATGGAGACAAAAACACTACAGATTTACCACGTTCTGGAAGACCTAAAGTATGCAATATTGGAGATACATGCCAAGTTTTGTGAGAAAATCTGCAAAAAAGTGCCCATAGGTTTAATACCATGGGCATAATCCCATGGATGATAAATTTTTCAGAAGAATAGACACTTGTGATGAGAAATGGGTGTATTATGGAAACCCTGATGCCTCTAAACAGTGACTCGATTCCTGTCATCCTACCAAAGTCATTGTTAAAAAGAATCAGTTCGGTGCGTGTTTCTGTTGAAACTTTGAAGGTGTGATTCATTGGGAGTTTGTTCCAAATGGGTAGGCGACTAATAGGGATCTTTATTCTCAACAACTGAAACGAGTTCATGAAATTTTGAGATGGAGATACCCAGAATTATTTAACCAAAATAGAGTTCTATTGCAACAGAACAATGCAACACACCATACTGCATGAACAACCATGGAAAATATTCAGAAATTGGGAGGAATGGAATTGCTACCACACCCAGCATATAGCCCTGACTTCACACCATCAGATTATCATCTTGTTCGACCCATGGCCCATTTTCTACATAGAAGAAATTTTGACAATTTTGAAGCAGTGCAAGTGGGTGTCAACAAATTGGTACCAATGACTGGTACCATTTTCGGATAGTATACCTCGCTGAACAATGGTTCAAGACTAGAATCTAATGATCTATAGTTTGAAAATTTCTCAATTGCTGGTCACACCACATTTCAAATAACAGTTTTTCTTAATAAATTACATTACTTAGGAGGCAGTATCTAAAAGTGTAAATCAGGATGGATGGATGGTACATGTTTCTTAGACGGGTTTAAGAACTGTATATTACTTCCATGCTTTTTGGCCAAATACTTCATTATTGAAGATAATTTCAGTTCTCACCTTTTTCTTCTTGTAATAGATTTGTGTGAGATATATGAAATTGCTTTTGTATTTATTTCACCAAATTTAACCCATATTAAGTGATACAACCAGCTAATACTGATGTTGCACTCTTTAGACCTTTTAAAGTTTATTAAAGACAAGTTATGGAGAGCATGAGAAATTTTCTTGTAGCAACAAGCATTTATATGAGTACTTTCCACAGTTTTCGAGGAAGTTCATAAGCTTTTATTTGAAAAATTAGATGGCATTTCCTTTGGGTTCAGGAAAACAGAAATTCATTCATTAGATTTGAATGAAGTGTTTGCCAAATAATGATGAAGAATTCAGTACTACCTATGACAGCTTGATACATTTCCTGAAGAACATGAGACTTGGCAATGATGGTAATGAAAATAAGCCTGGAAGGAAAGTAGTGCTCCATGTTCCAGCAGGCAAAAGTGTAAAATCACATGATTTGCTTTAGAGTGAAGTCATCAATAAAGATGAACATGCCAATGATAGTCTTGACTCTGTATCAGAATAAAGCATATGTACAGAAGTAAATTTAGACAGGGGCTTCTGCAGTTACACCTACTCTACAGAAACTGCTTACAGATTGGAGGCTGGGTGAACATTCAGTTTTTGAGTAGCAAGGGAAATGAGCAGCAGTACATTGGAGAAGTTGTGAAGGTGTTGCAAAAAGGATTACATTCAGAGGTTACATTTATGAGACATTTCTCCAGTTGCTGTAGTGTATGTGTTTCTGTAGAGGAGCATAATCAGAATTTGACAAGGCAAATTTAGTTCAAGTAATGAAGAAACCACCTGCAACACAAATATATGTTTTCTAGTAGATTCCCTTGGCCTATATGATAATTTTGACTGATGGTTTTTATATGTAGGTATCAGGATGTTTTTAAAAGTTGTTTATGTGTCATGTTTATGTGTCCCTATAATATTTCTGTTATTATTTGAAGAGGGTTATGTACCTACTATTTTTAACACTGCCTGTATTCTTCCCTCTTCTATGGGGTGGACACTTTAATATTACATATTTGGAGTTATAATAGTATGATCACAGCGTATGATTTGTATGATGCATTTTTTGTGTATGTCTCTTAGTGTATGGAAAAAGATCTTTGTTCTCCAGTATTGTTGTATTTATGATTTGAAACCTAAAAACTGCTCTTATTTACCCCAGTTTATTATATACCCATTAGTATATGTCATTGTATTCATGCATATATAAAGTGATTTTTCAATATGCAATATGTTTTTCACATTTTTTCTTGGGGATTGTTTCAAATGAAGCAAAATATGTTTACTGAAACAGGTAAAAATACTATTAAAATACTTACTCATGCTAATATACTTTTGGAATGAAAACAAAAGAAGAAGGGGTTAGACAAGAAGTGCAAGCTTTCAAGCGGATGCTCAGGATGGAAAATTTCAACACAGAGTGCTTTGAAAATGCCTAAAATTATGAAAAAATTTAGATCACAGCCTAAAATTATGAAAAAAATTTCAATTATGAAATCAATCTCAACTAATAAGAAAAATTCACATCATTTTCTTAAGATAAGTGAAATTTTTGTTACAAATAGTTATATTTGTGTAATATTTATTGCTTCACTGTAGCTAGCTTCATTTTCTATGTAAGCATTCAAGTCATTTTTAAGAGGGGAAAAAGAACAAGCATTTTGTGTGGGTATTTTGGGATGGGAGGATTTTCTTGAAAATTTTGATGTTGTATCATAGAAAGACGCTACAGAACTTAAGTCTGGTATTAACTGATTTGTCTGGCTACTATATGTAGGCAATACGGAAAGTCAAGATAGATTCCATCATCCTTGCACTGGCTGAAAACAGTGTTCTAATTAGTATTTCTCATCAAATAAATTTGAAGTACATTGAGTCTTTCTTTAGCA
Organism: Mantis religiosa; assembly: GCA_030765055.1. NCBI lineage: Eukaryota > Metazoa > Arthropoda > Insecta > Mantodea > Mantidae > Mantis > Mantis religiosa. The sequence goes on along the minus strand of CM060947.1, from coordinate 61,629,848 downwards.
ACATTGTTATACTCCTTACTTTCAAATATTTATATGGAGATAAGCTTAATAGGGGTGTTTTGAATTTTTTTTAATAAACGTCTTTTAATGTAAATAAATGAATGAAATGGGTAAAATGGTACCCAAATGAGTCTTGAGTGCATAGAGCGTAGAATTACCTCATCTTTCAGAATAAGGGAAAGTCTCAGGGGAAACCTTATATAGGTAACTCAACCTGATCATGGTTCAAATTTGTGACCTTTTGCATGAGAGGCAGGCAGCCTACTGTCATGCTACAGAGATAGACATTGGAAATAATCATAGCAGTATAAGCAAAAATATAAAAAAATTGTTAGAAACATTAATACTACGCTTGTTGAATACGATTAGGAAAGGTAGTAGATTTTGCCTAGTTTAATATACTTCTATTAAGATGGAGATGAAATTTATGGTACGGTAGAGCCAGACTGAAAAATTCAGTGCCATAGCCGGGATTTGAACCACAGATCTTCTGGTTGCCGTCAAGCCGCTCCAACCCTTGAGCCACCATGGCCAACGTGTCGACATGACATTAAATTCTTCAACTGACTCGTATTTTGAGAACTCCTAGTGGTTACCGGGAAAAATATGAGTTCGTTGGAGAATTTAATGTCATGTCGGCACGTTGGCTATGGTGGCTCAAGGGTTGGAGCGGCTGTACAACAACCAGAAGATCTGTGGTTCAAATCCTGGCTATGGCATTGAATTTTTCAGTCTGGCTATTTCATAGTGCGTCCTACACATGGAAAGTGAGAAATTTATGGTATTACAAAAGTTTACCTGGCAAGCATCTTTCCCTCCCTCAGGCAAACCAGCGCAAATGATGGCATTGGTGAAGTTCATATTATAGCGTTGTCCACACCATTGCCTATCCATAACCTTGATTGTAACCTTCCTAAGATGGCGTGACATGGCACCATTAAAGGATTGATGGCCCCATCCAGAAATTGTTACCTCATCCTTGAAGACCACTCTATCTAACAAGAAATAAAATATTAATACTACACTGGGTATTTTCATCTTCTTCAAATCTTGTAAACAATGAAACCTGGTTAATGTGTACAACATAATATATAATGAACATTTTATAAGCCAGTGGTAAAACTCCAAGATGACATGTTATTACACTTATCTTTACTGAACAGACACTGAAGGTGTTCTAAAAACACTAAAACACATTCTTTCCAACCTTACTAAGTTTTGTATAAATATGGACGCTATGTGATAGACTTACTTCATAAAAATGCAGATTTTGACAACATGTACAGTTTATGTTTTGTGTTCAACAAAATTTGTCACTTCTTAAATATTTACTGTTAGTTGGAAGTTCTCCAAATGTTTAGCAGCAAACATTAAACTATTCAATTACCATTATTTCTTTTTATAAATACCTATAGATGAGAGAGGTAGATTTCTTTTATATACGGACGTTTTTAACGTCTGGTTCTCAGCGTGCCATCCTATATTGGGCATAAAAGGATTAATTTTGCTCAGAGGCCTTTATCAGGCTTGAGGTTCTTTTACATGTAAATCTATGCCACTATACTGGCTTAACTTCCCATTTGAAGGAAACCATGCTAAGAGTTTTTACTTTGCCATAAATGTCACTATACAGCAGAGATTATCAACAACTTCCGTTGGCGTGTCCAGTAAATGAATTAAAATTTGTTCTTTGGCATACTGATAATACATACCTTTTTCTGGCAGACAAGCAGGCTCAACTTTCTTCTTCTCAAAAACCACTTTGCGTGCCAGCTGGACCAGAGCAATATCATTGTTCATTCCATCAAAGTCCTTATGAGGTATAAACCTTTTTACTGCTATAGGATACCCATGACTCGTGATATCTGTGGCTCCTAAAATAACTTGAGAGTCAGGTAGAGAGAATCTATAAGAATTAAAAGAGGATAAACAATAGAATATAGCAAAATGATATTTAGCATTCTAAGTTACGAATTTTAGAACTTGAGTAAGTTTTAAAATAAATATCTACTTAAATATTAAAAGCAGAAGCATTATTAACAGTGAAGTATTCTTCATATTTGAGTTTTATTTATGAGTCACTATGTTTACACTCAAACTTCACTTACTTGTTGTTGTATAATTGAAACGTTTTCAAGATCATTCGATGTCATCCTCAGCTGTTTGGTGACTCTTTGGTGAGATTCACCAAACAGCTGAGGATGACATCGAATGATCTTGAAAACGTTTCAATTATAAAACAAGTAAGTGAAGTTTGAGTGTAAACATAGTGACTCATAAATCAAACTCAGATATCTACTTAATGCAAGACACTTAGGATTAGGATTACTACAAAGGGGATTCGGCACTGCGACCAGTGTTGACCTATTGTACTTATGTCCCCAAGTGGGATATCCTCGGGAGGAAGAATGAGGTAAGAGGAGACAGAGGACGACCAACCCAACGAGCCACAACGGTGCAGAGGGCAGGGTCCCTACAGTTTACTTAGAAACTTCCCACGACAGGCCAGGACAACACGCTCCCCTACTGCGGGACGGCAATGAGCTCAGCAGCAGAGCCCCAAAGGTCTTGAAATGGTCCCAGCAGCAGGTGCGGAGACCAGCAACCGACTTACCGGAAGAGGAAGTAGTTTACCTCAGAGCATATCATCCTGCCATGCACCACCGAGATACCCGCAGACACTTTCTACCCTGAAAGAGACCACCAGATGAGAGATGATGTGAAATGATAACGGAGATGAAATGACCAGGAAATTCCGGGGATGTAATTAACTTACCCAGCATTCACCTATCGACCCGGGAAAACCCCCGGAAAAACCCATGGGTCAGGTTGGTCGGCCAGAGGAATCAAATCACGCAAGACACTTAAATCATAAAGTTTTTTATTGCCCATGTTAATATCTGAAGCACAGGTCTTTAACTCTAAGCTCCATGGACCCTGGTCTCATATGAGTATCATCTCACCCAATTTATTCATCGTCCGATATGATTTAACGTTGGAGGACGTAAATTACAAAAAAAAAGTGCTAAATGGGGAATTTTCCTGAAAACTGAAATCATTCTACTGTGTTTGGTTCAGGAGTGGTTCATGATTAGTTATTCTGGAACTCAGCTTTGCATTTAGGTGATTGTAGTCCCTTGTATCTCGGAGATACCTGGAAGATGGGAGTGAAAGAGAGGACTATCAGATCCAAATGTTGATGCATGCTATCAGAGATTGGGGCTCCCTAAATACTCCAAAATAACACCAATACTGATCCCTACCCCATTATTAGTTTGGGCGTACCGGGAAAGAACTGTTCAGGATGGGACCTAGTTCGCCATCTAAGCAAAAGGGAGAAATCTTTAATGGCACAAACTCCACCATTCCAACAAATGTCTTGTCATTCCTACAACCAGCATAGGGATAAAAGGATCTGTAGGCAAGATAACTGGATGAGAAATTCGTTTAGAAGAGGAGCTATCTCATATTCGCCTCTACCTAGGAAGACCATGAGATTTAAAAAATGTGGAACTAGGAGACCCGATGGGAATTAAACTTGGAATTTGCAAACTGCGTTATTGGGTTAAATTGGAAGGATCCCGCTCCACAACTCAAGTATGATTCTATTTATCTATTTTTTGGGCTATGCAATTCACAGACAGGCCAATAAAGGCATCCACGAAATACAGTCTTATAGATTCAGTTTTTTCATTTTAAACTATTATGTACATAGGCAACAAGCATATTGTAACGGGAGCGCTGGAACACCCTGTGAAAGCAGCTGGCAGCGGAAGGCGGGGGAGGTTCGGTTAGCCACACCTCCTCCTCGTTTGTCTTGTGGTGGTGACAGACTGTGGTCAGGGAAAAAACATGACTGTGTCGCCTGTTTTCTCTACACCTGTTTCTCGATCTTTCTGTTACTAGAACAATCCGGTAAACACCAGAAGGCGGAATATTCCGATATAAAGAGGGTTACAGACAGACGGAGTTAGTTAGTCAGTTGTTGGTTTGGTCAGTTAGTGAGTGAGGAGACAGTCGCAGTTCTTGGTGTAAGAGTTAGTCAGTGACGTGTTAATGTACGAGAAGATTGTGCAACGGAAGACTGTACGTAACTGTGAAGGTGTACCGGAGCTTACGTAACCGCGAGTACAGTGAAATTGTAACGGACGAACTGGTAAATTGTAATTGTGTGCAGCAAGTAATTCTGTGTAATTGGCAAGAGTTTAACTGTAAGTCGGTGGAAATAAAGAACATTTTTGAGTGGTGAAATTGGACTTTTCATTTCACGAACCCACAAAGTCACACTGGTGTCAGGAAGCGGGAAAACAACATCACCGAACATTACAACGATGGAGGCAGCATTAGAAAAGATTTTAGCGGTACTGGAAGAAATGAAGACGGCTAAAGACAACATCACCAGGAAGATGGAAGAAATGCAGGCCGGATTAACAGAGAAGCTGGAGACTAGAAATAACCTGGCCGCGGAACTGAAACTAATCAGGACGGCTAAGGACAACATCACCGGGAAGATGGAAGAAATGAAGGCCGAATTAACAGCGAAGACGGAAACGGCTAACAACAACTTGGCCACGACAATGACCTCAAAGATGGCCGAACTGACAACGGAGATGAGGGCGGCGAACGAGGCTCTCGCCGCAAAGTTTGAGGAACGTTTGGCCGGCGTGAGGGATGACGTCGCGAACCTGGGCAAGCGGAAGGGTCAAGTAGACGACCGCCTTAATGATTTAGAGGAAAAGGCCGACAACATCGCAAAACCCCTCACCCGCCTGACGGAGGAAAACCGGCCTTATGTGTGGACGGAGGACGCCGAAGACGCTTTCCAGCACCCGAAGGGGACCCTGTGCAGTGCTTCAATTTTGGGTTTCCCACAACCGGGTGGCGCCTTCATTGTGGACACCGACGCCAGCGACCATTGCATTGGAGGTGTCCTATCGCAGATCCAGGACGGCCACGAGCGCACAAGAGTGGAAGAGCAGGAGCGTGCCGCAGCAGTCCGAGTAGTTGTGGCAGTGCCTACTGAAGGCTGGGATAGCGCAGGCCTGAGGAGGGAGCAGCTGGCGGACGCAGACTTGGGGCAACTCTTGAGGGAAGTGGACGCAGGGACGAGACCGACCTGGGAGGACATCGCACCGAAGAGCGCCACCTACAAGTCGCACTGGGCCCAATGGGACTCGTTGAAGACCAGAGAGGGCGTGCTGTTCCGGGTATGGGAGTCACCCGATGGTAAGGCGCAGAGAGAACAGTTGGTACTTCCCCGGAGCAAGGTCCCGGAAGTCTTGGAGGAAGAACACGCCGGTACTTCAGGAGGACACCTGGGAGCGAACCGAATGATTCACAAACTACGGCAGCGCTACTTCTGGCTCAGACTCCGGGCAGATGCTGGTGGTACACCTGGACAGCCTCGCACGCTACGATGGGGCTGTTCGAGGCGAACAGCTTTGAGGAGGGAGCAGTGTAATGGGAGCGCTGGAACACCCTGTGAAAGCAGCTGGCAGCGGAAGGCGGGGGAGGTTCGGTTAGCCACACCTCCTCCTCGTTTGTCTTGTGGTGGTGACAGACTGTGGTCAGGGAAAAAATATGACTGTGTCGCCTGTTTTCTCTACACCTGTTTCTCGATCTTTCTGTTACTAGAACAATCCGGTAAACACCAGAAGGCGGGATATTCCGATATAAAGAGGGTTACAGACAGACGGAGTTAGTTAGTCAGTTGTTGGTTTGGTCAGTTAGTGAGTGAGGAGACAGTCGCAGTTCTTGGTGTAAGAGTTAGTCAGTGACGTGTTAATGTACGAGAAGATTGTGCAACGGAAGACTGTACGTAACTGTGAAGGTGTACCGGAGCTTACGTAACCGCGAGTACAGTGAAATTGTAACGGACGAACTGGTAAATTGTAATTGTGTGCAGCAAGTAATTCTGTGTAATTGGCAAGAGTTTAACTGTAAGTCGGTGGAAATAAAGAACATTTTTGAGTGGTGAAATTGGACTTTTCATTTCACGAACCCACAAAGTCACACTGGTGTCAGGAAGCGGGAAAACAACATCACCGAACATTACAACGATGGAGGCAGCATTAGAAAAGATTTTAGCGGTACTGGAAGAAATGAAGACGGCTAAAGACAACATCACCAGGAAGATGGAAGAAATGCAGGCCGGATTAACAGAGAAGCTGGAGACTAGAAATAACCTGGCCGCGGAACTGAAACTAATCAGGACGGCTAAGGACAACATCACCGGGAAGATGGAAGAAATGAAGGCCGAATTAACAGCGAAGACGGAAACGGCTAACAACAACTTGGCCACGACAATGACCTCAAAGATGGCCGAACTGACAACGGAGATGAGGGCGGCGAACGAGGCTCTCGCCGCAAAGTTTGAGGAACGTTTGGCCGGCGTGAGGGATGACGTCGCGAACCTGGGCAAGCGGAAGGGTCAAGTAGACGACCGCCTTAATGATTTAGAGGAAAAGGCCGACAACATCGCAAAACCCCTCACCCGCCTGACGGAGGAAAACCGGCCTTATGTGTGGACGGAGGACGCCGAAGACGCTTTCCAGCACCCGAAGGGGACCCTGTGCAGTGCTTCAATTTTGGGTTTCCCACAACCGGGTGGCGCCTTCATTGTGGACACCGACGCCAGCGACCATTGCATTGGAGGTGTCCTATCGCAGATCCAGGACGGCCACGAGCGCACAAGAGTGGAAGAGCAGGAGCGTGCCGCAGCAGTCCGAGTAGTTGTGGCAGTGCCTACTGAAGGCTGGGATAGCGCAGGCCTGAGGAGGGAGCAGCTGGCGGACGCAGACTTGGGGCAACTCTTGAGGGAAGTGGACGCAGGGACGAGACCAACCTGGGAGGACATCGCACCGAGGAGCGCCACCTACAAGTCGCACTGGGCCCAATGGGACTCGTTGAAGACCAGAGAGGGCGTGCTGTTCCGGGTATGGGAGTCACCCGATCGTAAGGCGCAGAGAGAACAGTTGGTACTTACCCGGAGCAAGGTCCCGGAAGTCTTGGAGGAAGAACACGCCGGTACTTCAGGAGGACACCTGGGAGCGAACCGAATGATTCACAAACTACGGCAGCGCTACTTCTGGCTCAGACTCCGGGCAGATGCTGGTGGTACACCTGGACCGCCTCGCACGCTACGATGGGGCTGTTCGAGGCGAACAGCTTTGAGGAGGGAGCAGTGTAATGGGAGCGCTGGAACACCCTGTGAAAGCAGCTGGCAGCGGAAGGCGGGGGAGGTTCGGTTAGCCACACCTCCTCCTCGTTTGTCTTGTGGTGGTGACAGACTGTGGTCAGGGAAAAAACATGACTGTGTCGCCTGTTTTCTCTACACCTGTTTCTCGATCTTTCTGTTACTAGAACAATCCGGTAAACACCAGAAGGCGGGATATTCCGATATAAAGAGGGTTACAGACAGACGGAGTTAGTTAGTCAGTTGTTGGTTTGGTCAGTTAGTGAGTGAGGAGACAGTCGCAGTTCTTGGTGTAAGAGTTAGTCAGTGACGTGTTAATGTACGAGAAGATTGTGCAACGGAAGACTGTACGTAACTGTGAAGGTTTACCGGAGCTTACGTAACCGCGAGTACAGTGAAATTGTAACGGACGAACTGGTAAATTGTAATTGTGTGCAGCAAGTAATTCTGTGTAATTGGCAAGAGTTTAACTGTAAGTCGGTGGAAATAAAGAACATTTTTGAGTGGTGAAATTGGACTTTTCATTTCACGAACCCACAAAGTCACAATATGTTCAAATCACCACATCCACATGCTTTTTGAATTCAGAATCGTGAAATCTCTATGTAAAAGTTTTGGATGGAATGTCATATTTCCTCTGCATTTTTAGGCACCAGCCTTGAATTGATATATATTATCCTGCTCTTGCTTCATTTCCTCAAATCTCGCCAGCACAGGCCTTCCTGTTACACGTATTAAAGTTAATAAAGAGCAAATTTGGAAATGACTGAAATATAAGCCCTTCATGGTTAGCATTCGCACAGGTGTCGTAAAGAATATGCGGCACAAATCTATAACTGACTTATAGCGTCCGTCACACTTTGACCGATGTTATCTGCATATATTGTCTTCAGAGTTACACTGAAGTTTCTGCAAACTTTGTAGTAGTTCTTCTCAATAGGTGTTAGCATCTGCACGACCTTCTTGCCTGACATATGATGTATGATAATGGATCAAAATGGAGTCTAGAGATGTTTGAGGAACACTCATTAATTTTAAACTAATGGCTCAAGCTTAAAAAAAATGTCACTGAATTTCAACTTGAGTAAAGTCGGGGGTTTCCATATAACCTCTCAACGTACTTGACAATCATCGGCTTTGAGAGGCATGGTAGCATTTATGATGTGTATAATAGAAAATCTGGAACACCCATACAACAAAAAGAGTCCTGCTTCTTCAGTTATGGACTTAGAAAAATTTGCAATGTATTCTCAATGTCTGCTACTCAATGTGTTCTTGAAACAAAGGTACGACTGTATGACACATTCTGAAAGCCACTTCTGTAAACGCTTGTACCAATATACGTACTTGCTAAATGAGGATAATCCTGACCGCTCAATAGAGTTGTGAGAATAGTTTCAGCATGTGTTAGATCAAGATGAGTGTATGAAAGGTAGTGCCGTTTGATGAGGCATATATCAAACAAAATAATGGTGATGTGCGATAAATGCATTTACTGTGCATGAGAAAATCTACATATTCATCCACGACAAGATTGTCTATCTACCGAAGCTGAATGTCTGGTGTGACTGCCAATAGGTTTTTAATAGGACTTTTATTTTTGAAGCTGCATCGTTGGCTGAAAATACCTGGAAATGCTAAGCGCATTATGTTTAGCAGCTATATTTGTAGTTTATGGAAACAAGTCCTACAAACAAGACGGGCCAACACCTCACTACCACCGAGACGGGCGTGCTCTTTTGAGTGATAGAGGGGCTTGATTGACGTAGTGTATAATAGAACCACTTATAATAGAGACACTTCCTCAACAATCAGGCACGTATTTAGAAGTCGGTTTCCGGGGGGTCCAAAAAATCTACGTTGAATTATTTGTTTTTAATAAATAATTAATCAGGGTCGTGTTTTTATCATGTTTGTAAAAAATAAAAACACACGTAATATATTATATTCAGATGACTTTCTCCACCCAAGTTCATACAAATTGTTCTTAGAAAAGTTTGTTTTTGTCCTGTTTCTTTGGATAAAGTCTCCAGAAAGGCCTTGCACATAGCACATTTTTTTGTTCTTATACCTACCTAGGATAAAGTGATATAAGCAGTGTTCAGATATTTAAAAAACGAACTACTGATTGATGCATTTGAAGTATTAGTTCTCCTTGAATGAAAAAGGGGAATAGGAACTTAGAAGTTAAGAATTACATACCTTTAAGTATCTGGGAACTCTAATCAACAAATTATAATATATCGGAATTGGTTATCTTCGCAGTGCATTATTGTAATTGACATTTTTGTATTTTAACGAGTTCTACAGCTGCTGTGCAGTAGCTTTTCGTTTATCTCTTAAATAGCTTCATGTTTGCCTGACAGTGAATAGTGTGACTTTGTGGGTTCGTTAAATTAAAAGTCCAATTGCACAACTCAAAAATGTTCTTTATTTCCACCGAATTACAGTCGGAACACTTGCCAATTACACAGAATTACGTAATGAACACAATTACAATTCACCAGTTCGTCTGTCACAGGTCCATTGCACGCTCACAGTTACGTACAACTCCTCTGATGCACGTTCACAGTCTTCCGGTCCGTTAACTCACCCGGCGCTCCTCATAGCTGCTCGCCAAGAACTGAACTGACTCGCCAACTGCAGCCCCTTTTTATAGGAATATCGCTGTTTCTGGAACTCTCGCGTTTCAGTGAATCACCCCGAAGGTTCTAGACGGCAGGGGGAGGGGAAAGAGACGGCACAGTGATGTTTTTCCAGCCATCCCTCGTTACTGCTACAAGATAAATGGGTAGGCGTGGTCGAAAGATTCCCGTCTGGCCCTACTATTGGCCGGTTCTATCGGGAGTTCCGACGTTCGGGTGGCAATAGTGACGTTAAAATGAGAAGCTTGAATAAACTTTTTCCATTTATTTTAAACCAAGTTTTATTTCAACTATTTATTAAAGGTTTGAAATGATAATGGACACCCCCCTTAAATACGTCCTTGTCAACAATTATTACAGAAGTATGTACAGAAATCTCCGAGAACACACTGACGAAGTGTTCAAGCAACCATACGGCGTTTTGACATGTATCTGGCTGCTAACGGCAACCATTTTGATAAATGAAAACAATTCTATGACATAATTAAATTCAACATTGACATTAAATAAAGAATAGGGCAATAAAATCTTTGGGAATGAAAGCCAAAAATATAAGGTATCATTTAAAAGTATTGCCGATAATGTCAAACTTGCACAAAAATACAATTAAGAATGGCTAACTTCCGTGAAATATTAATATAGTTCCAGGTATATTTAAATAATTTGTATGAATACTTAAGCTCCTGTTCATCATGCTTTGTAATGGCTACCACTGCTTTGGGAAAATTGAAAAATGAATAACTTTCGATTGTTAAAATTATAGGAACCAAGCTACCTCTTATTTTTCAAATAGGGTGAATAAAATAATCATAAACTCCCATAGTGATACACTGTAAGAGGTGAAAGCTTGAAATTGTACTGATGTAAAATAATTAAATAATAAAACATTTTAACGATATGCAAAATTTATACATATAGCTGTAAATTTTAAAAATAGTAGGACATGTACGGCCCTTCAGAATCAATAAAATTCTCAATTTTTCAATAAAAGGCAGCATTTTTATTTGGTCTGTATCAAATAATAGCACATTTTGAGCTGTTATACCTACCACTTTGTTTACTTACTCTACGGCACAATGAGCTGCTGTGAGAACGTAGTTTTTGGAGATCAAAAAGCCACCACAAAACTTATCGTCGTCAATAATGGCAACCATCCAAGGGAATTCTGCGTTTGATGCTCTAGAACCGCCCACAATGCGTCCAATGGCTTTGTCTGTTGCTCGGCAATCTGCAAGTAGTTGAACCGATTGTTCGGACATTTTGTACACAAATGAACATAATATTCAGTTCAACTAGGTTCATACAATTATGATTAAAGGTCGTAGATGTGTGTATTTTTCCATAGATATACTGCACATAGACTGTACTGTTATCGGTCGCGCAAGTAAACAACCGCAGGCAGGTATAGCTTGATCATAACAATCACTACACTGCCAGAGGAAACGAAACAGTCGCATTCTATTACACCTTGATCTCGCAAGGCAATGCTTCATTATTTCGCAGTGTACTACGTTACGTTGTTTTCGACATTTGAATATTTGATGGCAGTGCTGTACATTTGACGTCATTTATACCCTGTGTTCAGCTAACTTTTATCGCATGCGAGCACACATCTCTCGTTCTTGTTCCATAAATTGGCATACGCGCAATCATAAGGTTTATAACGAACATAATAAAATAAATAATCACAGCGCCGGGCAACCTTTTAAATATACTAAATAACCTATTACAGTTATATTTATTTAGAGTTTTAAGGCCATAGTTACTTTTAAACATCAAGAGAACCTCCAAAGTTGACCATGAACAAGAAAATAAAGTTATCTGTCTAAAATAAATGAAGTGTGTCCAGTAAGTAAATGCAAACAAACACCAGAATATGGCGTTTTGGGTTGAGATGTTTAAAGGTGTAACAAATAATTCAAAAGAAAATGGAGAACCTTTATTTCTCGTTTGCAAATATAGATTGTCTTACTCTTTATTATCGTTTCTTCCAAGGGTTCTGTATCTTCCATTATTAAGTTCTACATATAAACATTGGTTTGTTATAGATATTTTTAGTCTGTACTTACAGCAATCACAGAATTTTGCAGAGGTAATCTGAAAGAAGAAAAGAAATTAGAATTTGGTTAATACAGCATAAAACCTGCTTATGCATACAAACTCTATGATTCGTAACATATAGTTATAGAACAACTTATTATTGGCTGTCTACTTTACTTCTAAGGTACCAAAATTGTCGTAACTAGGGAAGATAATAATTTATTGAATACTTAAAAATTATTTCTACGTAAACTCAGTGTTTGAACTGTCGAGGGGTAAAATCGCACAAAATAACCAAATGATGATATTTTAGGAAAAATTATTTCATGTTTGAGCTTAAACAATAATTCAAAATCATCTTTATTTGTATGATGTACGACCATTATGTTAAATGTATATGTTTCATGTGTATTTGTTAACACTTTTGATATAACCGTAATAACTCTGTAAACAACTTCCACTTTCAAGGGACATTTTCACTCCAATCTGACCTAGTTTCCCAGCGTGATACAGGCCAGCGTTGAGTCCAGATTGACAAATATCTCTCTTCGGCATTATCAGAGTATGTCACGAAAATTGCCTTTCTGAGATAACTTCAATGGCAAAAACTGAGAAACGTGTTGGTTCTACAAATATAGGAGCAGTGAAATAAATGGGATTGGATTGACTGGAGCACAGTACAACACACACACACACACACACACACACACACACACACACACACACACACACACACACACACACACACACACACACACACACACACACACACACTATCAAATGGGTCCTCTGTGTTTCCAACGTGATTCCTGGGAGGAAGGTACGACATTGTTCCTAACTTCAACATATGGGGGCTGTTCAATAAAGAATGATCATAATTGTTTACGGTGGTAATTTTTCGCACTAAAATTCAATCTTATTATATTCTGTTGGCTTAATGTGAAACAAACACGCCGTAGTAGTTTCTTTGTTGGTACTCCTGGTTCTCACCCGTGAGAACCAGGCAAGTTCAGACATGTTCAGTATCGCCTACCACTGCAGTGGAGGTAACATGCGAGGAACAATATGCGGCTTTGAAATTCTGCTTTCGTGTAAACAAATCTTCAGTTGAGGCCTGTACAGTGTTACAGGAGGCCTATGAAGTGCCTGTTCTTCCCTACACCACAGCTCGAAGGTGGTTTAAAATCTTTAAAGAGGGGAGACAATCAATTTCAAAGGAAGGTGGACCCGGTGCTCCAGTTACTGCTCTTATGGAAGAGAACATCAACACTGCTGCTGCCATTGTGAGAGAGGATCGACGAATTACCTTAAGATCACTTTCTGAAATACTGAACGTTTCATTGGGTGCCACTCACACGTTGGTGACAGAAACATTACATATGAGACATGTTTGTACGCGATGGGTTCCAAGATGGCCGCATATTGTCAATGCTGTTGCTGAATATCTTGAACAAATCAACGTGAAGTGCATCCCTCACCCTCCCTATATTCCGCACTTAGCCTCATGTGACTTTTCCTATTCCCTAACTGAAGAAACGCCTTCATGTTAGGCATTATCTATCATCAGAAGCAGTGGTGAAGGCTGCGGAGGCGATTTTAAAGGATCTCTGAAAAGTGGTTTCCTGCATGTCTTTGAAGACTGGCAGAAACGCTGGGACAAGTGCCTAGCCTTCAGGGGAGACTATTTTGAGAAGGACCATCAAAATTATGAGGAAGAGTAAAGATACATGGTCAAAAAATTGTGATCATTCTTTATTGAAAAGCCTTCGTAATACTAATCCTGACGTCTAGTAGCCCCATCTTAGCCACCTGCATCGGGGAGGGCTAGCAGAAATAACTGAGACAGTATCAGGAAGAAAGGGATCCCCAGCAGTTCCTCCAAGCCCCAGGCAGAAACCTTTCCGTCCTATCGCAACACGCCAACCACCATCACTTGTCCCCACAGATAAATAACCTTGTCCCTAAAAATCTCAAACACATGAGGTGAAACAAATGAAAGGAAACTATGGTAAGAAAACTCATACCTGAAGAGGAAACATCCAGGTTTTCACTACCAATCATCTCAAGGAAATCATAAAAACGCCTACGGTTAGAGGGACTTGAGGGAAATCGAGCCCAGTACTTAACTAAGGCGAGTGTCACACGTTACGGCATATCTAGTGCTTAAAAAGTGCCTTTACTACAAAATTTCGTTCAGTGATAGGAGCATCACTTAGGGAGTTCTACGCCCATATATCCATGCTTCTCATATTTTTGTGATCAACACTATCTAACCTCTCAACAGTTTGTTAAAAAGTATAGTAGAAGTTAGGGTAATTAGTATGGATAAATGATGATTAAATGTTGATGTAGTTACGGTGCCAACCTTTATTACTAATGAAGACTTTAAACTTGTGCAAGTAAGAAAGAATCAATGAGCCAGCTTATACGAGGATCCTTCAATAAATAACCGAACTAATTTAATTGTATTTAAATAAACCGTCCTGGAGCGCCATGGCTGCTAGTGGTGGAAAGGTGAATTCTTCCTCTAGCAGTTCTATGAGTGCCAGTCATGCAGAGTCAATCAGTTGGGGATTAGACCCCGATACGTGAGGTCGTGTTTACTGCACCCACCGTAGAACTGAAATTACAGCAACGCGCATCAATAAAGTTTTGTGTTCTGTTAGACAAAATTCCTGCATAAACCTTTGAAATGGTGCAGCAAGCATACAAGTACCAAGCTTTACGCAAAGCACAAGTCTTTGAGTGGTATAAACGTTTTAAAGGGGGTCATGAAGACCTTTAAGGTTCTCCTCGCCGTGGAAGACCCGTGACAGCAAAAACGGAAGTCAACATTAACACAATTGACGCAATTGTGCGAGAAGATCGTCACATAACAATTTCAAAGTTGCAGACATAATGCATTTGTCTGTTGGAAGTGTACATGACATAATTAGCAATGATCTTGGCTATCGAAAAGTTGCCGCGAAATGGATACCGCACGTGCTGAAGGACGAACAGAAGACTCACTGCGTCATGACGTGTCAAGAATGGCTCGGAAGGTTACGACGGCAGTCAGACTTTATGAATAGGGTCTTCACTTGTGACGAGAGTTGGTTCCACCATTACGACCAGTTAACAAAACAGGAGAGTTCGCAGTGGAAATATTCATCGAGCCCTAGGTCTAAGAAAGCAAATGTTCAGAAAAGTGCAGGAAAGGTCATGCATCTCGTATTCTTTGACAAACAGGGCATTCTGTATGATCATGTTGTAACTAATCAACGCACAGTAACTGCTGCTTACTATTGTGATGTACTGAAGGGACCACTAAAGAAAAAAAATCACCGAAAAGCGACCAGATCTCGCAAGGAGAGAATGGATAATGCCCCTGCTCATCGAGCTCGTGGAACTCAAGATATCATCGCAGAAACAGGCATTGCGATCATGCCTCATTCACCTCCAGATCTCGCATTATGCAATTTTCTCCTCTTCCCTAAAGTGAAACAGGAGCTTCGTGGTCACCATTTTCAAAGTGATAAGGAGTTGAACAATGTTGTCATGGGTATCCTGAACAGACTGTCCAAAAATGGGTTCAATGAGTGTTTCGAACAACAGGTAAATCGTTGGAATAATTGCATTTCATCAGAGGGAGAATACTTCGAAAGTGTTAATTAAAAAATTAGTTTGGTTATTTATTGAAGGACCCTCGTATAATCACTCCTGCCCAAGTCTTTAAAGTTGATGGTTATCATTTGGATCATTTACTTAAATTATTTTCAATTAGTTGAGCAGTAGTTATCATTTGGAGAAATGTAAACTATTTCAATATTTTACAGGTTGCAACTTCCAATTGGTAGATAACCATGGGAATTTTGGAGGGTGGGGGTAAACCGGGATTGGCGATATTGAATATTAATATGATTAAACTGTACGTTATTATGAATACTGTGTCAGTTTTACAGTTTATTCAGGAATTTAGTTACAACTTCTAAGTATTTGGGAAGTAATACACAGGACTGAGAAAGAAGACAAATTTCATTCAAGAGTCACTAACTTGGACCATTAGAATATATATATATATATATATATATTTATATACATAGAGAATATAGTGTTAGTTCGAGTTTACATATAATATTTCAACCAGTAGTTTATCTGGCATGTCTTACAAGAAGTAGCAAAAATAAACCTCTTTTTTAATTTCCTCAAATTGTTATAAAATTATAGATTTCATTTTACAGGGAAAATTACATTTCACTAAACGAACATTGAGTAGTGGGAGAAACAAATGCATTACGTTTTAAAAATATCTACAGATGAGTCTATTAATAACGTAGTGCAATGCAGTCGTCTAGGGAACGGAAAGAGTATTTAAAGAAATAATATTGGAATTAATATTTACAACTCGTAAAATTTTAGTTTGTGTTGAAATACTACAAACTATCTTTGAAGAACACGATTTATCCTCCAGCATTAGACATTTTATGAAATGTTTGCTGTTGTACCTTTCTTACAAACCTCAATCCAGTTTATTTTCAAACTTTGAGGGTCTATGTACTTGAAAATGCATCAAAGTGAAATTCGTCGATTTCTGGTAATAACGGTTGAATTACCCCGGACTATTTCCAGAATATTTGAGATACAATTTTATATCCATGACATGACGAACGTAAATGAATGAACATTTTGGGGTAGAGGGGATATCCTTTAAAATCTTCGAGTCGCGTCTTCGGAAGATGAAGTTTAATATTTACAGGTACTTTTGTTTTTAAGTTGTGCTACACTCTTTCTCATTCATAGACCATTCACGGAGTGGGTTAGCTCAGGCGGTTTCGTCTGTGGCCCGCATTCGGGAGGCCCGGGTTCGATTCCCGTGGCTGACCTACCTGACCCATGGGTGTTTTCGGGGGTTTCCCGGGTTGCTAGGCGAATGCTGGGTATGTTAATTACATCCGCCGAATTTCCTGTCCTTCCATTTCATCTCCTTTATCATTTCATATCATCTCTCATCTGGTAGTCTCTTTCATAGTAGAAGTGCCGGCGGGTGTCTCGGCGGTGCATGGCAGGATGATCTGCTCTGAGAAAAAGGTACTTCTTCCTCCAGTAGGTCGGTTATCGGTCTCCGCTCCTCTGCTGGGACCGCCAGCCAGGGACCTTTTGGGCTCGGATCGCCTGCCTTGGGACCATTAGGGCTCGGCTGCTGGGCTCGTTGCCGTCCCGCTGTAGGGGAGCGAGTTCGTTGTCTTGGCCTGTCGGGGGAGGTCTCCAACCAAGTAAACTGTAGGGACCCTGCCCTCTGTATTGTCGTGGCTGCTTGGGTCGGCCGCCCTCTGTCTCCTTCGCCTCATCCTTCCTCCCGGGGTGTCCCCACTTGGGGGCATAGGAACAATGGGCCTAGCATGGTGGCCTACGTACCCAATCCCCTCCGTAATGGAATGCCAATCCCATAGATCATTCTATAAATATGATTGTTAGGATTCAGAAGAACTAAAAACAAGCATTTCTGATAAAATTAAGGTGCGGAACTGTTTTCTTTATTATCGAAATGCAATTCTACGTGTATATTCTATGTGCTACAGAAGAAAAAGCATGAGTTAGTACTTCAAGATACTATTTCTTAAAATATTCGAAAATTAAAACCAACAGAAAATATCTTGGAAGTGACTATTTACGACATTAAAACATTATGCGATACAAAACCAAAGATTTTAACGGAACATGCATTTTTCATTTAGTAAGTATTCTCTCTCTTTCTTTCTTTTCAGATATATAAAATTCTCTAGCATTCAACTTCATAATCTATTAGGCTAAAGTTCAATACGGACATAGAGTACCTACAAATACTTATAATACACTAGCTGACCCGGCGAACTTCGTAATAAGAATTGCCTGAACTTATCTGTATATTTCTCATCTTTCTTCTACATACAGTTTCATTGATCCATTGACATTTGTAACATTTCTTTCACACAATAACAAAATGACTTATTCACATTTAACATACCCTTTCGACCTGCTTGCCTTGAGTCTCGGTCTCAATATACATAACCCTCCTCTCCCTTGTATCCCTCGTTCTAATTTTCCAGCCCTTAATTGTTATTTATTCTTCATCAATCTTAACCATTTCTCTCTAACTTTCCCCAGATATTCACCTATATTTTTTACATTCTTTTCTCCTGTTACCAATAACATTTTCTTTATTATTAATACCTCCCCCCATCCCTAAAACTATCCCACGTTTGTTGCCAAATTTGTTCTCTCCATATCTTTGTTTGCAATAAAGTATACTATGCCAATCTGTAGCCTCTTCTCCACACATTGGGCATTTCCTTGAATCCTTTTCATATCTAATACCTTTCAAATTTCTAACTCTTGTCCTTGTCCAGGCAAATCCTTGTCGCCCTGATTTATTACACACATCTATGTACTTCTCCCTCCCCCACACTGTCTTTATTTACCTATATGTCCTCAATGATCTTTTCTCCCTTACACTGGTAAATATAACTTGGCTATCTAAATCTTCCAGGCTTAATTCTACCTCTTTCCAAAAGCCCCTATAATAATACTCCTCGTTTCTCCAAATATGTCCCATACCTATCTGTTCCATCTTTTTGCGCCCATGACTCTCCCCATTTGCTTCTCATCTGCAAAAGAAAGCATTCCTTGATAATATTGCTTTCCTCCAAATTGGCAACTCTGTATAGATAATTCAATACCCTTGAGACAATTTTAACTCTTGTTGAATGCCTTCCCAACTCTAATTGTGCTGTCTCATTGGGTGAAGCTACCGGTAAGCCCAAAATATATTTACAGAAAGATCTGTTAATAACATCCACCTCTTCCCATGCTTCATGCACTCCCCATATCTCTGCCCCATGCAACATCTTGTTTTCTACTATGGCAGTATAGATCCTTTCCAGCCATTTGACATTAATGTCAAGTAATTTCCTTAAACATGCTCTTACAATACTCATGGCCATTTTACCTTTTGCCAGTTTTTTTCTGTTCAGTCCATTTACCATCACAGCTCAATCTTATCCCGAGATAATCAGATCTCTTTACGACCTCTATTTCTCTTCCATTTATCTCCCATTTCTCATCTTTACGCAATCTATAACCTTTCTTAAAAGCCATGATCTTCGTTTTCTTTTCGTTAACTCTCAACCCCCATTTTTTGGCAATTACTACTTATTGCTTCAATTGTTCTTCTCAGCCCTCCAACAGATATAGAACCAACTACAAAGTCATCTGCAAATAACCCTGGGTATCTATGTAAATAAAGCAAAGTCGATTAGTTAGCGATTTATTCTGTAGTTGGGGGTGAAGTTT
Source organism: Mantis religiosa (assembly GCA_030765055.1). Taxonomy (NCBI): domain Eukaryota; kingdom Metazoa; phylum Arthropoda; class Insecta; order Mantodea; family Mantidae; genus Mantis; species Mantis religiosa. The sequence continues at coordinate 61,610,660 of CM060947.1, read as the reverse complement.
AAAAACAACACTGTTACAATTAAGTTAATCAATTTAAAGATTTCTGAAAAAAATCAAGTTGATTCCACAAACTTCCAACGACTGCCCTTGCGATTTATTTATGGTCATCGCAATGGCCAAACTCACGGGAAATTGTAGACTCTTAAAATTAAGAGGTGAATCCGTTGGAATCGTCTGAATGATAGGAATCAGGATATCCTTTCCTTTGTACGAGGGCTGTTCAATAAAGAATGATCACAATTTTTTTTTGGCAACGTACCTTTACTCATCCTTATTATTTTGATGGTCCTTCTCAAAATGGTCTCCCCTGAATGCGATGCACTTTTCCCAGCGTTTCTGCCAGTCTTCAAAGACATGTTGGACATTTTTTGAGAGATCCTTCAAAATCGCCTCCGCAGCCTTCACCAGTACTTCTGATAATGGATAAGGTCTACCACGAAGGCGTTTCTTCAAGTTAGGGAATAGAAAAAGTCACATGGGACTAAATCCGAACTACGGGAGGGTGAGGGATGCACTTCACGTTGATTTTTGCAAGATATTCAGCAACAGCATTGGCAATGCGCGACCATCTTGGAACCCATCGCGCACAAACAGGTCTCATGTGTAATGTTTCTGTCACCAACGTGTGGTTGGCACCCAATGAAATGTTCAGTATTTCAGAAAGTAATCTTAAGGTAATTATTCGATCCTCTATCACAATGGCAGCAGCAGTGTTGATGTTTTCTTCCGTAACAGCAGTTACTGGAGCACCGGGTCCACCTTGCTTTGAAATTGATTGTGTCCTCTCTTTAAACATTTTAAACCATCTTCGAGCTGTGCTGTAGGGAAGAACAGACTCTCCATAGGCCTCCTGCAACATTTTATAGTTCTCAACTGAAGATTTGTTGAGACGAAAGCAGAATTTCAAAGCCGCGTATTGTGCCTCGCATGTTACCTCCATTGCAGCGGTAGGCGATACTGAAAGTGTCTGAACTTAGCTGGTTCTCACAGGCGGGAACCAGGAGTACCAACAATGAAACTACTACGGTGTGCTTGTTTCACATTAAGCTAACAGAATATAACAAGATTGAATTTTAGTGCGAAAAATTATGACCGTAAAAATTATGATCATTCTTTATTGAACAGACCTCGTACTTTCCTTTGATGATTATTGCCTTGATGACGTTATTCACGGGCTTTCTCACACTTGGTCTCGTTCCACTGCACAGTTGTATGTGTGGTTTTTTGTGTAATTTTACGTCCTCCAACGTTAAGTCATATCGGACGAACTGCACAGTTGTGGTTGGTTAATGTTAAGCAGCATGATCAGAATTGTTCCTTCTTTTAATTTTAAATTGTGAGCTGGGACTCCAGGCAGTTATAATGAATTTAAAAACTCTGTGGGATAATTGACTAGGTTGTCCTGGTTTATGTGTTCAACTGATTTGTACGAAAACAGCTCTCCCGGAAGAAAATTCTGTATGATCACATTGAGATAATCGACATCTGTATTTTTGTGGCACCAATATTGCTCCTTCATTCGCACATTTGACTGATTTATACGACCAAATCAGGTCGTCTTCCCCTTGGCATAGAAAAAAAGTTTCCGCGAACTTCACAAAGTCACAAAGGAGCTCAATTAATTTTGTGACAATTCACAAACAGATTATTAAGAAGGTATCCAAGGATTCACCAATGTTTGTCAATTGTCTACGGCCAAATATTTAAAGTGTTACAATGCGTTCAGAAATTAATCTAATCTTCGACAGGTATATCATCATGCTACGTAACAAAATTTCAGCCTTGATAACAAACGATGAACGTTATTTAATAAAATATGGTAGGTAAAGGTGAAGAGTTTTGCAAGAAGTGGAATTTTGTCTACTTTGTAATGCCTTTGTTTGTCGAAAATAAAAGAAGGTGTACGTGTTCCGTAAAGTTTGCGTGTGTACTTTTATATTTAGTTAATAACTCTGTCCATTATTACTTCAGGTTTGTTTTCTCACCTTTTAAACAGTCCTTGGACTTCCACAGATATTTCAATACCAAAATCAGACAAATTGGTTCAGCCGTTCTATAGTTTTTGTGAGACTAATAAACGTAAATTCATATATATATGCTATTTATCATGCCAGAAAATATAAAACAACATTTTTTCATGTAAACGTTAGTTTTAGAAGCTAACTTTCTCAAAATTTTCATTTTGCTCGCTTGGAAGACGCTGTAGTACTAAGTATAATATCCATCCATATGTTTGTTACAAAGTTCACACACGTAGGTACGTAATACTCTTTTTCTAAAAATTTATATTTTTGTTTCTCATTTACGTACTTAAAGTAAGTGGAAGGATTGTTGTCTACCTAAATATTCCATAACGAAGTTTAATGGAAAATAAATACGAATACTATGAGGCTCCATGAAACCACGGAAAGCAATTTTAGAAACATGTGGCATGCTTTTGTGAACAGTATAACACATAAAAGAAACACCTGATCAGCACCAGATTTTGTATTTAAGCGCAGTACCTGCCAAAGGTGCTACTCGAAAAAAAATCAATAAACTTTAACTGCTCAAACATTAATCCTGCTGTTTAATGAAAATATATAATTATGTTAACTGTGTGAAAAAATATATAGCTTGAATTTTCTGAGTTGTTTGTGAATTCCTTTTCATTCGGAAAGCTTTTTGCGTAATTCTCTACAACCGATAAGTTATAATAAATATACAGAAGCGTGTTACATAAAAAGGTAGACTTCTTTGAGGGTTAGAAATGCTTCAAAAGTTCAGTTTCATTATGTATAAATTCATGAAGCTTACTGACAATTTATTCCCTTAAATTGGAAATTTAAACTTGGATGCACATAATCAGGTCTGCATTTCAGAAATGAGATATGTTTTTTAGAAATATTTTTCCACAAATCAGAACTTTGAGAAGTTTCTGAGAATGAACTTTACACGAAGTATTTACATGATTACAGCTAAAATTTCAGTGAAGGTTTCCATCGTATTATTTGGCAAAGGAAAATAAAAACAGTGTATATTGGAGCTATTGCTTGGCGTATCAAGCATATGACAGTGTTATATGTTATGATGGCCACAGTGAAAGAACAAAGGTAATGAAAAAATGGGCACAAGGTTGACTGGAGCACAAATATGCACTTCAAGAGCCACAAGTCGAAAACAGAGCTGTTAGAAACCTGAAGGGTAATTGGATAGAGGGCTAGAATGTTCTAAATATTTATTGAACTATGGAAGGTATTTTTTATTTTATTTTTTGTCAGCTTCCTGGAATATGTGTTTTTCCTGCTTCAGGTAAAATTTGAACCAGTTTGTTGTTTACTTTTTTTAAATAAATAATGACAATAAAATTATTTATTTCCCTTAGGTTTATACACAAACTATATAGTTTCTATTCGCGAGAAATTTAAGATATTGAACAAATATTTCTTACAGTAAATAATCACATATTTTGTAAAAGATTGTCCCATAAATAGCATTTTTATGTGATAGTTCTTCGTGCAAAATAAATTGTTTTGTAAATGAGTTTTATTTTATTCGATAAAGAACTGGTTTATGTTTGCTTATGCACTATTTGGTGTTTTCAGGTCAATACAATGGAGTGTCAAATCGACAACAAAGTCGTTTTCGACACCTGTGAGTTTAATTAGGAGCCAAAGACAGA
>CM060947.1:61541999-61599499 GCA_030765055.1 Mantis religiosa | reverse complement strand
ATAGATAGATAGATAGATAGATAGATAGATAGATAGATAGATAGATAGATAGATAGATAGATAGATAGATAGATAGATAGATAGATAGATAGATAGATAGATAGATAGATAGATAGATAGATAGATAGATAGATAGATAGATAGATAGATAGATAGATAGATAGATAGATAGATAGATAGATAGATAGATAGATAGATAGATAGATAGATAGATAGATAGATAGATAGATAGATAGATAGATAGATAGATAGATAGATAGATAGATAGATAGATAGATAGATAGATAGATAGATAGATAGATAGATAGATAGATAGATAGATAGATAGATAGATAGATAGATAGATAGATAGATAGATAGATAGATAGATAGATAGATAGATAGATAGATAGATAGATAGATAGATAGATAGATAGATAGATAGATAGATAGATAGATAGATAGATAGATAGATAGATAGATAGATAGATAGATAGATAGATAGATAGATAGATAGATAGATAGATAGATAGATAGATAGATAGATAGATAGATAGATAGATAGATAGATAGATAGATAGATAGATAGATAGATAGATAGATAGATAGATAGATAGATAGATAGATAGATAGATAGATAGATAGATAGATAGATAGATAGATAGATAGATAGATAGATAGATAGATAGATAGATAGATAGATAGATAGATAGATAGATAGATAGATAGATAGATAGATAGATAGATAGATAGATAGATAGATAGATAGATAGATAGATAGATAGATAGATAGATAGATAGATAGATAGATAGATAGATAGATAGATAGATAGATAGATAGATAGATAGATAGATAGATAGATAGATAGATAGATAGATAGATAGATAGATAGATAGATAGATAGATAGATAGATAGATAGATAGATAGATAGATAGATAGATAGATAGATAGATAGATAGATAGATAGATAGATAGATAGATAGATAGATAGATAGATAGATAGATAGATAGATAGATAGATAGATAGATAGATAGATAGATAGATAGATAGATAGATAGATAGATAGATAGATAGATAGATAGATAGATAGATAGATAGATAGATAGATAGATAGATAGATAGATAGATAGATAGATAGATAGATAGATAGATAGATAGATAGATAGATAGATAGATAGATAGATAGATAGATAGATAGATAGATAGATAGATAGATAGATAGATAGATAGATAGATAGATAGATAGATAGATAGATAGATAGATAGATAGATAGATAGATAGATAGATAGATAGATAGATAGATAGATAGATAGATAGATAGATAGATAGATAGATAGATAGATAGATAGATAGATAGATAGATAGATAGATAGATAGATAGATAGATAGATAGATAGATAGATAGATAGATAGATAGATAGATAGATAGATAGATAGATAGATAGATAGATAGATAGATAGATAGATAGATAGATAGATAGATAGATAGATAGATAGATAGATAGATAGATAGATAGATAGATAGATAGATAGATAGATAGATAGATAGATAGATAGATAGATAGATAGATAGATAGATAGATAGATAGATAGATAGATAGATAGATAGATAGATAGATAGATAGATAGATAGATAGATAGATAGATAGATAGATAGATAGATAGATAGATAGATAGATAGATAGATAGATAGATAGATAGATAGATAGATAGATAGATAGATAGATAGATAGATAGATAGATAGATAGATAGATAGATAGATAGATAGATAGATAGATAGATAGATAGATAGATAGATAGATAGATAGATAGATAGATAGATAGATAGATAGATAGATAGATAGATAGATAGATAGATAGATAGATAGATAGATAGATAGATAGATAGATAGATAGATAGATAGATAGATAGATAGATAGATAGATAGATAGATAGATAGATAGATAGATAGATAGATAGATAGATAGATAGATAGATAGATAGATAGATAGATAGATAGATAGATAGATAGATAGATAGATAGATAGATAGATAGATAGATAGATAGATAGATAGATAGATAGATAGATAGATAGATAGATAGATAGATAGATAGATAGATAGATAGATAGATAGATAGATAGATAGATAGATAGATAGATAGATAGATAGATAGATAGATAGATAGATAGATAGATAGATAGATAGATAGATAGATAGATAGATAGATAGATAGATAGATAGATAGATAGATAGATAGATAGATAGATAGATAGATAGATAGATAGATAGATAGATAGATAGATAGATAGATAGATAGATAGATAGATAGATAGATAGATAGATAGATAGATAGATAGATAGATAGATAGATAGATAGATAGATAGATAGATAGATAGATAGATAGATAGATAGATAGATAGATAGATAGATAGATAGATAGATAGATAGATAGATAGATAGATAGATAGATAGATAGATAGATAGATAGATAGATAGATAGATAGATAGATAGATAGATAGATAGATAGATAGATAGATAGATAGATAGATAGATAGATAGATAGATAGATAGATAGATAGATAGATAGATAGATAGATAGATAGATAGATAGATAGATAGATAGATAGATAGATAGATAGATAGATAGATAGATAGATAGATAGATAGATAGATAGATAGATAGATAGATAGATAGATAGATAGATAGATAGATAGATAGATAGATAGATAGATAGATAGATAGATAGATAGATAGATAGATAGATAGATAGATAGATAGATAGATAGATAGATAGATAGATAGATAGATAGATAGATAGATAGATAGATAGATAGATAGATAGATAGATAGATAGATAGATAGATAGATAGATAGATAGATAGATAGATAGATAGATAGATAGATAGATAGATAGATAGATAGATAGATAGATAGATAGATAGATAGATAGATAGATAGATAGATAGATAGATAGATAGATAGATAGATAGATAGATAGATAGATAGATAGATAGATAGATAGATAGATAGATAGATAGATAGATAGATAGATAGATAGATAGATAGATAGATAGATAGATAGATAGATAGATAGATAGATAGATAGATAGATAGATAGATAGATAGATAGATAGATAGATAGATAGATAGATAGATAGATAGATAGATAGATAGATAGATAGATAGATAGATAGATAGATAGATAGATAGATAGATAGATAGATAGATAGATAGATAGATAGATAGATAGATAGATAGATAGATAGATAGATAGATAGATAGATAGATAGATAGATAGATAGATAGATAGATAGATAGATAGATAGATAGATAGATAGATAGATAGATAGATAGATAGATAGATAGATAGATAGATAGATAGATAGATAGATAGATAGATAGATAGATAGATAGATAGATAGATAGATAAATAAATAAATAAATAAATAAATAAATAAATAAATAAATAAATACACACACATACATACATACATACATACATACATACATACATACATACATACATACATACATACATACATCGATGGATGGATGGATGAATGAATGAATGAATAAATAAATAAATAAATAAATAAATAAATAAATAAATAAATAAATAAATAAATAAATAAATAAATAAATAAATAAATAAATAAATAAATAAATAAATAAATAAATAAATAAATAAATAAATAAATAAATAAATAAATAAATAAATAAATAAATAAATAAATAAATAGCAACATTATTTTCAGTCTCTGAAATATCTACATGAAGTTTAGTTTGAATTTAAACGTTAACACTGAATGCCTTGATCAATTTGGTAATTTTCCTATCACCCAAAGGTTTTCATGAACTCCATACTGAGGTCACTCGTCAGTGTTTTTCTTGGACAAACAGTGAGCAGATGGTGAACGGTGAGAGTAGAATCATACGGAGTACATGTAGGAAGAAGTTCACGGGATGGAATGTAGGAACGAGTAAATGCAGTGTGACCAATGCTTAGTCGAGTTATTAGTACCTGGTCTCGGCGGGTTAGTACTCTAATAGTTGAAGACAGGTACTGGACAGACATAATACCGTTTGCTATTGAATGTAACTGTCCAGTCTGTCTTCCATCGTGTAGGATAGTTCTTTTCAGATGTAAATAGTCCTGGTATGTTACAGTGAGATGGTATCTATGCCAAAATCTGTTGTTTGCCTGAAGAAATGACGTCATTGTTTAATTCATGTATCTCCCTTACCAAGTGTGACAAGAAGATCGTTGTTATATAGCCATTATGCACTCAGAGAATCTGTGTATATAATTAATGATTTGAAGTCTTCATTCTTTGATACATAATCCATTGTGAAACAAATAGCAAACAGTTCATTGGAGAAAATAGTGAGACAGTGTGATAGAATACATCATGCTGTGGTTAGGAGCTATCACCGCACAGCTTATTGTTGTCACACCGGGAACCATCGGTATAAATTGGTTTATAATTGGGATACGTGTCACGCAATTCTTTGAACATATTTTATCAAAATGGTATTAATGACAGGTGATTTGAGTTTCCATGGTGTAACATTCACGTGGAACGTACGGAAAATGAAAGAGGGAATAGTCAGATTATGGATTCCGTTAAGCTTTTGTTATAATAAGACTGAAATGGGAGAAAAACAGTGAATTTTATATTAATTATTTTAGGAATATACATGAAAGGATATTGTTAGAGAAATTTGTTTTATGCTCACGTGATCTTCTCTAGTCACTGTCTTTTGTTTTTGGTTTATGTTTGAAAACCGCTCTTATAGAACAGCCGTTGTGATAGATGCTGGTCATTGTGATAGATGCGATTGAAAATGGGGGTGGGGGGAACAGAGTTTTGTGCTACTTCATATTAACCGAAACGAGCCTTTGCAGAAACAGTTTTATTACATAATTTATTGTACACACTAATGGAATACAGTCTGAAGTGATCGTCAACTCTTTAAAATGATGTCAAATTACACCTGCTTTGATGTTCATTGCTTTTCTATGATACCACGAGATTCAATAAATGGTAATGTTAATTAAAACATTCGGTGGTGTTATTTTCACATAACTTTGTCTGTACAAAATGGTTTATTTTTATATTTGACAGGTATTCTGATAACAGTTTACTTGCAATTTATTTATCTTAATCGAGATAATAGTGGAAGATACAATTTTACTTGCTGAAATACTCGGAACTGCAATTATCGCTACAGATTTTATTTAGTTTTAGGTCATACTTGCCCAATAGTCTTGCGTTTCTTTGGACACATTTAAGAACTGAGGTTCTTAGAACCATAAGGCCTAAAGCTCAACATCGTTGATTTTCAGATTTTAGCATGTATGAATGCTCCTGGCATTTGACAACCTTATGGTCAACTAGCTGTAGCTGTGCTTTAGGCCCTTTTGGACTTAATAAAACATTCATAAGAAGCTGTCTCACCAGTTTTTCCTGATGTTCAGTTACATAAGGGCCCAAAGCATAAAGTAGCATTTTGCTTGCTCTGCGCTGTTCGACTTTTATCTAGTGTTACCAATATAATTTACTCTTTACATCACGTTCGCAAGTAGTACTTCGTAACGGAAATTTGGATTTTAACAAACATCTATTTTTCTTAAAACTATGTTTCTGTGCTTTGGAACCTTATGGTTCTCAGTGCCTCAATTATTGCTTAGTACATTTTAACAAAGGGTTGATTAAAATTCTCGGGATACGCTGTAAATAAAAAACTAAACAAAATAAGTGAAAACCCCGGGAAAGCTACATCCAGAAGCACAACCACAAATACCGGAGGAGAAGAGCGCTTGTGAGGTCTCAATAGATTTCGGAGCTATGATATCTTTTATACCACTTTTTCATAACTTTTATCAGGTCTAAAGTTATAATTATAGTTATTTATAATTATTATTATACATAGTGTAACCAATCCAAATTTGGTTACCATTCATCGCTAGTTGTGTGACCAGAATGTGGCTTCCTAATGACATACCAGGGCGTTTAGCACTTTTTGTGGGTAGTGAATTAAACTGAGCCGTCACTCTGGAATATGTGACGCTCATTCGGGTGAAATCGGCTCGAGTCGGCTCAATCCGAACTAACCTCCCCACACATTCGTCATTCAGTCTTATGTGGTTCATACCACTATACACCGTAGATTTTCTGTCGCACTCAACAGCGTATCAGCAACACGCATCCAGTTATGTTTTTAACATATTTCAAATACTATGAAAAATTCAGAAACCCTACAGGAGTTTCATTAAACAAATAATTGTCTTAGGGCCGTTCTTACAAACGTCTATCAAGCGCCAGTAACCGATCCGGTCAGATAACCTTCTGTCATTTAACAAGTCGACCACATGTCAAATGCCACTTTAAACAATAATAATATTTAAAAGGAACCGATAATATCACCGAAGTTCGGTATTTGGATCATTAAAACCATAATAACGAAAACTAAAACGAGTGTGCTAATTGGAAATAAAAGTGTTAGAAATTCGTGAAAGAGATGTTTCGTTTAAGAAATGGTTATTTTTATTGACAATTTCACTTTATTGTGAGTAGTAAACGTAAAATATCAATAAATTAAATATAATAACATTAAATTTTTAAAAAATAATTTTTAAGAATAATTTATAATAAATAGTTTGTGTTTTCACTTCTGTCGTGTGGTTTAAAGCACACACAATTTTTTGTTTGTATACCTACATAAAATTTTCATTAATTATTTAGCATTTCCCATGGTTGACGGTTTATTCCTAAAATATTTAGCTTTAGGTTGCCTTGCTCAATAGTTTTAAGTTTCCTCGGAGAGGTTTCTGTTGGGTATGTGTAATTTATGTCCTCCAACGTTAAGTCACATCGAATGATGGATGAAATGGGTGAAATGCTGCTCATATGAGTCCAGTTTGCATAGAGCTTAGAGTTATTACGCATTCATCTTTCAGGATAATGGAAAAACCCCGAAAATACCTTATCTAGATAAGTCTCCCTGGCCGAGATTTGAAATCGGTGCCCCTTGAGCGTAAGGCAGGTACGCTGCCTTGGTAGAACATACTATGAAAAACACTGTTAACACAGCTTTTAATTATGAATTCTTGTTAATACAGATGGGTGACTTCTGCATTGTTGCCTACGAAGTCAATATAACATTTTTTATTCTCACAAACCATAACTTAGACAACTTTAACAAAACACAACAAAGTTAAAACAAAATAAATATCAAATTTGACTGTGTTATAGACCAAAATAAACATCAGGGGGGACTGTTCATTTGTTATTTTGTGAGATTGTGAAAACGTAATTATTCTGTATTATCACCTTACCTTTAGAATTAGAATAAGTATCCTAATTGAGTTCAAGGAGATCATGTTTCTGTCAAACTGTCACTATGAGAAGCAGTGATCACGTTGTCGTTGTCACAGAATTAAGTTGCTCTTCACTATGTAAAATACGTCATACCGTTCTCTATGGCGTGTACAGAAACTCGCGTAAGTTGATAAGCGATAGCTCGTTACCAGTCGACCTTCTTAAGGACCAACGGATAACAGAATCACTTCTGTCATACTTTCAGAAAAAGCAGGGATGGGCAAGCTGCGATCCTGAAGATGGAATTTTCGGCAGAGAACCTGCATGGGATTCAATTTTAAATTGCAAACGGCAAACATCTGACTGCGGACATCATTAACATCGTCTGTGTCTTTCCGTACCCAGGTGTTTGTGAAGGGTCTTTTATACTATAATCTTCCTCAAATTACAACGATCCTGTTGCATACAGATGGAAGGTACGAAAGGGAGTGATTGGCATACTTCAACATAGCCTTCTTAGTCTGCTGATTGGTGGAGAAAAAATTCATTAATGTTTACAGAGGCGGAGTTTGAGACTGATTACACTGTACAGGGTGTTCTTATAGGAACTGTTACTGTGTCTCTGTAGCCTATCTGCTAGTGTCCTGTAGCTTTTTGTGGTTCCTTCTGTTTATCCCTTCCTCCTGGGAGCTATTGGCTACGATATGTACATCTATGTAGCTCGCGATTAACGAGGTGTCCCTCTTTTAGGCTATATAACAGCGGTAGACACAACGGGGCTCGCGAGCCGCATGCGGCTCTTGAGTCAGTCTCGTGGGGGTCTTGACATGAAGCTTAGAGTAAACTTAATTAATATAACTAATGGAAACCAACATTTTGAGGCCGGCGGAAAAAGGAAAATTTATTTCTAAACTTAATGACCACATTTGGCTTTATAAAAAATGTTACAGCAGTTGCAAACGCTAAGCATGTCTTTAAAAGGAAGAGAAAAACTAATTCTGATTTGGCCAAGATTGTATTTAGCTTTCACTGTAGGTTAAAGATTTTTAGGAAAGATCTTAAGACTAAAACATTGTTCACTTCAAATGTTTGAAGACAATTACTGAAAATCTCCCTGACGTTCAGGTGGAAACTAAAGATTGAGTAACATGTCTGGCCTTGCTGAAGAAATCAATGGCAGATTTAATGATTTGAGATCATTTAAAACTTCGTTTTCATTCCTGGAAAATCTCTTTACTGTTGATTTTGTCCTGTTTCATCACCAATAACAAAGGATGTAGAAGCTGTAAAGTTGCAGCTACTTAAACTGCAAGAGGTCGAGGACCAAAAGGATTCAAACGAAGTGCCGTTTCTCCATATAATTTTGAAAGAATTTCCAGAAGAAAAATTCCCACTAATAAAAGAGTGTGCTAAGAAGCATATTTCAATCTTTGGGTGTGTGAAGCACTGTACTCAAAGTTTAATTAATTAAATATAGATCTCAACTAGCTGATGAACATTTTAGTGAAGTTGTGGGAACTGAGCTCGCCAATTATCAGCCAGATTAAAAAAAGACAACCTAACAACAAAAATGAACACTCGAGAAAGCACTTCTGAAAAGTATGATCTCATTTCCTTCATGTGTAACAACTAAGCAATAATATTCTATGTAGTGCAGAAATAAATGTTTTTCATTGGTTATAAAATGAAAAATTGGCTTCATTGTATAAAACATTGTATAAATATCTCTTACAATATGGGTCGCTTCGAAAAAAGCTTCATAAATTTGGGGCTCCCAAAGTTCAGATTAATGGCCACCCCTGCTAAAAAATATGCACCTATACATAAGGACTATCGAAAGATTCATCCAGAAAATAGGCTGCATACATTTATAGAAATAGAATAAAGGCTATTCAGATGATAAGATACGATTCTACTGTTGCAAACAGGATTAATCTATTTGTAAAAGACTGAACAAATTGTTTAAATTGTTCATAACAAAACAATGTGAATTCTAAAAGTTAAGAGAACACTTACCTTTCTTCAGTTGGGTGAATTTAAATTACCAATTAACTGAAATTATAAATAGACAAGTGCGTGCTTATAGGCACATTCTGAAATTTAAACTTTCCTTTCTAGAAAATCTATTTACACTACTTTTCTGTGCTCAAAATGCTCTATAAGATCCAACTTTTAAAATAATTTGTATTAAAAAAAGTACTAAATAAACTGACCATGTAATAATATATTTTGAAAATTAAAGCTTCAATATTGGTCTGGAATAGTTAAGGAGTTCTGCTCTTCTCCCCTGACATAACGACTGATCTCGAGGACTAAGAGCAGCGTGTTCTTCATAGTTGACACCTCTGAGGTTTTACCTCAAATACATACTGTACAAACTATTCTTAAAAATAACTTATTCCTCTATCTGCTTGATTTTGATATAGATAAACAAATGCAGCTATTATCCTATGGGTAATTTTTCTCTAGAAAATTCCATTCTCTTTTCACGACAAAGAGATTATAAAAAAGGCTCTCACTTGAGGAAAGTATAAGTATTGGCAAATTCAGACATATAAAGATTACATATATCCAAAATGGTTCATCCCACAAAATAAAATAGTATCATACATAAATTGCTTTAACGTGGTTTACACTTTTGTATAGTAGCACACTGTGTACCTATTATAGTTTTGCCATTACCTAGGCAAAATTTGTACAAAATGAAGAGGACATTCCGAGAAAATGCAAGATATACTCGTACCTTTCATGTACCATAGTAGTCTGTAATCTCCATGTCACACCTATGGAAGTTGCTGAACGTAAATAACAAGTTTGGTATCAGCCGACTTTTGGTTTTCGAGTTATGGTATTCACAGATACTCACACACACAGACACACACACATGCATGCATATACACATATTCACACCGATATTTTGCTAAAAATGTTTTTGTTTTAATTCAGGAACCTCAAAAGTAGTACTTTTAAGGAAATCTTGGAATTGAAGTTTAGTTAAAATGCAATACTTTCCTAATTGCTGTAAGCACTTAGAGAAAGTAAATTTCTATAAATATATATTTTGGTATTCACAGCAAACTTGATGCCATCTCCGAACTGTTGCACGGTGTTCAATAATCATTTGTCATGTATAATAGTATTTTTGACACTTTTAACACTTCCTATATTGAATGACGTTAAATACAGACTGCATTTTTAAAATATATTTTAATACCAAGTACGTAATTATATTTTCAAAGTGCTCATATCTCATAATTTTGCATGCATTTTCAAGTTTTAATGTAAACTACAACCTCTATACTGAAGGCCTCTTAAGCTGTATAGCGTAAACCTTTATCGCCCTAAGGTTTTCTGAAAAACGAGACCCCTGTAAGGAATTGAGTTTTAAGAGCTCTATTACGAGAACATAGTTTCATGGATAAACTTTTATAAGTTAAGACAAAAGAAATGACTGAATGTTTATTGAGTGAGAAGACTCCGTGGTCATGTGAGAAGTCCTGTGTTCGATTTTCATCAATCGTGGATTCTGACCTAGGTATTTTGGTAGATTTTCTTGGTGCTAGATGAAATGTAGGGCATCTGTCAGATTTTCCCCTCAATTTTTTTAAGTTCCGTTTTCTTCTCGTGTTTTAGTTTGGCTTCTAGATTTCCTAGCCTAATGGTGGCGGCAGACAGATGGCCCGGATGCTTTCAAAAGAACGACTAGACCATGTGAACACTAGCGGCTGGTTAGTTGAATGGGTCGTCCCCTGACCAGCTCCACTGTTGGGGTGGAGGTCGGTTCTCCAAGGCAGGAACTGTAGGCACTTCTGCGCGTCTTTGTGGCCTGAAGACTCTTGCGGTCACTTCACTTCAGCCCTTTCTCTTGAAGAGTGGTAGCCGCATGGATTTCCAGTAGGTTTCAGTGTGTGAAGTCTCCCCCTTTTCTGTACAACCCTAATGTGTTGTAGGTCTATCAAGATGGAGCATTAATACAGTTCATAAAATGTTTTATTTAACCAAACTCTATATAATATAACTATAAGCACTGTATTTTTTTATAACACCATCCTCTTCTTATTTCTTAAAAAAACTAAGTAAATCAAATACACTTAAAAGCTTCTTGCATTATTTTACACAATAAAAGCAAAGTAAGTCCTCCATTAATGAACATTAATAATCTTTAATGCTGACTTACTGAAAACAGTTTTGTATTCAATCTGATCCTTTTCGAAAGACATCTTCAAATGTGTGATGCTCATGGATACCTATTTAAAAAGCATATCTCGTATTGCATTAAAGAATATTTAAATCTTGTTAAGAAGCAGAGCACAGACTTTGATTATCAATGTGGCTTTTTATCCACTGTAAATAAGAAACTACTCTAGTGTATATCCCTGGACTATTTGGGAGAGCGCATCCAATACCATAAGAAACGATACCTGAAAAAAGAAACAATCGAAGTTTAAAGACAAAGCATAATTATTCTCAAAATTAATACACACGTACAAAAACTGTCTAATCTCTAAAGATAACTTTTAAAATGCAAATTAAGAGAAACTAAAAGATACAAATTGCCTAAAAGTGGCATTTTCAAGCTTCCATGTGGCGTTATAAATTTTTAAAGATATTTTAAGACTGGTGATGCATCTTCCATGGTATACGTGAATATACTCGTACATCTTCAAGGGAGGACAATCAGTGCTGCTATTCATTTTGGAGTAAATTCAGCTAATATTATAGGGGGTGTTTAGCTGTACAAATTGATACTACTGTTAAGAATGGGAAACTCTGTGTGTTCAAACCGGGTGGTTACGTCTTGAAACCAAATACAAATTTGTTTACTCCATTTTTGCTTTGAATGGCTTTTTTTAGGATATAATTTTCTTATATAATTCACCTATTTTGTCAGAAACTATTAAATATAGGTATAATATATTTTGGGACGATACAAATAATGTTTAAGTTCTGTTATGGATCTACTTTGGTTTATCTTCTCAACACACTGACCCACAGAGCTTTGTCTATCTCTGATCCCAGCCACTTAAAACAAGAATTACAGCAACTGAGATTCACTTTCCGTCAAAACGGCTACTCCGAATATGACGTTGAAGTCTCGGTCACCAAAGCTAGGAAACGGAAACCTGTAATACAGCTAGCGTCAGATAAGCCTACCGCTACAGCCTGCATCCCGTTTACCGGCAATCTATCCGGCAGAATCAGCAGAATTCTCGCCAAATACTTCAGAACCATCCACAAGCCACCTCCGAAGATTAAGCATTTGTTGAGACCAGTGAAAGACAAACTGGACTTCTAAGTTCCGGGAGTGTGCTGCATTCCCTGTGAATGTGGGACACCGTATATAGGACAAACCGGAAGGACCATCGCTACTAGAATAATCGAACATGAACGGAGCATTCGTTTAATGCAACCTGAGATGTCTGGGCTGGCAGAGCATTGGTTTGATAACGACCACAGAGCCAATTTTCGGGAGACGACCATCTTGGCAAAATGCAACAGTTACTGGGAGCGGAGAGTTAAGGAGGCTTTGGAAATTTCCTCTGAAAGGATCACGCTTAATCGTGATGCTGGAATTCAGTTCAGCTCCACATGGACACTGGCCTTAAAATGGAAATCCGTCGAATTAAGAAGCAAAGATCAATACAGCTTGATAATCAAGTTAAGTAGTTACGTTTCCTTGACACAATTTTCTATACTCACGCTATCTCCTGACCTGGCATTTAATTTACTGAAAATACTCTTTTGTTCAGTAATGCGAATTTTGATTGTGTTTTGTCTTTGTTTATAGTTGTGTTATATCCAGTGATTCATTTGTAGTTATAACATTTTATAAATATCCTGATGATGGGAGAGATGTACACTCCCGAAACGTTGATATCTAATCATCTTTTCACCTGGCTGGCTGCCCGAGAAGAAAGTGAGCGTATTGGTCGCCAGGAAAGCTTCAGGTCTTATTTTACTTTGGTGTTGTTATACTGACTTTTTAAACAACTTGATAAATTTTACTCAAAGAATTTCATAATGAAGACAATAATTATGAGCTCTTTAACAAATAAATAATTCATTATTAAAAGAATTGTTATTAAAAGCAATTTGGAATAAAATAGTAATGAACTACTCGAAAAGTGAACTTCCTTAATATGTACCTAATATGGAATACCAAAATTCACCTGTGATAAGATCGCAAATATCTAACACGGAAGGAAATGCATTCATTTCTTTGCCATTATCTGAATAAGTAACTTCTAAAACCATTCCAAATATGGCCAATCTTATTTCTAATACCTCCTTTCAGACATCACATAGGAACAATTATGCTTAAGAAATGATGCCCGCCTCGGTAGTGTAGATGGTAGCATGTCTGCCTCACGTTCAAGAGGTCCCAAGTTCGAATCTCGGTCAGGGTGAGTTACCTGTATAAGGTTTTTCCGGGGTTTTTCCTCGTCCTTCAAGACGAATGTCGGGTAACACTAAGCTCCATGGACCCTGGACTCATTTGAGCAACATTTCACCCAATTCATTCACCGTCCGATATAACTTAACGTTGGGGCGGACGTAAATTACAAAAAAAAAAAAAAAAAAACAACAACCTTAAAATGATATAATTTAACTTCTTACCACTTATTCAAAATACGCTTTTAAAGTTTTATATTTCCATAATATAAATACATACATTGGAAAAATGTGCTTCAAATTGGTAGTTTGATATAATGCTTAAACATAGTAATATTATAAAGATTATATACTCCCACTACTTAACATCCTTATTATTTTATTGCTAAATATTCAATTTAAACAGGTAGTATTTCGATTTCGTTGTGTTTGTAAAGTCAGCTCACATATTTGACGTGCTTTTCAGAAATGGAAAGCTGTTTGATTGAAAGTGCGAGTAATATTTAGTGCTGCATTTGAGCGTTGAACATTTGATCAATACGCTTTGTTAACCTGACATCTTAAACGAATCACCAGAGCGCACCCTTTTCGGTCTCAAATTATTCCTACGTTCGTTTCTATCCCCAAACAGCTCAAAACTGTTTTGATTATCAGTTCAGTTTCTGAGTGGTACATCACCTCAGATAGCTAATCTTGCCCCCAAATGAAATTAGAGGTTCGAACCAGTGGTAAAGTCTTTATATGGTAGTTTAGTAAATAAAATGTGTCATATAATATATTTCTTATATCTGGTACGATTTAAAAGAAAGAAATCTCTCATCTCATAGGACGAGCATTAGATTCTGTGCAAAAGATATCGGATTTTACACAAATTGTAATACAATAAAACAACAAAATAAACTTACATTTATACTCAAACAAGTCCAAAAATATACTTAACACTTTAAAATACTTTTTACTTGATATATAAGCATATACAGGCTGAGCTTTAAGATTTTCTTGACATCTTAATCACATAAAGGAACTCAAAGCTTTCACGTTAGCATCTAGACTCTTCTGATATCCGCAAACTACTGGCCGAATGCATTGCTTAATGCAAGGATTTCTCTGTGTGTCTTTAAACCTTTTTCCTGTAGTTGATCTCTTGTTAACACTACAATCTCCTAAGGCCCCAGCTTACAGTTAAAAATCGGGTGAATGTGTGGGAAATCAGATAAGTCCTGTGTTGCTCGGAATTCAAGAACGTCCCAGACATTTTGTGTCCCAGTATGTACCTAAACATTACCCCGATGTTTCAGTGAATGAAATTAGAGACTGTGCTTTCTGTTGTGAGCCTTCGAGTTAAATGCTGAGGAAAAAAGTAAATAACAAGGTAAAGAAGTGAGTCTCCAATTCCCAGTCTAGGATGCCAACTGAAGCTGAATTTCTAAGTAGTTAAGACATGCTTAAATATAGTAGGATTGATTTCGCTTTTCTCCATTTTGTTGCAATTGTTTAAAAACCGGAGTTCTTTTGCAGAAACCTACTATTCTAATAGTAAATAAGAGTAAATGCCTAAACTATTACCATATTACCAATTACGGAATTCACTCCATTCTGCTTCTTTAAGTGAAGAGGTCCTCCACTGTCCCCCTGAAACAGGATTGATTATTTTCAGTATTAAAGTTCCTCAGGAATATGTGTACAGTTAAAAATAACTTATTCACGTAAAATGGATCTGTACAAGTAGGTAACGATATTAAAACCGGAAGAATGTGTTCATTGAATAATCCAAAGGCAGTAGGTACTACCTCGACGATAAGATATTGTTCATAGTGGTCTGAACGGAGGGTCTAAATATATTATAGCAGGCCTGAGAAAGCTTATCTCAGGGGACGGCCGTCTCTCATAAACATCTCGTTGATGACTTCGTTCCAAAACAAGTTCACATCATTTAGTCTGCATTTGGCCAACGAACTTCCCTATGCTATGCAGTTTATCTTCTGAGCATATCGAGGTAGCTCTTTTTCCTCTACTTCGGCTTTCACATTTGATTTGCAGGGTTTTTCTCTTTTCGTTCACTGTAGAAATTTCAGTTTTATTTTCTCCAATTTATAGCTCTCATAGATTATACGTATAATTTCTGATAGTTCATTTCTATGCTTCTTTCATATTGTAGTCTCATCTGATCTGTACGATTAATAAGTTTATCTTGTAACAGTAGTTTTGGGTTATGTTTGGAGGAGGTATGAAAAGTTTATAAATTTATAAAAAAGCATGATTATGTAAATCTATTTAGTCATTTAAATAAGTAAAAATATATGTAATTTTGGGATTGGCCGTAATAATAATAATTGTATGACGTAATGTTGTGAGGTGGAATTAAATCGGCCAATCACAAAATTAATAGAGGAGTAACTATAGTTACGAAAAATAAACAATTTTGGTAGAGATGTTTGGGTAATGGTGAGTGTGATGGATAGTGGTGCAGGATCACGAACATTTATGTAATAGTTGGAACTGTTTAAAAATAACAAAGTAAGAATTTATCGATATGTTGGAAGTATCCTGAAAGTGACTGGGAAAGGAAGTTCAAGTAAAGTGTAATTCAGATAATACAATTAAATTGTTACAAAATTTGACTTCTCCGAAACTTTATTCCGAATCACGCCTGAAACCAAGATTCTCATGAATCTTATTTAATGAAACACAATCATCAAGAAACAACTCCAAATACAACGAATTAACCCTGTTATATCTGGCTTCTCGACGTGGGTCTTCGAAAAGTCAACGTGCATCCCATCTCCAACATAGAAATCCCGCACCTAATTGCGCCCGAACGTGTGGCTGATTAAGATGGAGAGAAATTAACTGCGGATAAAGAATTCCTGTTCCAATCTTATTGTTACATTTGTTCCAGAATGGTTCTGGGCAGCTCATTGCCTCTCTCCTTCACATGACGAGATGAATTCAGTGACATTCAACAGCTTCAATTTGATATTGTCCTTTACTTCTTTCTTCCCGAGCCAGCCAGTTGGACTCATTTGATAGTATAGCGGTGTGAATTTACGTACTTCATCTGGAACTTTCCGTTGTTATGTAATGTTGGATAAAAAGAGCTACAAAATGCTCATCTGCACGAGAAAATGGGCAAATTGGAAACATTTTATGGAGGGATTTTTTGTTCTGAAGTTCACTATCAGCCCAATTCAAAACGATAATTGGCGAGAGTACTTATAACTGCTCAAAGAGTCTGTTACGAAAAATGTAAACGAGTAAACAAGCTCATATTTTTGGGTATGCTAGTAATAATATGCCACACTTTAATAAGGGAATCACCTTAATAACCCTTATACCTAATTCCTGGCAATGTGAAATAGTGTCAATTGAATATCATCGCTGATTTCTCCATTATTCATACTGTCATCCTGTAAGAAAGACGGACATCACTAAAGAGAAGGAAAAAATCTGGGAAATACACCCTCTTTGTTTTGCTGCCGGTCAAGCTTCGAGAGCTTTCGTTTCTGCCGTCTCTGGAACAATCCACTTCGAGAGACTTCCAGAACTATATGTGCGGAGCCTCGGTACCGCTGTACTCCATCTTGCGGTCCTAGATGTCGGTCTCCCTGAAGTTGCGCCATTTTGAGTCTCTAGTGCTTCCTGTTATGCTTTACGCATGTGAAGTCTGAGGCATGGTTGCAGGCTCTAAGCTGCTGCTATTAAAAGGTGTACAGAATACATGTCGTTGGGCAATCTATTCTGTTCAGAGATACTTTCCCATGAGGCTACTACCCGAAGCCTCCTCTCTTCACTACGTGGAAGATGAGTTTTGCGGATCTTACCATTCCATCAGAGCACCCTGGTTAGGTAGCTTGAGGACTATCGTCCGAGGGAACGCCGATTGAAGTGACTCTGGCTTTCCCACATGGCATGCGGCATAACCGGAAACCTTAAGTTACTTACACCAACCTCAAAATTATTACAATGCACTCAAGAATTTTCATGGAACTCAAAATTATTCTTTTTCTTAGTTTAAATTTTCCATCAGTGGTACACAAGGGCAGTTGTATCCGAGTCAGGAACAGTTAAGGAGGTTAAAGCATGCTCCTTTCATTCTCTCTACCCAATTCTCACCCACCACTCTGTAAATCCTACATGCCTTCATTTCGTGGTTATGTCCTACATAGGGCAGACACGCATGACACACCTCGGGCTGTCCTTCAGCCTGCCACTCTCCGTTGATCGGTTGGTCGGCGAGTCAGTGGAGCTAGCAGTTCTTTGAAGCCAGGACCTTCTAGAATTTAGAAGGTCCTGTTTGAAACGTAAGTTGGTGCGTGCAACATAAGCTTAAGTAAACATTAGCGCTACGATACTCTCTATGCATCAGTTATATTTACTGTGATCATTATCAAAATGAAATTATGTGTAAGTTAACGTTGTGCTAACAGTTTTAGTGACAAATAAAGGGAGTTTAGCATAAAGTGGTGTTACTGTTTTTGTTAAAATACCAACAGGTCTGGCCGCGGCTCTTGAGCGAGATGTCCATGGTTCAAATCTAACCAGGAATGTTCTCTTTCACTGAAGTACTTTTTCCTGTATTTATCGGTCCTCATTGTAAAATGTCAAGGAAATACCTTGACTGCAACTTTCCCTTTCGAAACTACAATTTTGTTTCATGTATCACCAGTGTTAACCTCCAATGCTACTGTATGCAGTAAACAGTAGTGTTAAAGATTCATAATTTTACAGGCAGTTTATTCGACTAAACCTGTCAAAGTATTCTTTAATTGCACCTAATATTTCGTGGACTGCATAGTCAATTTCATTTATAAGCATTATAAATACTAACACATGGAGGACAAATTGAAACCAAAATTTATTGACCAAGCACTTGCCTTTATTATCACATTAATCTAAGCGCTTTAATTTGATTACATGGAATAAGAAAACTAAGCATTTTATATTTTTACATACCTGACATGCATCCTTCATCCCTTTAACTTCACCTACGCAAATTTGGTTCATTGGGATGGATACGCCATGAATGGCTGAGCATTTTTCCCTGGGTACAATGCTGAGATGAACTTTCTGAAGCACATCTGATTTCTCACCAGACATACTGGTATGACCCCATCCTGCCACTGTTACTGCTGTGTTTTCATTTTGGCTTTCATCTTCTTCTGTAAATTAGAATTATAATTTATCAAGCATTATCTAAAAAGTTACAGTGTCAGCGATTTATCTAATGTTTCTACAACAGCACAATGCGCAGCTATAGAAGGTGTGTGAAACATGACCTTTTTATTCTATTGCCTCAGCAATTCTTTAATTATATATCTCCACAAATAATAGGGACGCCAAAGACTTAAAATTTTGAACTTTCAGCTTATTGCAAAAGTTTCTCTGCACTCAAATGAAATAAATATTTCTGTAAGAGTGTCGTGTCTAGCTTATTTGTTAAACAAGTTCGATTACATGACATAATTTGATATAATACAATCTAAGAGTAGAAATATTACAAAGGTCTTATCTTTCATGGTATAACACTCCAATTTTGTAATAATATTCGTTAGCTTTTGTGGTAATTTTGTAAGGGTTTATCGTTTTATGATTTTGTCTGTCAATAAATATTCTGCTCTACACATATACAGAGTTTAACAATGCAACATATATTTGATCTTGTATAGAAACGAACTCGTGAAAACAGGTTCTCCCAGAAAAAAAGAATCTTGAATCCTTTGTTGAAGTATTTTCTGTGATATTTTAAAACTTTAAAAAACATTTGAACATTCACATTTAGTTTGATATTCATGCTTTTCCGACACCAGGAAAATTAGGGCATGTTTGACAAAAGACTTGCAAACAAATTAAATCACAAACGTCTGGATGTTTCGATTAGTTAACGTCAAATCTTTAAAGTATGTCTATTCGGGAATAAAAATAGATATGTTCCACCTGATAATTTCAGAACTACACATTTTATATTACTCTGCGCCCACGTGCACAAGCGTGACAGACGATAGTGACAATTTCGCCAATGTGTTACATACAAACAAGTTGTATGCGCAAGAGTAGCTTACCAGTGGGTTTTGCTTTGTAGGTTTTGTTCGCGGAACTGTGTTTCTTAGGACGCCAGGAGTATACGTATAATGTATAATGTGATGAATAGGCATATATTGAATTATTTGTGGTTTCATACGTTAGCTATATTCAAACATCATTGCTTTGGTAAGGCGACTGTTCACTAACATTTAAACTGTAAACTCCCCTGGGAGTACATAGGAAGTCCAGAGCCTTTGATTCATAAAAGTTTGTTATGTTCTTGCATGGCCTTTTTTGTTGTTGCTTTAATTACTGGTCTTGAACCGGATAGAACTATGGATGAATTAAATGTACTAAATCTCATATGATTTTGTGTCCATACAGCTTTACTGTAGGGGAGGAGATCCGTCCCCTTCAGCTGCCGTGGTGCGGGCGCTGTGGGCCCCTAGCACTCGTGGTACCTCTGACGTTACTAGAGGAACCTCGGGCCGAACACTGGAGCCCCTCAGGGAAGTTGTTCGGATTGGGTTGGACTCGAGGGGGCAGTGGTTCCCGATACCCGTGGGAGATCGGGTACGTCTCCGGACGGGGTTGAGGGAAGCCATAATATTCCCGCGTACTTGCCAGCATAGGTAGTAGAAGGTGTGTTAGATCATCAGGCGACCCTACCGACGTCATTTCGGTAGCCTTCCCATTTTGGAGTTGGCGCACGTAAGTGGCGTATTCATTTCCATCCCGTCTTGAGTCCACAGGACCAGATGGGGGGAGGGGTTTGTTAGTCTCTAGGTCTTGTCCTATGGAAAGCCCCACGCAGGCGCCTGGCGCCCTTTTGGGACAGATCGGTAACTTCCTGGTCGTTAGAGGGGGGTCACTCTTCACTCTGTAAAGATGTAGACACCCTCGAGTATATATATATGTATACATACATATATATATATAAATGAAAATTCAATGTTATTGCGTATTTCCACAAGTATAGTCCATACAGCTTACCATTGGATAACATTTGTCATATGAGCATAAGGTAAAATATCGGATATCTCTAAGGATAGGATATTCCATCCCAACTTAGATTCGAAATTGCAATGTCTTATCGAGGCAACAAGCTACCTCATATACCAGTAAAGTAATGACAATCCTAATGAGGACAAGGAAGCCCAGTGGTTTCGTTCATGCCTCTCTTATTAAGGGTCCTTGGGTTCTATCCCTGATTATGAAATGACTATTATCTTTGAATAGCTTATGAGAAATATTCCCAAGATCCATCTTGATTCAGAGTATGCAGTTATCCTCACTGTCATTCTACCATTATAGGCAATGGACTACCATCCAATGTGGTCCGCGATACTAAAGAGTGAAAGCATCGCTTGATGAGACGAAGTTGCCCCAAAACTGTGGACCATGTGGGGCGCAGGAAATCATCCAAAATGCAATAGAATCCTTTGTCGTAAAATGAAAATGACTGATTGACTTCTATGCTCCAAAAATTGCTTCTTTTCAGCGAATGGAGGAATTCGTTTATCCTAAAACGAAGATTTACAATACATAGTTTATTAAAGTTTCCATAATCATTTTGTGTAAAACCTGTGAAACAAACGAATTGTGCTATAGATGATGGTGCTCAGTAATTTACCTATTTTTATAACTAGGACATTCAAATCGGGACAGTAATGAACTTTCTGTTGCTCTTTGATTGTTAATTATATTTTTTAAATTTTAAATTCTGGGTGATAATTAAATATATGCTTTTATTTTGTCTAACAAATGATAAATTATCAAAAAACCACGTGGAAACTACCGATAATGAAGACTTTGAGTAATTCCTTAAGAAGTACAAAAAAACAAAAAACAAAAAACAAAAAAAAAAGAACAAACAAAGAATATCAGAAAAATGATTTAAACTTTAGACATACAACTTTTCCAGAAATAGGAAGTAGTATATAATATTGGTTTGTGCCCCATAAGCTTAAGCAGAATCAGAAAATCATTATATATTCTAGAAACAAGTAAATGTACTTGACAAGTCTTCTTTAAAATGTACCTAGAGTCATTGGCCTATCCATAGAGCAATATATCTAATAAGGTTTGGAAAAGGGTGTTAAGAAGTGTGAGGTAGAATATATTTTAATATATTTGCGTTAAGGTACGGTATTGCCTTATTGAGAAAGTAATTGTTAAATATTACGGCTAAAATACATAATTTATGTGTACACATATTAAAAATATAAAGACAAGACATATTGCTTACTTAATGTAGCGTTTGCATCTCATACTTACCAGTGACTTGAAGACATCCTGGCTGTATGTTCTTCATGAAAACGATTGGTTTTGGAAGTTTAATGATGCCAATATCATTGAAGGATCCCGTTGTGTTCTCAATGAATTCCTCATGAATAATCATTTTTTCCGGGATAATTCCATCTTTAGCAACTTTAATATTTTTTGTCCCCAGATATACCCTCGCTGCTTTTGGATTCATAAACCTGTGGAATAAATTACGCTGTAGTGTGTCTTTTTAAAATTACATTTTTAATTTTCAGATCATAACTCTCCACAGATGTTAATAAACGTCAAGGACCAAGAATTTTGAGGATAGGTATAAATTATTTTCAGCATGAGTGTGTAAATAATCTTTGAACAAAATTGAAATTTCATGTCCCATATGTTCTGCTAATGTGTTGCAGGAATATGCACATATGTTTCATGTAAAAAAGGGAAAGGAAAAAAAAACAGATTTAAACTTAGTTGCAAAACATAAATGTCGTTCCCAATAAGGAATATTTCCCTCTCTGTTCATCAAACTGATGAAAATGCTTTCAAATTGCACCCTATTCCATATATCATTGTTCCGTGTTTTTTAACTGCCATGAGCACTGTTTACCTTCTAGATTAAGTACGAGGGTGGGTATTTCCTTAAATAAGCAAGTTATGTAAAAACTTTGAATTTGGTGCAATTCCTCAAACCTTCTTCTCCAATCCCCTGCAGTAGTAACTTCCTTAGCCAACAGGTGGCAGCACTGCATCCTCTTGCAAAATGGCTGACATCGACATTCGTATTAGACAGCGTTCTGTGATTGAATTTTTGACTGCGGAAGGTGAAACACCAATTCGTGTTCACGAAAGGCTAAAAGATGTGTAAGGTGATGCAACGGTGGATGTCAGCACTGTTAGACGATGGGTTCGTCGCTGTAACGAAGCTGGAGGGCAAACTCCATTGGCAGATGGAAAGCGAAGCGGCAGGCCGGTGACTGCAGTGACTCCATGCAACATTCAGCGAGTCGATGGCATCATTCGTGGTAATCGCCGGGTAACAACAGGTGAATTGTGTCGCATTACCTTCCTCAGTAAAGGCAGTGTGATGACGATTATTCAACAACTGGGTAACTCAAAAGTTTGTTCACGTTGGGTACCAAGAATGTTAACCGCCCAAAACAAAGAAACAAGGAAAGCAGTGGCCTCCGAACACTTGCAGCGCTTTAATTTGCAGGGAGAAGAGTTTCTGGAAAAAATTGTTACTGGAGACGAAACGTGGGCTCATTTTTTAAACCTGAATCAAAGAGACAATCAATGGAATGACATCACACAACGTCACCGAAGAAAGCAAAAATTCAAAACTCAGCGATCGGCAGGGAAAGTTATGGCGACAGTGTTTTGGGATGCAGAGGGCGTGCTTATGATTGATTTTTAGAGCAGGAATGCACAATAAATTCTGTCCAATACGTCATAACTCTCAAAAAGCTGAAAGCACGTCTTCGCCGAGTTCGCCCAACAAAATCTATGGCGGATGGTCTTCTTTTGCATGACAATGCAAGACCACACACCAGCCGTTAGACCACTGCAGAAATTGAGAAATTGGGATGACAAGTCCTAACAGCCCTGACCTGGCACCATCAGACTTCCATCTGTTCGGGCCACTAAAGGAAGCTCATCGTGGGATTCATTTTGAAGTTGAGGAGACTATGGAAACGTCCGTGTGTCAATGGCTTAGGAAGCCAGACCGAGTGTTTTACGGGCCCAAATGACCTTGTTGTCGACGGGCCCTAAAACACCACACACTCACTCACTCACTCACCCCGACTCTTTTACCACACTGGAATACATGCCCTAGTTAAAAGGTGGACCAAAACTGTGGAAAAGGACAGAGATTATATTGAATAGTGACAAATTAATCGTCGATGTTGTAGTTTTCAAGCTATGTAAATTGGATTCAATTTACTTGGCAATTAAAAGATAAAAAAATAGGAGACATTACTTTTTGACCCACCCTCGTAGTAATTACTAAGAGAGATAGTAAATTTAATTTCTTAAATAAGAAAACTGTATTGAAGAGTTTGAAATATGGTCAGAGAAGTCGATAACACACTTTCCCGCCCAGCATAATAGTCTCATATTAACAGAAAAAACCAACTGCTGAATTAGTACAATACTAAGGGGATATTCTCTGTGAAAATTAGACATAAACATGACGTAAGCATAGGACTCTCTTTATGCATGTTATATTATGCATGCATGCATTGTCTAAAAAACATTGCATTGATGTCAACTTGAAGATGTTCTGCAAGCAAAAATTTGGAACGTTTATACCAACATCAAACTTAAGAAACTAGCAAATAAGTGATTCTGCACGCACCTAATCAAATGGCCTATCTACCACATTGGAGTTTCCGTCGCCTGTGTTAACTCACTGTCTATATAAGACCAGGAATCATCAAGATATCTATAAAAGTGGATTTAATATAAATACAATTCAGCCACATACCCTTCCAAGCAGTGTCCAGCTGTTAGTACGTGTTGGTGAGTGATAAGTGTACCTCCGCAGAGAGGAGAGTCAGCGTCTCTCGAGGAATCACTGATGGCCACTATCCAAGGGAACTCGTGTTCCTCAGCTTCACTTCCATTCACGATACGTAACGATAGGATTTGGGGATGATCTGAAATGTGGATTATCCTTCTTAAAAACACTTTGTTTAATTAAACATTATAAGAAAAATTTGACAGATTAATTTACCCCAAAATGAGTAACCTACTCGCAAATGTACACCACGTTAATGTAATGCTAAACAAATAAACACCGTTACTAATGTTAATTACTTTATACTCTGTACGAGGAAAAATGTATATGCTCAAATTATCAATCTACGCAGCTTAAAATAAACGATATAAAAATGAAAGGCCTGACTGTATGCGTCTAAATAGTTGAAGAAGAGACAATTTATATGTAAATTTTCTAATCAAATGTATAAAAAACTGTGTTAGCCAGGATTTGAAAATCTGAAATTTGATACTCCAGGCCTAAAGGTGAGTTTTACAACAAGCGTCGCTGCAAATTACATTGTAATATACCGGGAAATGTGAACACTTCGTATTATTGTAAGTTAATTCACTGTAACGGAAGAGAGAGAGAGAGAGAGAGAGAGAGAGAGAGAGAGAGAGAGAGAGAGAGAGAGAGAGAGAGAGAGAGAGAGAGAGAGAGATACAATGAAACAGGGGGAAAATCGTACTCATTTTGAGCATTTTATAGTGCAGTAAATGTCAATCAATAGCGTACGATATAGAATTTAAACCAGAATAGAGACATGAGGACAAGAACCGGCCAGGAATATAGTAGATCAGAGCTACCCAGGGCAAACCGCGTAAGGGGAAGGTGTGTTTACCTCCACCCACAGTTCGCGCGGCTAATGTCTTTACTGATAGCAGTCACAGACCTAGCTAACGTTGCTTTTAACAGTGGTGGCTACTTCAGTTACTTCTGCTATTGTTTTTGATGGAATTGATATATGATATATATATGTATATATATACTGTGGATATTCCAAAATTTTACAATTTACAACTTTTGGCTACATTTATTTGTCGTTACCCTGTTGCTTCCTTGGTTTGCATGACACCCTGGTCTTTTGCTCTGCCAGGTATCTCTTTACCTCCATACCTCCTTGATTACTTAATTAGTCCCTTTCTTCCCCCTCCTCTTCCTTTCTTACATCTTTTTTACATTTCTGGCCCATTTTTCTTTTACTTTCTGTAAGAACTCTCCTTCTTTTCCTCCCTGCCCGTTAACATTTTTATAGCTACTATCCTCTTCTCTACTTTCTCCCATTTTTCTTCCCAATACTTTTTTTTCCATATTGCAACCTCCTCGCATTCTGTTACATAGTGTTCTATGGTTTCTTTTCCCCCATACAATTCACAAATTCCCTTTTCCCTACCTCTTATCCCTCTTAGAAATATTATTCCTGTTCTCATCCATGCTAACCCTTCTCTCTATTGCCTATTGCAGTAATCTACATATGCTTCTCGTACCCAATTTCTTTTTATTTGCTTGTAAAATTCATATTTTCTAGACTTCCCCATAGTTCCTGTCTTTCTATATCTTCTATTCTGCATTTTACTAATTTACCCACATTGCTTGTATTCCTTTCCTCTAATCTTCACATATCTCCCATTCCTATTTTTCCATAATTCCTCCTATCTCTGCCCACCAGCTATTTGAGTTCTCTAATCTCTTTTGCTGTCTCATGCACAATTTCATGATTTCCCCTTCTGCTATAACCAAACACCTATACCAAAATGTTATTATTCTTTCCATTATTATTCCATTTCTTATTGTCTTTCCTAATTCTACTAAAGCTACTTCCCTAGGTGCTGACCTTGGTAAGCCTAGTAGCTCTTTACGAAACGTTCTGTAGTTTTGGTCCACCGTTTTGTTTACCTCTCTGGCCCCCCAGATCTCCACTGCGTACAACATTTTGGATTCAACTAGTGCTTCGTACATTCCTTCTAACCACTTGGTTGTCATTTCTAGTTTATATTTGCATATTCTTATTCCATTCATTGCCGCCCTTCCTCTTGCTTCAATTTTTCTCCGGTGTGCTCCCCACTTTCCATTGTTATTCAACCTAACTCCTCAGTATTCAAATTCATTGACTTCTACCCTTTTGCCATTTAATACCCACTTTTCATCTTTATTAGTTTAACTCCCTTCTTGAAGACCATAACTTTCGACTTATTTATGTTTATTTTTATTCCCCACTCTTCACAAAATTCCTGGATTTCATTTATTACCTTCTGCAACCCTACTATCGTTATAGATCCTACCATTAAGTCATCCGCATATAGCAGTCCAGGAATTTCTTTGTTTGCTATTACCGGACATTGCTGATTTCCTTCTTTAACCTTGTCTATTATCTCATCTATAAACAAGTTAAATAAAATTGGAGTATTAATAACGCCTCCTGAACGCCGTTTTTATTACTGACTCTTCTGGCGCAGTTTATTTTTAACCACCTCAGCAATGTTCGCCTCCAAGGATGAACAACAGTCTTAAAATATGGACCAAATGATCGTGTGATACTTTACTACGATACTGGCTTTAATGTGATTCATTTTTGAGAACATGTACTCAAAGATACATGTAGAACCAAATATTGACATTAACTTTGAACCAAACGTTCGCAACCTCGGAAATGCTTCATTGGGAAGAGATTTAAATGAGTTGCAACCTCTTCCTAGGAATATTTCAACGTTACTGAACTCTGCAAAGCATCTAATTCCATTTGCACTGCGTGAGGAGCGTCTTATAGGCAAAATTAAATGTATCATTAAAAACCCCGATCTCCTTCTGTATTGTTTTCAGGTCTCGAAATTTGTACTCGAAAGTTATACAGTCCCTTCAGAATTTTTAAATATTTCCTAACAGAAAAACATTTATGGTAAAAATTGATTGCAGGACTGAAAATGATATGTCACTAATTTCCATTTGACCTTGCCAAAACGTTAATTGCGCCATAAATTGTTCACTGCGTCAACTAACGTAACGTATATGCTTTTATCTTTCCCCTGTAAGCTCATGTTACAAAAAAAAAAAAAAAAAAAAAAAAAAAACGTAGGCCCACTCGTTTTGGAATGCTGGACGTTTGGTTGTCATTGCGAGAGTCGTCGCTGACTAAGCGAGAGAAGGGGAAATGGGTCTTGCACCGCACAAATACAAAATGAAGGGGTTGGGGTGAAGCGACAGCGTGACGTAATTAGCTCATAAGCGCGCCGTTTGGGCACCTCTGCAGTAGATGAAAAATCATATAAATATAAATGTAGGAAGATTAGATAAAGAGGGTAGTTTTCTGAACACATTCAACGAAGATGCACGAGTTTATACCAGTACTATTTGATAAAGAAACACGAATTGTTTGCGAATTCAGGATAATTCACGAGAGTGCTAAAAATAAATAAATAAAATAAATAAAGCCAAATTTTCCTCTTCCATATTGAACTCCATATTGGAGCCAAAGAAAATCTTACTTCAACTTTAATCTTTTTACTTCCTAGTTTCACCTTCCGATGCATCTACTTTGTTTATTCCAAAGAAAGTACGAGATGCAAAAACTGCATAAAAGCACATGTAAAATGAAAGATTATGTGCTGTTAGTTGAAGAAACCATTTTGGATTAATTAGTGTGGAAGTGTAGATGTACTGAATGAAGGAAGATAAACAAGAAATCTGATGGTTGTAAAAAATTATTTTCATTGGTGAGTTATACGACCGAAGGTCCACCCTTTCTTATCCAATGAACGAATGAGTCCATAACTCATAGCTCAAATTTTTGTAGCTAGCATACGTCGAGAGAAAGAAGGGAACTTCACGTTGTGCTCAAATGAGTCATACAAGGTTAGACGGTGTGAACGTCATTCCTCACATCTTCACATACGTGGCACTGCCTCAAATGGCAGAGAAAATGAACATAACACTGTTTATTTTCTTTATCTTCAACCGAAAAAAAAGACAGAATTTTTTTTTATCAGTCATTGTAATAATTCATATTTCATCGACATGTCTGCCTTTTTTATGGCTATTTAATATTTATTATTCAGATTCACTAACAACTTGGCACTGACTAAATGCTTTACAAAACATTTAAATTTAAACCTAACTCAGATAATCTATCTTTTCAGTCTGAATGGCCTTCAATAAAGTTTATTTAGTTCGTATTTGCAGCAAGAGTTCATGAAAACCACCACAGCCATTTTAAAATGAAGATCAATAAAAACAGTTTATAATCTTCATTTAATTCAGTGTCTTACACTAATTTACATTAACACCGCTCCTAGCTCACTGACTAGCAACTCAATTCAACACACGCTACATATTTACTGTATCTAACAATAATGGTATATCACAATTTTAACTGCTTCGGCCGCGCCGTGGCTCAGTGGTTAGACCGCTTGGCTTTCACCAAGGCAGCCCGGGTTCGATCCCAGGCGACCGCAAAGTGAGATTTGTGGTGGACAACACGGCGCTGGGCGGGTTTTCTCCGGGATCTCCGGTTTCCCCCGCCATCTCATTCCACCGGTGCTCCATCTTCATCTCATGTATCATCAGTGTCATCGCCAGTGGTGCCGTATGTAGTAAAAGCGGGCGTTAAACACTACACACTCATTAACTGCTGCACAAGTTAATCAACACTTCACACATGCTGTTGTATTCACAGTGGTAACTGTTGAGACTCTTAGTTTATCCTCCTGCGTCCATTTGAAGAGGAAAGTCATTGCAAAAGCTTGCCTATCTGAAGTGACACTGTTCTAAGAACTTGTGGCGAGAAAAATTGTCTTGCTAAAGATTGTCTGCTCTCAGTGAAAGCAGCCAGTCTGGACGTTGGGATGGAAGTTGACTTCGGAACCAGTGTAAGGGAGCTCAAATCGGGTGATGTAGGGCTCCATGGAACCACTTAGGCTAGAAGTGATTACAGTACGGACGATGGTTCTGTGCCGGTGGAGGCCGTGTGCGCAGTCGTTTAGAATCCAGTTGCTGAGTCTACATTCTTGGCCATGCGCAGTACACTGAAATGTCCAGTATCGTGGAGAGGTTTGACCGGGTAAGTTCTAACGCTTCGATGCCGTCACGTTAATATTTCAAAGTTTTAGAAGTTGTGATTATTAAACGCAGTGCTGATTAGCGTTTTGTCTGTGTGTACGTATGTGTGTTTTTATATGTTTTCTTATTTAGATTAAATTGCCTCCAATTCAGAGCAAACTTGGCGAAAAAACACTTCACGGCCAAACCGGGAAGTTATTAACAAAGTCAATCTATTCTGAAACGGGAAGCAGTTTCTGGCGATATGCTAATAAAATGCAAGCGGGGTGTGAGTGCAGTAACAAACCTATCTGAGAGAAAATTTCGTAAAATAATCAAAGAAAGGGAGAAATGTGACACACAAGTGACCTCCTTTGAAACATCTGGAAAGTACATCGTGTACCACAAACAATCTCTGTCATTGATGACTTTGATAGTTGTGTAATTCGCCAAATAATTTATAATTTGTATATTCAGGAGGAAACTGTGCACACTGTCAAAATTTGGGACTCCTGAAACATCAGTATTCCGTTAACTTTAAAGGGGGAAGCACTAGTTATGTGGCATAGGTTTCTAGTGGAAGAAAACAATCAACAACAACGTATTGTTATAGGAAAGGTATATAAGAAATTGGGGCGTGTCACATTTACCAGCTATAAAAAGGCTTAGAGACGACGGAAGGTTGGTTATCCATGAAGATGAAACATATCTTCATACGAGAATCGGCTAACACACTTCCATGCGCTACAAACCACTAGGGTAACACCCCAGATTTTTATTTTCCTGTAAATTAAAACATTTATGAAAGCAAAGAAGTAAAACAGTAAACAATATCTGTTTTTTTTTCTCAGTGGCTAAGATGAGTAAGTGCTCATATATCTTAAAGTGTGCCTTTTAGAAAAGACGAGTCTGTGAAATATGGTCTTACTGCATTGTCTTCCATCTTCTAGTGCTAGCAGAAGATGCAAGTGATTCTTGGTCATAGACTCTCTCCAGTGCGAGAAGAAAGTAGGTCACCGGCACAGAACTATCGTCGCTACTGTAGTTTCCGCGTTCCTTTCGCAGGAAATCAAACCATTCTCTATGTAATGCCACATTTTCAGGATTTTTCCGAATTATCCGGTGTAATGTTCCCATTATCAACCAGATAGCACATCTGTGGAGAGACGTGTTTTTAAAACTGAATTCCAGTCGCTGTAGTCTCCGAAGACATTTTGGAAACTCCGGCGGACACCATTTTCCAATTAGGTCTCTACCTTAAGGTTCACTGAACTTCTCCAAAAAAGGATTTTTAAGAACATCTCTCTCTCTCTCTCTTCGTGTGCGTCTGTGTCATTAATAAAAACGAACGGAACAATAAAAAAGAATTATTATGAATACCAAATATTAGGTAATATTTCAGCATGATGGTTGAAGATTTACCTCCTCCCTCCCACAATATATAGGGGATAATGAACTATACCGAAGTAATTTCTCGAATTGTAGGCATATACTTGAAGTAGGGAATGCATTGTCTGTGGCTAAACATAACGCAGTTAATTGTGTTAAACCTAATTGGCATCATATGCTGATAAGTTGGTATTTAAACAAGGTGCGTGAAATTATTGGATTAGAATGTCTTTAAAACTTCTTCTCAAGTATAGAAATGTCGATTCTTAGTAATTCGTTATTGGCATTCTCAAGATCTAATGCCTCAAAGTTCTCTCAAATCTCGAACTAACCACCTGCCAGTGCGACACTGAACAGCGATTAATGCCTTCTCGCATCATATGGCTTACTCTAGTAATGCTTCTGCAGTATTTCTAGTAGCCAAATCCGTACTGCCAAAAACTGGTGCTTCAAAGGTCATTGCTTCGTTTCCTGCCGTGTAGTTAATTTTTTTCTACGTGTTTTTAATACGTAAATTCTAATAGGAAGAAATGAAGTGATTCTTACTAAGAACGTGAATCTGACCGCCAGTGCAATAACACTACTATGATTTAAAAAATGTTTATGCTCTGAAAGGGTAGAGCCAGACTGAAAAATTCAATGTCATAGCCGGGATTTGAACCACGGATCTTCTGGTTTTCGTCCAGCCGCTCTAACCATTTCAGCTACTACGGTCAACGTGCCGATATGAATTTTTCAGTCTGACTCTACCCTTTCATAGTGCGTCCTACACACGGCTAATGTGAAAGAACAATTAAGTTCCATTAATTGTACTTAGAGGACCGAACTATAAAGCCCGGGCCTTAAAGTACTTACAGCATAGTAAGTCGCCATTAAGGTAGTTGTCTAATGTGTTTATGAGAACTCCTAGTGGTTTACCGGGGGAAACACGAGTCAGTTGGAGAACTTAATGTCATGTTGACACGTTGGCCATAGTAGCTCAAATGGTTAGAGCGGCTGGATGGAAACCAGAAGATCCGTGGTTCAAATCCCGGCTATGGCATTGAATTTTTCAGTCTGGCTCTACCCTTTCATAGTGCGTCCTACACACGGCTAGTGTGAAAGAACAATTAATTTCCATTAATTGTACCTAATAGTGGTTAACTATAAAGCTCGGGCCTTAAAGTACTTACACATTGTAAGTCGCCATTAAGGTAGTTGTCTCATTTGTTTATGAGAACTCCTAAGTGGTTTACCGGGTGGCATAAAAGATTTTCAGAGGGTCGAGAAGATGAGAACAACGAAACGTGACCCAGGCGCCCAAGCTTGTCTATAACAGACGTAAATATTGAAGTGCAGCAAGTAGTATTGCCAATCGTCGAATTACCGTTAGTTCTGAGGATCTAAGCCTCTCGATTGGCCATTCGATTTTGACCAAAGATTAGCAGATGAGATCGGTCACCTCAAAATTCGTATCAAAGTTGCTCAATTTCGACCAAAAACGCCATCGCATTAACGTTGCTGTTGAACCTTGTCTGCGGCGACCCATATTTGCTCCAGGAGGCCATAACTGTTAACGGATTATGGGTTTATGGTTATGACTTGGAAGCTAAAGCTCAACCATCCCAATGGATGCTGTCATAGAAGCCAAGACGAAATAAGCGCGGCAAGTTCATTTGAATGTGAAAGTTTGCTTACAGTTTTCTTCTACTGCAGGGGCGTGGTGCATTATGGATTCTTGCCACAAGGTAGGACGGTCAATAAAGAATATTAGCTGCAAGCTATGCGTAATTTGCGCAAAGCAATCCGCCAGAAACGCCCGTATTTGTGGAAGAACAAAAATTGGCTTCTGCACCATGATAACACCCCTGCTCACACATCGTTCTTGTACGCGAATTTTTGGCTGAAACAACACACTTAGGATGCCGCAACCACCGTATTCCCCAGAACTGGCCTCCTGTGACCTTTTGTTCCCAAAACTGAGGAGGCCTATGAAAGGACGACGCTACGCCACGTTTGAGGATTTAGACAGCATCGAATAAGGAGTTGAACCAGATAAAAGAGATTCAAGTGCTTCGAGAATTAGAGAAAACGTTGGCACATGTGTAATAATATCTGGTGGGGATTACTCCGAAGGGAACAAGATAGATATTCATGAATAAATAAATACCTTTTTGAAAATGCACACAATTCGTGATACTTTTCGAACAGACCTCGTATAGAGCCTCCACACGTTCTTCTAATGTAAGCTTACTTTTCTATCTACTAAATGTGAATTCAAACAAATCATTTTATTACTTTTTTCGTTAGGTAAGAGGGGGACACAGAAAGCATAACCGATAGCCGGATGTCACTATATACTGACCTTGAAGGTACATACTCTTTGCATGGCATCGCGAGAGACAATCGAACCGCAGCTGCACTTGAAAGAAAGAAGTATGCCTACTAAAAACTCAAGCAAGTTTCAGATACCACGCTGATACCACAACAGAAGTATATAAAATAAATTGTGAGTTTTAGAAACTTATATATTTTTTATTACTTGTCTATATTTTATTGTTTATTTTTATGAGAAATACAAGGGGCGTCCAGAAAGTAAGTTCTGTTTCAATTTATCTCCGCTGTAGTGCTGCAATCGCAATTCCGCACATGCACTGTAGACGCTCTGTATCAAGAAAAAGAAACATGCGCCATTGTGAGATCACTGTCAGCCACGTACGCTTTGTTGTGCTTGTTTACAATGTCGGTGTTGATTGAAAATCCTGCCGCTTGTGAAATCAGATCTCTGATTCGTTTTCTGAAAGCTAGGATTGCGCCGCGCAATACAGAATAAGCGCCGAGGAATGCTGTCAAAAGATGTTGTGTTTATTCACGACAACGCACGACCACAAACTGCAAATGCGACGAAAAATATCCTACAGGGATTTGGCTGGGACGTGTTTCCCGTACAGTCCTGATCTCGCTCCTAGAGACTTTCATCTGTTTTTGCATCTCAAATCATTCCTTGGCGGTCAACAATTCAACAATGATGAAGAGCTGAAAGAAAATGTTTCCAACTGGTTGAAGACACAGGCGGCAGAGTTCTATGAAGAAGGTATACAAAAAAATTGTGCCTCGCTATGACAAATGCCTGCAAAATTTCGGCAGTTATGTGGAAAAGTAGTTTAAGAGTTGTAGAATTTTGTGCAATAAATAATTTTTCTGTATGTGTATACAATTTAATTTTATTACCAAACAGAACTTACTTTCTGGACGTACCTCGTAATACATTTCTTCCCAATGAAGACCAGTTCGCAGACTCTTCCTAGCACTTAGATTTAGAATTTATATTTTACTTGCCATATAAATATTTTAATTTCAATGAAATTTCCACATAAAAGGTAGTTTCTAGTGGAGAAAGTTTCTTGAAAATATTCCTGTGACATGTTTGGAAGACGCTGAAATCAACATCAAGTTTAGGACATTCTGGCTTATGCTGGGGACAGATGGACACTTGAGACAAGCGATTTTTCTATTAACAGACGCGAAACGAATCATTCACAGGTCAGAGACATTGTATTTAATGTAAGGTTAGGAAAAAGCAAGAAGGAATACTCTGCAATAGAGAAAATAGGGCAAATGTAGATTTCTTTTAAAAAAACATAAATTGGCTGTACAAAATTTTGATATAGGTAAGGTACACATAGTGTCACGAACTTGTAGTGAAGTAGCTTCATCCGAACAAAAAGGCAGTCTGCCTATATTTCAATATCGGGGAAACCTCACGAAGTGGAAGAGGCCACTTACGCGTTTCAGATTTTGTGAATAGCATTTTCAGATCTAGATAAGATTTTAACGGTTTAAGGGTATTTGACGTGTTCTTTAATTTTGTAAACAATGGACGGTGCCGTGGCTGACGTGTAAAACGTACTCTGATGTACGAAGTTACCGCCGGTACACGTCCACTACGTTTGGCGACAGCACCAGCGTTAAGCATTGGCCTTCGTCTAGATATATCCCTTCGAATTTTGCACTTCTTTTACGGAACACGAAAGGCCATATTACTGAAATAAACATAGAATTGGGATTAGTGGATTAGGGATTAGTTTATTGTGTGCAGCCTACAAAATATATGCCAAAATAATAAGTACTCGGTTAAACAAAATAACAGATGCAATACTCATAGAAGAACAAACTGGTTTTAGAAACGGAAGAAGCACCATTGACAATGTTTTTACTCTTAATCAAATAATAGAAGAACGACGAGAACAAAGTTTAGAGACGCACTTACTATTTATTGATCATTATAAAGCTTTTGACAAAGTATTACGAATGATACTGTGGAAAATTTTAAATAATAGAGGCATACCTTTACAACTAATTGAGTTATAAAAAGTATGTACATTGACACAAAAATAAAAATAAATAAAAGAGATCCAGTAATAGTTAATGGTGGCGTAAGACAAGGTTGTCCTTTATCAACCGCACTTTTTAATTTGTATGTTGACGAAATAGTAAGGATTTGGTCTAATAAAGTCAATGGAGGGATATTGAAAACTATGTTGTATGCAGATGATCAAATAATAATGGCCACAAATGAAGATGACCTGCAGAAAATGCTGTATAGTCTAGATAAATTTGCTACAGAATATGGAATGAAAATATCAGCAAATAAATCCAAAACCATGGCATATAAAGGAATTAATCCAGTAAGATAAAAAATAGAGTTAGATAACATAATAATTGAGCAGAAATCACACTTTAAGTATTTAGGATGTAATGTCTCGTACCAAGGGGAAGCTGATATAATAGCGAAAATAAATAAATTTAACTATATAACAGGCGCAATAAAAAGAACATTAAAAAATAAAGCAAGAAAGGACTCTATAATAAAACTATACAAAACAATTGCAATACCAACTCTGATCTATGGATCAGAAACATGGACACTAACAAAAAGAAATAGTACGAGAATACAGTCATCAGAAATGAAATCCATAAGAGCAATAGCTGGATATACCAAAATTGATAAAAAACGTAGTCAGTATAATAGGACAAAATTAAAGGTAGAAGAAATAAACCATACTATTGAAAGATATATAAATCAATGGAAAGAACATGTTCAGAGGATGAATAATAACAGAATACCACAAATAGCCTTAAACTATAAACCTATAGGAAGAAGAAACCAGGAAAGACCGAAGAAAAAATGGGCAGACCAATTTGGAGCCGGAACAGGTTAAACAATCCAAAGCCTTGAGATAGAAGAAGAAGAAAAAACTTAGAAACGGATTTACACAGGTAGTGTTCTTAGAACCGCTGAGCAATCCACAAAGGATATAATTATATCGCCAAAATCTTACTTGACATTTTAAACAGATCTATAAAAACTACTCTTCTGTCGGGATACATTTAGCTTTAAACATAGGTTCACAAAACGAAGGAAATGATCGATTGCTTCACTTGGGATACAAATATAAAAGGCTCACTGCATAAAGTCTAAACTCCAGGTTTTGAAATCTGAGATTAATGAAATGCAAGTGCTACGTTCCAACGATACTAAGCATTTTAATTAGCCCTTTAGCGGGGAATGATTAAAACAGTTAAACTTATCTTCTGAATTGATGGGTGGTTAGGAGATTTTACTGGCAGTAAGGTCATAAAAAGGGAGCATATGAAATGCTTATCAGTTTATTGAATTTAGTACGTATCATTCACCACTGAATTTTCGTGCACAGTCAAAATAAATGCTAACACTGATCCACACTAAAACATTATATTCGTATTACAATGGTTTCAGTTAATGGTATCATTTTTGTATATCTGTATGTTTTATTCCTTGATAGTAAAACATACGCATGCAAATTTATCCCATAATTTAGGGAGTTTTTTGTTGTTGTAATTTACGTCCTCCAACATTTAGTCATATCGGACGATGACTGAAATGGGTGAAATGATGCTCAATGCGTCCGGGGTCCATGGAGCTTAGAGTTACCCGACACTCGTCTTTCAGGGTAAGGGAAAACCCCGGAAAAACCTTATCCAGGTAACTCACTCTGGCCGAGATTTCGAACTCGGGACCTCTTGAACGTGAGGCAGACACGCTACCATCTACGCTACCGAGGCGGGCTATTTAGGGAGTCAATTACAGAACTTTTACATTGCATATATATGCATATTTAAGGGGTTATTGCATGTTTTACTAATTTGTGCATATTTATACATATATTTTACTTTTTTCAACGACGATTATTACAAATACTTTACTCCGATACTTTAAGAAGAGAAGGGTGCGAGAAAAATAATTATTGCTCTGTTTATGTGGGAACAAAATATGTTTCTAAAACCATAAAAGGTCACCGAAAAATGAGAAAGTAACTATCAACAATGAGCGCTTGCTACGAGGGAATATTACGAGGACTGTTCAATAGAGAATGATCACAATTTTTTTTGACAACGTACCTTTACTCATCCTCATAATTTTGATGTTCCTTCTCAAAATAGTCTCTCCTGAATGTGATGCACTTGTCCCAGCGTTTCTGCCAGTCTTCAAAGACATGCTGGAAACCATTTTTCAGAGATCCTTCAAAATCGCCTCCGCAGCCTTCACCAATGCTTCTGATGATGGATAATGCCTCCCACGAAGGCGTTTCTTCAAGTTAGGGAATAGAAAAAGGTCACATGGGGCTAAATCCGGACTATAGGGAGGGTGGGGGATATACTTCATGTTGATTTTTGCAAGATACTCAGCAACAACGTTGGCAATATGCGGCCAGACATTATCATGGAGCAGCATCCAGCCTGCTTCACGGAAATGTGGTCTTTTGCACCTGATATGGACTTGCAATGTCTTCAGGACATCCCTGTAGTATTGTCCAGTTACTGATGTGTGTGCAGGTACAACATGCTGATAAACCATTCCATGAATATCAAAGAATGAGATGACCATAACTTTCCCAGCAGAAGCAACCATATTTGCTTTTTTAGGTGTTGGAGATGAAGGGGATTTCCACGCTGAGCTTTGCTGTTTGCTCTCAGGATCAAAATGATGTAGCCATGTTTCATCAGTACTGATTACGTTTGGTAAAAGCTCCGGATCTTCCTCTAACATCAACTTTAACTGCATGTTACCTCCATTGCAGCAGTAGGCTATACTGAGCATGTCTGAACTTGCCTGATTCTCACAGGCCGGAACCAGGAGCACCAACAATGAAACTACTACGGCGTGTTTGTTTCACATTAAACTAACAGAATATAATAAGATTGAATTTTAGTGCGAAAAATTATGACCGTAAAGAAATTATGATCATTCTTTATTGAACAGCCCTCGTATAATGCGGAAGGAGAAGAGCGGTAAAGCAGATTTGGTTTGATGAATTGATGGAAATGATACTCTTAACAATAGATGGAATTGAAGTATCGGGCAAGTATGTTAAAATATTAATTTTTATTTTTGTATTTTCATAATATTTTAAGAATCAACGTGATTTTCGAATTAATGATGGTTGATTTTATTTAGCTAAAAGAAGCACATTTTATTTTATACCATTGTTGTAGGTGGCCTGCAACAAAAAGTTACATACTACGCAACATCTACAAGTAGTTGCTCATAGAAGTATAAAAACATCTTAAGTGACAAAATGAAATCGTTTCTTTCAGAAAACGGTCAAAAATATTTAATTGTTTATTGCAGTAAACATGGCTACTGCTGACTGACAAACGAATAAATATTTATTAATTGGTGCCTTTGTTTATGAATTTACTATTTGATTAATTCAAGATTAATAAATATGAAGAAATTGAAATAATGCACTTTATTTTAAATGCACACTATAATGTTTATAGAGCAACTTTTGCACAGTTTTAGGGCATAGATGGATGCATATATTCATATTTTATAGAGCATATAAATCCGAACTTTATTTATAATGTAAAGTTCTAATTAATGCTGCGTAAACTAATCGATTAACCTAAACGATTAATCGATTAATTCTTTATTTTAGTTTAAGTATTAAAAATTTTAATCGATTAATCGAGTCGATTAAAATTAGTCGATTACAATACTAATCAAAACTCTTTTAGCCAAATTTGGCTCTCTTTATGTATTGCTTACAACCTAAACAGCATGCTTTCACTAGTCACGTAATGTTCTTTGAACTTTGAGATCATATAACTCTTGCTAGCTAAAAGAAATCACTCTGAACCACGAGAGAGTCTAAATAACTCTTCTGTTGTGAAATATTCTAAGAGACACATAACTACATACAGATGCTGACAGAGAGGTTTCTTTCCTTACAGCTTGTGTGTGACAACCTATCGTATACAACTGATTATTTATCGCTTGCTAGCATAAACTGGACTGTACAACCTTGAACCGAACACTTCGATTACGCAGCTATGGAATCAATAGCTGATCCCTCTTCTCAGGGCAGGTGGTGATGTAACTTTGCTGTTAACTGCAGTAAGGCAGTAACATTTCTGAGTTCGTGACAGTGAGTGAAAGCTTTGTGTTAAAAAGTTAAAATAAAGAAAAATGTTATAAAAACAACTGAATGTCAATCTCACAAATCTTAGTAGATATTGATATAATAAGTTACTAAATAATTACTTACAAAAATATTGTGGATCTAATTCAAAACATATATAAAGCATGTGCACTTAATGCAAATACAAACTCTGAATCTAAATATTTAAAAGTTTCATAGATAATGAAATGTACAGAGCATTAAAGTACTTTATATAATCCTTAGACCTAATTTTTGAACAGATAATATCTATATTAATCGATAGGTTTATGTATGTGTTGATAAATAATAGGTCTGCAGATCTATGTACCATCTTTCCTGATAGAAGTTTTCGATTTTCTTCACCCATAAACATTAACTGTAAGGGAAGTATCCCTAACTTATCCCCGAACATTTCTTTCTCCTAGCAAAGCCTCAGAAAAGCCCATGGTTCAGAACGTTTTTCCACGAGAATGGAACCCATAGACGCTAACGCCTCAGCGATTCCCATGAAGTGTACCCTATTGTTAGTACTAGAAATACTATAAAAATATAGTATTATATATAGTATTATAGTATTAAAGGCCGCAAATCGATGAACAATTTTGAACATCTTTCCCATGCCCTCGTCCATTTTTACTTTTCCCCTCAGTCTCTCACCCTCATACTGTTAATTTGCCCTTCTCTCCCTCTCCTTCAATCTCTCTTTCCCACTACTTCTCACAACATTTTTCTGCTTCTTTAGCCATATATCCTTCACTCTCACTTTCTCTCAGTCTGTCACTCACTCTCAGAATCTGTATCTGTAACTTACATGTATGACAGTGACTATCTGAAACCCAAGAATTGTGCGTTTATTTTCCCTGTCACTTAACTATGGTATTTAGTTTGAGATATAATCCAAATGTAGGGTAAGGTAAGGTAATTTTGCAGTATAGGTAATTTCGCAGCATATTTTTAAGAGCATGCTGCGCACTTGCCTATTGTAATAAGGTTTCACAGCTTTCTCAGCAGGTAGAATAACATCTTCCCTTGAACCTGAGTTACATTCTAGACCTATGCTGTCATTTGAATCCACAGAACAAACATTTTCTCATTTAGTGACGAGTTTTCTGTCGAAGTGGAAGACATGATATATCTATCCAAGTTTAAATTTAGTTTCCAGCCATTTGAAGCAAGTTACACACATTTTAGTAACACGGAATTGATCTATGTGGTGTACTGTGTTGTATGAACAATGGTGTGAATTTGTTTCCTGACGCATAAGCGTACAAGAACCTTAAGAAACCAGAGCGTTTTGTTATGAAATTGCGTTTACATGTTGAACCATTGAACTGTTCAGCTGTTTAAGTTGCTCTTACATCAGTTCTATGTGTTCATACACAACTACAGTTGCACATTTAAGAGATGCGAGTATTCTGCATACATAATCACAAAAACCAATTAATTTTAGACTATTGCCAAATTACCTTACCTAATATTGCCAAATC
Source organism: Mantis religiosa (assembly GCA_030765055.1). NCBI lineage: Eukaryota > Metazoa > Arthropoda > Insecta > Mantodea > Mantidae > Mantis > Mantis religiosa. The sequence goes on along the minus strand of CM060947.1, from coordinate 61,558,608 downwards.
CAGCCAAAAGGCTGGATTACTGCAGAACTGTTCCTCGAATGGTTCAAATTCTTCATTGCTTCTGTTACATCAGAAAGGCCGCTTGTGTTATTAATGGACTCACACAGCTCTCATATTGGAATTGAGGTCATAAATTTGGCGAAGACAAATCAGATTTACATAATGACGATACCTGCACACACACACAAGTCATTTGCTGCAACCTCTTGATTTGGATGTTTACAGGTCTTTGGAAAGCCACTGATCAAAAAAAAAAAAAAAAACAACAACAACAACAACCTCAACTCCTACATGTTCGAGCATCCCCACTAAAAACCCAATCGTTTCAACTTTTATGAACCTGCACACACAAATCATTTGCTGCAACCTCTTGATTTGGGTGTTTACAGGTCTTTGGAAAGCCACTGGCCAAAAAAAAAACAACTCAACTCCTACATGTTGGAACATCCCCGCCAAAAACCCAATCGTTTCAACTTTTATGAACTCTTCAACATGCCTTTCCTGTAAACATCATTAATGCTTTCAAAAAAACTGGTGCTTGCTCCTTGAATTATGATGCTGTTCCAAAAGAGACACTAGCACCCAGTAAGTTGACTGAGCAAGGGTCATTTAATCCAACTGATGTATGTGATGGATCTAGAAATGAAACTCCACCTTCAGCTGAACGGAATGAGTCGGTGCCAAACGTTGAACACCTGCTGCAAATTCCTAATGCCCCTAAGCACCCCACAAGGGAACAGAAAAAAAGGGCTCATTAGCCAAATGCCTCAATCTAGCTGAGGGCATTCAGTCCACAGTGAATGTTGCAGGGAGTTCGACCAAACGGTAACATCCAGGCAAGAATAAAGATGATGATTGGATTTGTGGCGTCTGATCTAAGGCCTATTCGGTTGATGTGAAGAAGAATACAGGTGAATCATGGACACAGTGCTCATTTTGTTTGACACCTTATCATGACAATTCTCAAACACAGCAAATGGACGAAGCTGTTTCCGAATGTTTTCTAGTTCTCCGTGGAGAAAAAGTAAAATAGTATAATTCTTACTTTGGCAAACGAAGCACCTAGAACGGCTAGGGCAGTAGGAAAAAGTGAAGCCACAATAAAAGGAATCGGTAAAGAATTTGAACAAGCTAGTGTTTCAGATACACGATAAATTTTGACAAAATAAAAAGTATATATGCAGTAAATGCGAAGATTAATTTCGGTAGTGGATAGAGTACATTCTGGCGAATATTAAAGTAAATGAGATTTAGTTCTAAAAAATGTAAGAATATGCTACACATTTTAATGGAACGCCAAGACATCGATTGCCACCTTATCACTGCGATTTAAACCCCACTGAACTCTTATCGAATATTATGAAGCAAAAGAATGTATAAAAATGTGTGTTCTGTCTTTAAATGAACTTGGACTAACCAGACAATGTTTAAACGATGACACTGAAGAAGATTGGAAAAGTGAATGCATCAAAATTAAGCCCATCGAGATGCCTTAAAGAAGACGAAATAGAATAGTAATCAATGTGGATTTGGATAGCAGTGATGAACCTTAGTCAGTTTTATGCATTCCAGAGATGACGACAGTTCTATAGACATAACAGCTGACATACATCCTAATAGACGACATCTCCACAGATGAAAGCTACAGCAAGTGAAACGAATACGTATGAGTCGAATTTTCACTTAGAATTAAATGACTCATTTTTGTTCTACTCTTTAGCATCTGCCTTCAATAGTGTAGTTATTCTTGTGACATGCTGTTTACCTCTCCACCCTTCTGATAGCCAGCCGTGCGGTGTAAACGGATAACAGCGACTCCACTGCCAAGTATCTTCTTAAATTTCCCGGGTAATACGATGTATTATGTTTTAGAGGAAGTAAACGTTTTAAGGTCCCTTGAGCGCAATATATTTATTTTTAGAAGTAATTCCGTGCATATGTCTGTCTCTTATGGATAGAAAATTTAACTGTATATTAAACTTGTGCCATAGGAGGTGTATGGTTTACAAGAAATTCCTCCCATCCCACACTAACTTCATTCGCGTAGAAGTAGTACTTTCTCCATAGTAGAAGAAATTCGGAATGAAAAGAATTCTAATGTTCGTTCAAAACCGGATGATCTCACTCTTTTCATTATACTTATGATGTTAAAAATGAGTTATACGCAATTTGGACAAATCACTTATTGTAAAATAATTTGAATTTTATCATCAAAAGTGATATTCCTACCTCTATTTTGGTTTCAATTAATTAAATGAGAATATTTGTTTCTTCTGTTTGCAGAAATTTTTATTCATTGGATTGAACTTAAGCTTATTTAAGTAAATTAATTAACATGGTTTCTTAGGCTTCTGTTCTGCTAAAAACACATTTCGTTTTTGTGTATGGGCACTGCAATATCTTTATATCTAACTCATTTACAGAAAATGAACATCAAAATAAACAGAAAGTTACTTACTGCATTCACACGTAGTATCAAGGGAAGATGCGCACAGTGCTAGTACCTATAAAAGAATAAACATTAGATTTATTTATCTAAAAATAAACGTTTCATATATTTATAACACATTTTAATGAACTACAAAAAATATTAATATAACTGGAAACACAGTTAACACAAACACACACACACACACACACACACACACACACACACACACACACACACACACACACACACACACACACACACACACTAACAACAAAATCTCCTACCTCCATGGAAAAGCAGGCGATTCTTAAGGGAAAAGATGTGCTGATTTTGAAAATCACCATAGTAATCTTCTATCACGTGAGGTTATAAAGGTTATAAACTCTCAGCTTCGAGAGTTCAGATATTAGTGACATTTACTATTGCTTTATAATGATAATAGCGTATAATACTATATGCCATAGTGAATTAAGATTAATTCAAAATATAGTTTTATATGCGTGCAATAATATTTGGTCAATATATTTAAGGGAAATACCTGTAAGTGTCCTAAAAGTGCTTGATGACATGTGAGTGACTCTTGTACTCCTGTCTGCTTTCTCTCACAAGAAATCAACAATAATCCCCACCTAATCCTTGTTTCACATAAGCTTGCCCCGTATCTCTAAACGGTCACGTGACCTTATCACCTCTCATTGGCTGCTATTGTAGTATAGACTGTTGTGCGGTAAAAATTAGTTCGTTATTTAACATGGTGATATATCTTTATATGTTGGAAGCGAATTGTCAAGTTTATATTTTCGTAACTTTTTGAATTAAATATATTACGCAACAGAGTTGATTTATCTGAAATGCATGTTAATTCTTAAACGAAGTAAAGAGGAGGTTCCTTTGCTCTCAAGCACATGGCACGATAGCACGTGATTTAGCGGTAGTGATGACATATTTGTTTATATGACTTTTATCAATGACCTTGTTTTGAACTGGATTAGTCATATATCGTCATTCGACGGTGTGCTGTGCCGAGTACGAGAGCTAAATTATTTTATTGGTCGTTTATTGCGCATGTACTTATTATATGTATAACGGCAGAGTCTAGCGCCAGTTTTTCCTTGAAGCATCGCAAGGGAAAACCTTTACAAAGCGGCGAAAAAGAATTGTGGTGCATGTGTTTAATGCACTCACAGAGAAGAATCCGTCTTTGTCAGTGAGATAGGTCGAACAGCTGTGCTCTGAACGCTCTGTTAGATGCCTAGGAACATCGCGACGTGAAATTAAGACAACAGGAAAACTTACCACTCCAGGGGCGATATTGCTGTGTGGCGAAGACGCTATTTAAGGACAATCAGACTGTACCGGGATACAAATAGCAAAATATACTACCTTGACGAGACTTTGGTAAATGAAGGACATACGACATGTATGGCGTGACACGACATTTAAGACTGAAAGACAAGCATTTTTGCAAGGCATGTGTGCTGGTTTTAAAAAATCCCAGTGGAAAAGGTCGAAGGCCTTTAATTATAAACTTGTTACAGTTTTATTGCTCATTCATTCAGTTTCAACTTGCTCAGTTTCATTATAAACTTGTATTTTTGCATGCCTTCATATTCTTATTTGTATGATTTTATCTATCTTCCTGGCAATTATTATGACGTTTACTGCAGGTTTAAATGTGACGGGAAGGCACCGCCTATGGTCTATGGCGCGAAAGCATTAGCCAATTAGGGTGAGGGAGAAGGTAGTTGCACGTGGAGTGATACATGTCAGCAGGGCAAGGCTATATGAAACAGAGATTAGTACCTTAAGACCTTGGTTTAGTCTTGCTGTTGGAACGTTTACCATGAATCTATCGTTGGTACTATATACCTCTCAGATAACACACTGATTACTCCACGTGGAGTGAACATATATCTGTCATTTTTGATTCCTGCGAATTTCATTGGCTGAAGTGATGAGTTCATTGGTATTTAGCACACGAAGTGGAGGCATGTCAGTACTCCTTTCACTCTTACAAGAATAATCAGTGCGTTATCTGAGAGGTTTCTGTTAACAAAGATAAATCCATGGTAACCGCTCTAACAGCGTGACTAAACCTCTTCTGCATGACGGAAATGTCGTGATGAAACCATATCTCTTGTTCATCACTAATATCACTCAGATTTTGCAAAAGAAGAGTATAAATGTGAATGGAGGAAATGCGTTTTCAAACACATCCTGTAATCCATGTCTTGTAGCATTTCACGAAATTTGAGACCAAATTTTATAGCTTTTTAAATGTGTATTTCCAAGTTTTGTTGTTGTTGTAATTTACGTCCTCCAACGTTAAGTTATATTGGATGATGAATGGAATGAGTGAAATGATGCTCAAATGAGTCCAGGGTCCATATTGCTTAGAGTTACCCGACATTCGTCTTTTAGGGAAAACCCTGGAAAAAGGCCTTATCCAGGTAACTCACCCTGACCGAGTTTCGAACTCGGGACGTCTTGAACGTGAGGCGGACATGTTACCATCTGCGCTACAAAGGCGGGCTTATATTTGCAATAAAACCATGTACAACCTTCGTAAATGATTGGCAAGTTGTGAATTCCACCATTTGTAACGCTTTTTACAAACATTCTTCCTTTCAATTTTGTATGAGTTAACTGTGGGAACTGCCTTGGAAATATGCAAATCCACTACCGTTCTTGTTGAAAGCCATAACAAAATTCTTCATCGGTTCAAGTTTTAAATATAAGAGAGGGAGAAATATCCAATGATATTTGTTTAACATTACTCTCCCCTGGAACATATTCGTCCCCCACTGTTGTACCACAATGTTTTTGTGTATCACAGCTGACACAAACACACACTCAAACAAAACAAAACAATATTTTATAGATCTTCCTTGTAATCTAAACAACAGACCAATTACTTTGATTTCACCATATGTTTGCACAAATGAGCCTCATATTTTAAAACATGTACAGTAATATTTTCATAACTTTCTTTATGCCCTATAGATTGGAAAACTGTAACAGATGGAAGTTCTTTACTATTATGAAGTACGTTAAACACTCTTAAGCTGAACTTTGATGAATCTATAAACAATTGCCGGTCATCTGTGTAATGCTCAATCCTAGCTCACTCATTAAACCATTGATGTCCGCAAAGAAACATATTCTCTTCAACTGACAAATATTTTCCAAATTTTTTATGTTTCGAAACTCTGTAATTTTTGTATCAGGTGTAAGTAATTTCTATTGTTGCAGCCTGGAACCTAGAAGTTCAGGTTCTCCTGTTGACAAATTGAAGTCGCTTGTCAACTCATTCGAGTCTACTTGCTCTACAAAATTCCTTTCCTTTCAGAATTTTCTGGTTGAAAGTGGAATCTTCTGAAGTAATTGTACATTTTGTAGATACCTGAGTAAACAATCATGTAGAACAGCGGTGGACAACCTATGACACCCGTGTTACCAGCTGGTACACAAACACGTTTTCAATTGTCTATACCTCATAATTGTAGGGTGATGTGCCATTTCAAGCATCAATTTTACAATATACGTGTGAAAATGGACTAAAATCACGTATTATCTTCACGGAGGTAAATTTCATGTTGGGTAGTGTAATCTTTTATAAGGTACATTTATCGAGCACACAAAACCACAAAACTGTAACTTGAGAATTGCAAGTAGATACGTGGATTTATTTAATCTTTCAGTTCGATCATCAATGGCTTCGCAGTCCAGTGATGTAAGAAAGCACCAGATCACTATTGATAACTACATCTCTGATGTATATAAGAGAAAATCCACCTCAGCCAGCCACTTATGTAACGCAACTAGATCCCAGTTTCAAAAAATTGAATGCTTCCTGTAAATGGTTTTTGTCAACCAAAAAGTTTAGAACATAGAGTGGTATCTGTTAGTTAAATGTCTCTATAACTTTACGTATTCATCGTTTTTCGGCGGCAGATGGAAAGCAAAATGCAATAATCTGATGTAAGTTGGAATTAAGGTGAGTTATATTGAACGCGTATTTTGTTTCACCAATTTGTTTTCCATGTCTGTTGGAGGAATGTTGTTTGCCGTCTGTATTTCTCCTTGCGAACATGTTCACCTTCTACCATTAAAGATCTTTCAAGAAAAACAGAAAATCGATATCCTTGACATTAACCTACCAGTGTGCAAGTCAGTGCAGCAGTGAACATAAATGGTGAAGCATTTTGAGCCATTCCAGTGCAAGCTGCTACTCCGAATTCTATTGAGTAGCATCGGCTGCCTTCTGCCCTAGGAAGTGGCCTGACAGTCCTGGGATGATAAAGATTACCTTCAGCTTCCAGGTATACACATCAGACCTAGGACAAGTTAAGTGTATTTTTATTTATTTGAAAATGTGAGGGGATCACCAAAATAATGCTCTACAGAAGCTAAGATAGTTCAAATAAAAAGTGTATGTCTATTTCGGATCTGTGCCAAAACTATCTGAGAATTCAGAGCTCCAATTTTTAATATTTATCCAAAGAAAAATGACGTGATGTCGAAGTATTATAAGTTATGTTGATTTTTGTTCTAATATGCACTTAAGTGCCGTCAATTGACAGTGAAAATATTTATCATCGTAAGGTAAAAAACGTTCACTCTGACGGCTACCTTGTTGTAATTCATAGCATTTCAAAAGTTTTAAAGGATGTATATTTTACATATATTGTCTACGACGCACCCAAGGAACTTAATAAATATAATTAAATAGCACTTATATATTTTTATATTTAAATACACAAAAACGATGATGCATTCCGAGAGCTGCAAATTTCTAACTTGAGTTGTAAACTATAATGTGAACTCTGAGTGATTGCAACTGAATCCACAAATGTTTATAATGTAAACTGTTTAACAATAGTCACAGCAACTTCAGCTTATAATTTTAATAGAAGATAATTTTAAGTTAAAACGTGCTTAACGACTGCGTGTTCTTGCATAACTTATTTTCGAAGTGGTGATGAAGGGTTACCTCAAAGTAAATAGTGTTATATTCTATTTAAATATTAATTCAATATTAATTCAATATAGAACATATATGTTAACGAAAAATGGTCCCGTTAAATAGATGCATTCATGAAATGCTAATAAACTTCGATTCTTCATATGTCTGCATTAAATAAAATCAGTTGGTTTAATTACATGTAGGAGCTGGCCACTTACTTTCTTGCCACTCAGATTATGTCTCTTTTGTGGTATTATGTATATTTATTTTGTTTCGTTTTATCTTGTAATAACATTGAAACTGTCTTTATGGCAAGTATAACAAATCGTGAAGCTGTAACACTATCTCTTTACTAAGAGATAATCAAGTTTGATTTGTTAAAGGAAAAGGAGAGGAACTTACCTGAGTACCACGACTGTGCAGCATGGGACAAAGACTGCACGAAAACTCAAGGGCAGCAATAAAACCTTGAAAGAGCTATTTAGTGTTGTTAAGCTATAACTTACTTCGTTAGTGCCAAGAAATATTTACGGTTTAAAAATTTTCTATTTTGAGCATCATAACTGTGATGATGAGTTAAGCAAGCAAGATCGAACAAAAGGAAATAATACAGATATGACTGGAATTTCAGATAGTTCTAAAACAATGAAAACTATCCAGTAGGCATTTCCGCAGCATTTGTTTGAAAAAAGTGCATACTAATTAAAGGAATTCATTGTTCATAGTGACAGAGCAGTTAAATTTAATAAAACCCATTGCTTTTTTTTTCTTTTAATTTACGTCCTCCAACGTTAAGTCATATCGGACGATGAATGGAATGGGTGAAATGATGTTCAAATGAGCCCGGGGTCCATAGAGCTTAGCGTTATCCGACATTCGTCTCTCAGGATAATGGAAAACCCCGAAAAAAACCTTATCCAGGTAACTCACTCTGACCGAGATTCGAACTCGGGACCTCTTGCACGTCAGGCAGACATGTTACCACCACGCTACCGAGGCGGGCAATAATAAAACAAATGACGATGTATCTAAAGAGGAATAAATTCAAAGCCAAATCATTTTCTTTCATACTTATTTAATAAGAGTTAAGAAAGAATTTCAAGTCCTGTATTCCCATAATGCTTTCTAATGATTCTTCAATAAACTATTTTTACAAAAACTTATTCTTCTACTTAATGTACGTTAATCGAGATAAATATTTGTAGAAATATTTTTATTAGGTACCTTTTCGTAGCTATAATGGGAAAGGGACATTTCTGTAAGCTTAAGCGATAATAGAACCCTTTATGAGCTGGTCGCTGTGTGACACTTTGAAATTCTGTTGCCTCTACATGACCAGAAGAAAAAATATCACCTTAGCATTTGAGAAAAGTGTAAAAATTTATTGAAAATTCCAATCATCAAGAAAGAATATCTAGGAAATAGTAAACTTCACAAAATATTGACATAAATTAAGTGTTTCAATGAATCTGTATAACAACATTTTATCTATCTCTTACAGTTTAACGTTATGGACGTTATTCAGAATGCAAAGGACTTGGAAAACTATTCCGATAAAATTCAAGATATACATTTAACTTTTGGCTATAATACCTAAAACATACTGTATTTTAATCAAAATCCTTGGAAACACTTTTCAAAAAATCAAAAGTTTCGAAAAAAATTCCACGTAGGTAGTGGTTTGGGGTTGGAGGATTTTATTGAAAACTTCATGTATTATTGGAAGATTCCGAATTTAAATACTACATTTGGTGTTCAAAATATTTTTCTTTTTTAATTATGCTGTTCACACACGCGATTTTTTTGTTCTAAAAATTTCTCTTTTAGATTTAGAGGACCTCGAAATGTCTATTTCCAGTAAAATCCCGTTACTGAATTTTGGTTGGAATGCAACACTGCCCACCTTGTTGGCGTAGATGCTGGTGTGTTTATTTAATGTGCAACAAGATCCTGAGTTCGAATATCGGTCAGGGTGAAACTGTATAGGTTTCTTTTTTCCGGTTGTTCATTGGAGCATCGTTTTACTCATTTCATTCATCATCCGATTTGACTTAACGTTGGAGGACGTAAATAAGAAGGGCAAAGAAAGAAATACAATACTTTCTCTGTTTACTATCGGTAAGCAGTAGAGTCCTATAAACAAAGATCAGTAAACTTCATGCAAATCAGAAAATCAATGATTTGATAAAAATTATCATATCATTTGTCCAATATTCTTATAAGCAGTTGCAAGGGTATTTAGAAATATGGTAGGCCTTAAGGACACAGGGACGTGTGGAAAGCACACTGCTTGCGTTTAACTACACACTTTTGAAAAATCAAAATTCATAGGTTTGCTTTGTCACAGGGCAGTGAAATTCATACCATCAAACAAGCAACTCTTTCTTAATATGTTGATAATACAAAACATGTAATTTAAATTTATAACTTTTCTCAGAAGCTTCTTAAGATGACGTCAGCAAACGTAATTTTCTAAACACATGTTATTATTTAGTTACACATAACCGGCATAATTTTCTTCACAGAGAATCCAATTTTTTAGGAGAAATAAATTACTCAGTGATGCATAAAATGAGCGTGTTTGAAGTTTTATATGGTGAAGTATATAGAAAAAAATGTTGAATTTGATACCATTATTCTTTCCCTTAAAAGGCACAGATTTTAAATTTCTAAAAATTCAAAATGTCTTACCTAAAAATATCTTTACGGTCATTTCATTAAACATAATGGTTTGTGATATTACAAAAAGTTTCAGACCTCTAACATAAGTGGTTTCTGAGAATGTGTACCCATACATGTAAAATTTCAACTTGTGGGAAAATGCAAAGAACTAAAACAACAGGGTTTATAGCTAACTCACCAAAAGTTACAACATTCCTGCACCATAATCCTGTACTTTTCTGCACCTGTTTGGATAACCATGATAGCTCTACAATTACAAAACTCTTCTGAGCTCCACTGTTATCTACGCAAGAGCTGTTGTCATCATCTGGTTGAATGTGAGACAATTTTTTTTTTTCTAGAAGCTCAAAATTTACTGCAACTAGGAAGGTTAGATACACTTTCAATGTCACTTTTTTCTGTTGTTACGATAAAACACTGCCTTTCTCTAACCAAAACGCTCTACTCTATCCATATTTATAGCAAATCTTCAAATCACCTTGAATAAATAACACTAAAGTCGATAAATTGAAATGTGAACAAAACTGCAACTATAATCCACATGTACTTCAAATGTAAACAATTCGCCATATTGTGAGAGCGTTCTACAAACACACATGCAGCCACGACTGCAGCAGAGATACCAACAACAAGCATAAAATTTGCTGCATAGCTCTGCTGCCACAACTCATAAAGTTATAACAATTTTAATTTCAATGCTTATGTAGGTATTTAAAAGGGGGACGTGGACATGGTGACGCCATATTTAAATCACCATTTAAAGGGCTTAAATATTAAGAATACCTATAATGCAATATATCATTGGATTCGTTAAATCTTTCCGATTTTTATAAGATATAAAACAAAAATTCGATTTTTTGAGGCATTCACACGTCCTACCGTCCTTAAGCACTTAAGCAATATCATTTTTAAGACCTGGTGTCTATGTGATACCTTCGAAATTCCGATTTCTTTGCATGGCCAAAAGACTGAATTCCCATTTGAGAAAAGTTGGAAAACTGAATGTCGATCAGAGAGACTCAGCTAGTTGGGCGCACTACTGATTCTAAGGTGGCGTGTTCAAAACCAATCCAGACCGATGGTTCTAAAGTGTGATTAAAAGTGACAATCCAGGTCAGAGATACACTGGCATATAAAAGAACTTTTGCATGACAAAATTTCGTACACCGGCGGCGTTCTTATAGCCCTTCCAATTTAAGCAAAGTTAAAAAAAATTATTTAAAGTTGGAACATACCAAAATGTCTCAGAACTGGTTCACTCTACAAAAAATGTATTTGATATAAATTTTGTATTCTTACAAGAACTATATATACGAGGGGGGACCCAAAAGAAACCGGATTGTTGTCATAAAAAGTTTATTGATGAACCTTTTTACAAAATTACTTCAGTCACCTTCAAAATACTCTCCATTACATGCGATGCACTTGTCAAGTCTCTTTTCCCACTGTTGGAAGCAAGTTTGGAACTCTTCAAGTTTGATATTGCAAGTGCCCTTTGCGAAGCTGTTTTTACCGCCTCCACGTCGTCATAACGCTCCCCTTTTAGCCTTTTTTTCATTCGTGGAAATAGGAAAAAGTCGCACGGCTAGGTTCGGCAAATACGGAGCGTGGGGAGCGACAGACCACCTCTGAGATGCCAAATAGTGGGTCACTCGTAAGGCCGTGTGTGCTGGAGCGTTGTCGTGATGCAGAAACCAGTCACCTGATCGCCAAAGTTCCGGACGTTTCCTCCTCACGTCCTCTCGCAGACCCCATAAAATATCCAAGTAAAAGTGCTGGTTAACAGTCTGGCCAGGGGGTACGAACTCTCAATGCACAATTCCACGAACATCAAAAAAGACAATGATCATCGTCTTCACATTTGACCTCACTTGCCTTGCTTTTTTCGTCTGGGAGAGTTGGGAGTCCTCCATTGGCTTGACGCTTGCTTGGTTTCTGGGTCATACCCGTAACACCAACTCTCATCCCCTGTAATGACTTTGTTCAAGAAGTTTGGATCGCGTACAATCTCTGTTTTCAAGTCTTGACACACATTCATGCGGATGGTTTTGTGCTCCTTTGTGGGAAGGCGCGTCTCATGTGCAAATCCTCCCTCAAATTCCGCTGGCACGAGCTCCAACTGATTCCAGTCGTTGCTGAAATTTGGTCGATCTTTTGAAGACGATCCTCGTTGATCTTATGGCGGACCTTTTCAATGTTCTCCTCATTTCGTGATGTTGAAGGGCGTCCAGAACGACCTTGGTCTTCAACACACATCTCACCACGTTTAAAGTGCCCAAACTATTCGAAAACCTGTGTGCGCCCCTGGAAAGCTTCCTGAAGCATTTGGTTTGTCTCCATTGCAGTTTTTTTAAACAGTAAAAAAATATCACACACACTCTTTGTTCTTTTAAAGTTGCCATAACGACTTCGCAGAGGTAACCCGCCAACAGTCAGAGAAACACAATACCACACTTGCACGTTCAGCTCTACACTGACGCCGTCTGCACAGCTGTTTCATGAGGGTCTCTACTAACACCATCTAAGCGTGAGAACCCTGCACTACGTCTACGAGTGGCAGTGCCCTCAGAATCCGGTTTCTTTTGGGTCCCCCCTCGTATATATGTTGTAAAGTAAGATTTCTTCTATCTCTTAGGCTTTACCAGTTATGCAAAAGTCATCCAAACTGAAGAGTACTTCTGTGAATATTTCCAGTGAAATAAAGATTTTAATGTATTTTGTCTGACAGTTATCTTATATATGATACGGTATCATAAGCATGATCGTTAGAAGCATTTTTAAGAAAATAAAACGTTTTGAAAAGCCTACTATGTAAGTGGCAGTGTGCAGAGGGAGATTGTCTTGAAAATGTTCGCTTGTCATTTTCGGAAGATGTTGAAATTAAATACCAAGTTTGGTATTGAACCGACTTTTCGTTTTTGAATTCTGGCTTTCACACACAGAACATTTTCTTTAAAACAATCACTTTCTTTTTGGATTCAAGGTGGAATCTCTGTATTGAATTTTTAGGAGGAATTCAGTACTTCCCTTTATGTTGTAGAGAAAGTGAAAAGTAAGTAAACAGTACTTATTACTTAGAGCTGACCATTGGACTCAGCGGTACTATCGCATGTTTTTATATGGTTTTGTACGAAATAAATTAAACAATGGCCCTCAGTTTATGAAATGTCACTAGCTATTTTGAAACATTATTTGAATAGCACGTAGAGAAATTTACTCTTATATAAAAATTCGTTTATTTTAGATAAATAATATTTTCATGTATATAATGCATGTATGACAAACTCTTGTGGAATGTATCTAGCAGTTTTCCATCTTGAGTTAGAATACTGATTTTTGTAAAGAGCAAACGAGGAGAGGTGTAAAGGTGGCTTGACACATGCGTTCAGGGATCCTCAGACCTGATTTGCAAAATGATCCACTACAAGAATAGCCGCAATAGTGCATATATCTCAGATTGCGTGTTATACGGCATTATTCTTTAGTCTCTTCATTAGTAAAACGACGTCCTCTTTCAGAGAAGTACTTTATTTCCTGTTCCTTAAATAGATCTACTGGCAATAAACATTCTACAACTGCATAATTGTGTAAATGCACAGTACTTAGTCAAGTATTGATTTCTGGTGAACCATACCAAAGCCAGCAGTTCATGACAAGCAACAGAACTGCAGTACCCAACTATGAGCTGATGGGGTACTGGGACTGTCTGAAAACTAACCAATGACGTGACAGCTCATAGAGGGCCAATGCCTCCAACCCGTCTGCCGGCCTCACGCCCATATTCAAGGTAGAGGTGGATGATCATCCAACCGATACGGGGTGGAGATGTGGTCAGCACCTCTCGGCATCTCCCAGCCAGAAAGTTGGTTTTCGTGACCAGACCACTTACCTGTGATAAGCTCCTCAATTTCCTCACGATGCTCAGTGGGCACCTATACCCGGGACTTAAAATCCGCACCCCATGAGTGGGATAGATCCCGAGACGCTTTCCGTGACAGAGAACCAAAGCATGATGCCTTAGCCCACTACGCCACGGCGCAGGACGGCGTAACTGTCTAACACTCCGAAATTCGATACTTTTTTTTCCGGAGGATTTACCGTATCTTCAATGTCTCTTTAAGTTTTAAGGAATTCATTTAATCATCACTTCAATCATTTCTTTCATCCTGCGATTTGAACTGGATAACTTGCTAAACTTACCTTTCACCTGCCCCACCCCCCAAATCTACAGCTACTCAACCCAGATCAACGCAATAAGATGCAATTAGTTCTTAGTTGTTCTGATAGAAAAGAACTTTCCTTCTCTGTTTTCTAGAGTTAAAGACACAGAGTGACAATTAAACGGGATGCCATTGGGAGAAAAGCAAAGAAGATTCCTAAAGTAATGCAGTTACTTGAATGATGTTTTCATTGCTTTAAGTGTAACTCGTACCTCAGCACCATATTTGGATATGGACATGGGTTAGAAACAAAAGGAAGATTTCAGCTTTGTAACCATGATAAAAGAGTATAAATGGATTCCAGATAAGATGGCAGCAAACAATAGATCCCCAACATTTCTAGCTTGAGCATTTGCTGACACTTTCGATGGAAATTAATTACTCTTTCACACTGGCCGTGGGTAGGCTAAAGTATGGAAATATAGAAAAATTCAATGCTATAGCCGGGATTTGAACCACGGATCTTCTGATTGCCATCCAGCCGCTCTAACCCTTGAGCTGCTATGGCCAACGTGCCGACATGAAATTAAATTCTCCAACTGACTCGTGTTTTTTTTTTCGGTAAACCACTTAGGAGTTCTCATAAACACATGAGACAACTACCTTAATGGCGACTTACAACATGTAAGTACTTTAAGGCCCGGGCTTTATAGTTAACCACTATTAGGTCAATTAATGGAAATTAATTGTGGTTTCACACTGGCCGTGTGTAGTCTAAAGTATGGAAAGATAGAGTCAGACTGCAAAACTCAATGCCATAGCCGGGTTTTGAACCACGGATCTTCTGGTTGCCGTCCAGCCCGGGCCTTAAAGTACTTACATGTTGTAAGTCGCCATTAAGGTAGTTGTCTCATGTGCTTGTGAGAACTCCTAAGTGGTTTACAGGGAAAAACACGAGTCAGTTGGAGAATTTAATGTCATGTCGGCACGTTGGCCATAGTAGCTCAAGGGTTAGAGCGGCTGGACGGCAACCAGAAGGTCCGTGGTTCAAATCCCGGTTATGGAATTGCATTTTTAAGTCTGACTCTATCTTTCCAGACACTTTCGATGTCCCATATCCTCCTGGCCAGGTTCGATCAGAAATTGCCATGTCAAGGAAGAAACAATTCTCGTATCTACACGTTTCCATCATTACAATGACCATCTTCATTCCGCAGAAATGTATCATGTTATTATATCATCATCATCATCATCATCATCATCATCATCATCATCATCATCATCATCATCATCTTATACTGCGTGCGTCCAGATTAGAGTAGGTGTTAGTCTCCTACTGACTGTATAAGTACAGAATGACATTGAAGTTTGGAAACAGAAGCGGCAGGTGACCAAATGAAATATAGACATATGTATATACGGAGACTAGATTATTAACTACATCAGGATAAAAGGAAATAATGGCAAATGAGTGGCTACTGTACACTACTTGAACTATGCATCATCATTAAACACATAAGACTTACCTTACTGGGAAAAGTGTATATGTTACTTAAGAAAAAATCACATTTTAACACCCGATTAAAACCAATATTAACAGTGCTGTCTGCCCAGCACAAGAAGGCAAGCTACAGGAATGTGTAACGTAATCACTTTTGTTGTCTGCACGGTGTAAAAACTAGCCTTCCCAGTATGACAAGGATGCTAGGTTCGTTTAAAATACACAAGTGTTGTCACATAACTCACCCATACATAATAGCTGTCGCTGCAGTTACTGCAACGTGCATTAGATCTGGCAGCATGGGTGACTCATACATACTCTCACACACTCATTTCCTAGAAAACAGATCTAATAAAAGAGCAGATAAACGATTCAAACTCCTCTTCCCTTCATTCCTCTCTCTCCTTTTTGTGGTGTGTAGACAATAGTAGTTGGGCTTGCCACAAGTCTGTCACTTCTATCAACCTATCTCACTTCATATAGACAAGGGGAGGGAGGAAAGCTTTGCTGCATTATTGAAAATACTGGCTGTTGCGTGTTTACTCCGTATTTTCACCTTTTGAAATGCTTTGTTGTTGATAGAGCAGACAAGCTTTATGACCGACCATTGGATCGTAAAGAGAAAGATTTGATAACAAAAAATATGGTTTCTATAATTTTTACCAATAAGAATGAATGTTCAAAAACGAAGTATAACCACACAAGCTTTCAAAAAGTACATAGATGACGCAACTCAAACATTCCCCTAATGCACATGTTAGAAAGGGCTATTATTATTAATCAGCAGAATTTAAAAAGTACTGAATGATATGATGGTGAACTACAAAAGAAAACCAGGTGTTTTGTGCCCAATGTCTCGCATTGTCCAA
>CM060947.1:61469499-61536999 GCA_030765055.1 Mantis religiosa | reverse complement strand
CTTAATCAAAGCTGCTCGTAACTTATCCAGAAGATTGCAGTAGTATCTGCCGGTGATGGTTTGACCTTTGGAAAGATTATCTGTAAGAATGAGTTCACGACAGTGCCAGAAAACTGCAAGCATGACCTTCCCAGCCAACTTTTGCACATTTGCCTTTTTAGGAGGTGGAAATCCGCATGGTTTCATTCAATGCTCATGGTTTTTGTTTCTGGATCATACTGATAGATACAGGATTCATCCATGGTTACCAAAGGATCAAAGAAGGTCATGTTAATCCTGTTCGAACAGCACCAACATGTCTTGAAAAATCACGCCATGTTTGCTATTGGAAAGGGGTTAGCAAACGTGGAACCTCCGTGCAGACACAATAGGCATGTGCAGCTCGTCATGAATAATTTTCCACGCACTACCATAACTAACATGTGTCTCATTCATGATCATTTGAATGGTTGCTTTTCTGTCTTCTAGTATTAAACACTCAACTTTGTTCACTGTGACAGCATCGTCTGTCATTCACGGTCTACCAGATCTTGACTCATCTGTCAGGGACATGTGACCAGTTTGAAAATTCCTTTTCCACCTCACAATAGTATCATACGAGGGGCAATCATTTCTATAAACAGCCGTCATCTGATCACCGAATCCTTGGGCAGTTTTGCCCTTCAAATGCAGGGACTTGATCACACTACGAGTCTCAATTTTCTCCATCTTACAGCTCAGTCACTTCTGGCACTCACTGAAAAAATAAGTGACTCAAATCACCGAAACTACCAAACTTATGTCTCGAGGGAGCAATGCTGACAATGAACAATTGTCATCACGCTAGCATAAAAAGTACCGCCTGATACTTTACGACAACCCCTCGCGTTTAACTGTAAATGCAGAAGGCAGAAAAGAACACTCGTATGTATATACATATGAAAGATCCACAATGTAGTGGAAAGTTAGCATTAACATTTTACTAAGTTATGGTATATATTCTACACATACCATTTGCTGCCGGAAGACACATAGCTATTGAATAATTGGTTAGGTGTAATTCCTTCTTACCCGAATAAAAGTTGGAATTTGCTACAACTATCTGAATAGAACACTTTTAAAATAAGTTAAAATGTCCCAGGAAGTTCGATACTTTATACTACTTCTATAATATAATGTTGTAGCTAACAGAAGGAGCATTACTATTATATTTGTTAATTACTCGTGAACTATACCTAAGAGTAGGCCAGGGATGACAGGAGCAAAGGGTAGACAAAGTCGTGTCAACTCACATGTTTCACTTTAGCTTCAGCTGGCAGCACCTCCCATTACGAGATGTCCACATAAATGTAGGACTGTGAACTTAAACAGAAAATTAGATCCTGTACCTCTACAACTTTTATTTGAAGTATTTGGGGAAATTCACGAAGCCAAAGTTTTTACAAAGGAAAAATAGTAAAGAAGAATTTCACAAATTTTTGTAAATATATAGTAAACCGATATTGCTAGCTAAACTGTGCACGAGACCTTTTATGTACACCATAATAATCTCAGAAATAAACAAAATTTGAAGTATTGAATACAGTAACGGATATATTAAGGGCGTCCAGAAAGTAAGTTCTGCTTCAATTTATCTCCGATGCAGCGCTGCGATCGCAGTTCCGCACATGCATGATAGACGCTCTGTATCGTTCGCCACTGTAAGATCGCTGTCAGCCACCTACGCTTTGTTGTGCTTGTTTACAATGTAGATGTTGATTGAAAATCCCGCCGCTTGTGAAATCAGATCTGTGATTAGTTTTCTGAATGCTAGGATTGTGCCGCGCAATACAGAATAAGTGCCGAGGAATGCTGTCAAGAGGTGTTATGTTTATTCACGACAACGCACGACCACACACTGCAAATGCGACGAAAGACATCCTACAGGGATTTGGCTGGGACGTGTTTGACCACCCCCCGTACAGCCCTGACCTCGCTTCTAGCGACTTTCATCTGTTTTTGCATTTCAAATCTTTACTTGGCGGCCAACACTTCAACAATGACGAAGAGCTGAAACAAAATGTTTCCAACTGGTTGAAGACACAGACGGCAAACCTCTATGAAGAAGGTATACACAAACTTGTGCCTCGCTATGACTAATGCCTGCAAAATTTCGGCAGTTATGTGGAAAAGTAGTTTAAGAGTTGTAGAATTTTGTGCAATAAATAATTTTTCTTTATCTGTACACAATTTCATTTTATTACGAAACAGAACTTACTTTCTGGACGTAACTCGTATTAGGAACCCATAAAGGTTTATGGGTGCTAGTGAGGTACATACCAGCTAGAATTCTAGGAACGTTTTGACAATTCGCCCTAATGGGTATTTATTATTGTTAACCAATGCAGCCGTTTAATAACTTCTTCTGGCATCTTCCCTTATTGACTGAGCTGTTGGATTAGCAAGATAATTGCTGGTTTACAGTTCAGCAGCAATTACTCCTATTTTTGTTTCACAATCAAGGTTTTGGCATTCTCTTACCCTTACACAGTCCCTATACGTTTAGTTTATTGAAATGACTAACAGCTAATTATTTTTTCCATCTTATAAAATTACTTATACATGTATGTACTATTCTCATTTAAAATTAAATTATTGTATTATATCTTACAGCTAAACTATAAATAATAATTTTCAAAATTAGGCCCGATCATACACTTGATCGTACATGAAAATTATTTTAATTTAAGATGTGTTTGAAAGCCTTACATTAAACACATTAAATTAATACATGTTTGTAGAAATAACTACAAGCAGTCACAACAATGATAGATTCGTATCTCTAGTTTGAGCAGCTTTGGTAACCTCTATCTTGAGGATCCTATGAGTGTCATAAAATAGATGAATGCATCACTTATAAGGTGGGAGCTGACAAAGGCACCTGTTCCCTACTGACTTTTGTATCCAGGGAATGAAGCTCGATATTCTGGTGTAAACTCCAGGGGTGTTAGGACGACCGCAGCCTTTCCCAAATGATACAATTCCTGCAAAATAGAATCAATTATATTACATAAATAAGCGTAGAGAAAGCTTCAAGCTCGGCCACAACTTAACCACGTTAACAATTGCGGTTAATAGCATGGGAACATTGAACAAGGAGAGATAACATAGGTTTGTGTACCATTAGTTGTGACCTGTGCAGTTTGCTGGCAATTAAAGGTACAAGTTCAAATCACGAAGGGATGCCCCAAACCGGAGCAGAGCACCTCACATAGGCCAGATAAGCTAATGGACTTGTTGGTCAAATTTTGTACCTACTCAAAATTAATATATGAATTTCATTTGACTTGGCCAAGGTTTCATACACTCCACCACTCCACCAAAGGCAGCACTTGACTCACTAGCAAACAATGTATGCCAGAATGGTTCATATACTCGCCGAGGTGCTATGCGGAACGGGATCCAAAACCAGGATGAAACTTACGCGGAACCACACAGAATTGTCCGTATTAACACGTGCAGGGTTTTTAGTGGGTACATCTGCTCCCCTTCAAGGTAGAGGGACCCCCATACAGCTGGGCATTCCACATGAGCCTTCGTCTGTAATCGGGAGATTCTCCCCTCCACGGTAAGAATGGGGGTGAAGAAAACTGCTTCTACGGCTACATATAGTACTCGCAGCCCAAACATCATTGAACACAATACAAATTTAAGATTATAAATTGACTTGAAAGGAAAATGAATCTATCAATTAACAGATTAAAATTCACATTAAATTCTGACAATGAAATATTTTATTAGTGACCTGAACAGCTAGGGCAAGACGTATCTATGATTCGCCTGATTTGGACGAAGACTTGCAACACAAGATATTGAACAAACAAATAAAGTGATTTGTACAACATCTGGTCCCTTTTTACGAAATATTTTCTAAGCATGTTTTGAGGTGCGGATTATTTCCGAACATCCTAGCTTTACACCACTAACTTATTCATCGTTTTAGATTTATTGTGACGTACTCTTAGCTTTTGTTGTATTGTATAAGAAACACGCGGATAGAGTATATGAGTGTATATAAATATTTTCTCTTAATCCAGAACGTTTCAAAATCTGTATTTCTAGTAAAATTTGTATACAGAAATTTCCTTGAATGTAGTATTCCCTTTATATTAGGAAAACTATTGTAGAAATAAATAGCATTACCCTTCCCAAATATCTCTTAATTCATGTTTGCTCGTGAAGTTTGCATTTTTTGTTAATATGAAACCTAATAAATGATGTAATATTTAATAAGTTCAACTTTTGTCCATTAATAACCGAAAACGTGATAAACTCTGACCAGTCTATCAGTAGCTATCTTCTTCTTCTACAGCAAACTTACCCACAACTTCCAGATATGACTTGCGTATGATGTGCAACGGTCCACCACTGTCTCCCTGAAACACAGAGTATGTCATGCTTGGTGTAAAATTATAAATGTCCTCATCTGTCACCGGAAAGACACTCAAATCTAAAAACCCATTTTTGATTACGCTCTAGATATTAGACACCTAATTTTTATTAATTATCAAGACGTCTCATGTTTGTTAAAAGGCAATACAAAAAGTAAAATAATAAATGATACAAATAACAATCAATAAATAGCAAGAGGGAGGTGTATCACTTATGGTGGTTGTGCTTTGATGCCGAAATTAAAGGATTGAAATAAGTAAAGAATCATGATGGATTTCAAAGGAATGTTGGTTCTTTGTTACAACACGTACAGGGGCAGTTGAGTCGAATAGCTGTTGGGGTGAATACTTGTTTTAACAAAAGAAACGTAAGAAACAGGTTGCTTAGCAGAGTTCTAAAGGGTAGCACTTGACTTTGTTTGAATAGGGTATTCTTCGGATCCTTCATAATGGCATGACAAAATAGTCACAAAGGGAATATTTGGTTGAATAAAGGGCTTCGAGAAAGTGAAAGTCACATACACCCACGCACAGTTGTGGACATGCAGTTCGTGGCTTGGAGCCGATTAGGGCAGTCCTCTTCTTCTGTCTTGGTCAAGGGCACACAAGAAGCGATGAGAGAAGATATTTGTCAGTTCATATATACGTGAAGAACAAATTAAGTTTTATCGAATAATAAGCATTTCACATATAGTAGCTCTAAACAGTGATATCTTGGTAACCCTTGGTCGGCAACTTCGAGTTCGGTGTAATGATAAAAAGAAGCAGTCATTAAACCACTTTGAAATGGGCATTCCAGTGTCATTAAAACCATCCTTCTCATACATATCCACGCATACCCTGAGAGAAACCTCATTGCCCAACCCTGAGCTACCCATATTATTGTATCAAACTGTAGCGGCAACGTGGAACTGTGCGCCACCTATTATAAGTTGTATCAAACTGTCGCCCCAACGTGGAACCCTATGCTAGCCAACTTATTTGCATCAGCTTCATCTATACTTTTGTCTATTCATTCCCCGTGAGACTACTCAGCAAAGCATCGTCCGTGTAAACGTGAAATTTGACGTCGTGCCACAAATTTATATAACAATTTACTAAAATATTAGATACCTTGGTGAGGTCTCTTGGAAATTATAATCCCAGAACTCGGCGATATCAGGTTTCCCCCACGACTTATGGTCAGACTAAGTAACACTGCTAAACCTGAGCTCCATTCATAACCCAGTCCATTCGAAAGGACTAAACTCCTTCGTCCTGCCAGCATTTTTAAAATCATTCCCACGAGAGGTCCAGGAGGGCAGCTACGCTCAATGAGACGGTCGTTGAGGGGTAATATGGTATACCTTATCATTCTGGTCAACCTAAACAAGAAAAAGTAATCCTAAAATGCACATACCAAAATAAGAACTCTGCGGTTAAGCACTATCAACAGTGGGCATACGAGAAGCTCCAATTCAATTTGCCAACAGCAGGTTGTAGTGGAAAGAAAAATTTTTGGCAGGTGCATCTCTTCCTCAACCCAGATAGCCAGTTCGACCGATTCTTGTGTTATATCGAAATACACTGTGCTATATTAGCTGTTCGTAATGCTCTTTATTCGCTTTTGTACTTTTATTTTAATGTTGAATTTTACTTCAAGTGCTGTTATTAGTAATACGTGTTGATTTTACTCTTTCAGTTTTGCGATTTAAATTCTAATCACTGTCCGTCTCCTGTAATGTGCCTTATCCTGGTAATAGCTTATAAGCTACTAAGGCACGAATAACGATGTTCAATCATTAACCACGATGGCACCATAAAGTTGCTTCAGGGGTTCTTATTTTGTATACGAAAACTTCTATGAGCTTTATAGGAGCTTTCAATTCATATACTGTTTGATTGTAAGGAAACGGAGATGTGGAGGAAAGAATGTCAAATACCAAAGATGAATAAGAGAATCAGCTTAATCAAGGTTTTAAATAAAACTTATAAAAGCATAAGGCAGTTTTTAAGCAAGGTAAAAATCAAGTGGATATGGACTGTTAAAAGAGAGAAGAAATAATAGGTGACTATTCTGTATAATACATATTGTAACACGTCTGTAAGTATACTTAATGGACTGTCCTGTGTAGCAGTGGCCTGGGCCAAAACAGAGGGCAGTCCAAAACTTGTAAAAGCTTAGTACCTCAAGAAATGTTTTATTATTATTATTATTATTATTATTATTATTATTATTATTATTATTATTATTATTATTATTATTATTATTATTATTATTATTATTATTATTATTATTATTATTATTATTATTATTATTATTATTATTATTATTATTATTATTATTATTATTATTATTATTATTATTATTATTATTATTATTATTATTATTATTATTATTATTATTATTATTATTATTATTATTATTATTATTATTATTATTATTATTATTATTATTATTATTATTATTATTATTATTATTATTATTATTATTATTATTATTATTATTATTATTATTATTATTATTATTATTATTATTATTATTATTATTATTATTATTATTATTATTATTATTATTATTATTATTATTATTATTATTATTATTATTATTATTATTATTATTATTATTATTATTATTATTATTATTATTATTATTATTATTATTATTATTATTATTATTATTATTATTATTATTATTATTATTATTATTATTATTATTATTATTATTATTATTATTATTATTATTATTATTATTATTATTATTATTATTATTATTATTATTATTATTATTATTATTATTATTATTATTATTATTATTATTATTATTATTATTATTATTATTATTATTATTATTATTATTATTATTATTATTATTATTATTATTATTATTATTATTATTATTATTATTATTATTATTATTATTATTATTATTATTATTATTATTATTATTATTATTATTATTATTATTATTATTATTATTATTATTATTATTATTATTATTATTATTATTATTATTATTATTATTATTATTATTATTATTATTATTATTACTGCTACTACTATTATTACTATTATTATTACTATTATTATTAAACATTCAATTCGAAATTAAAGTTAAGAATAAACTATACATTAGTTAACGTTATAGAATAATAAAATATCAAGGTGATCAAACTTCAAATCAAACACTAAGGTGAGCTTTTGAATGAACACGGTAAGTTTTGATGTTACAGCACTTTCGCAATTCTTGCGTTTTCATTTCTACAGAGAATTCTTCAGTTAAACAACCTCTTTGGAAGAATTCATTCACAAGTAAATCCCAAGAAATAGCATGAATGTCCAGAAAACAGACGATACTAGAGTACTTAGGCAGTTCTTATCTACAGGCTGGTTCATAATAGCCGGGTAAGTGCCAAACAGAAACTAAGAGGTAGAATAGTATTTGCAACATGATCATTCACAATTAACGGAAGAGTACAACAGCCCGGAAATGGAAGACTCTGCCGTTTAAATTGATCCGTTCCTGATAATGGTATATCGTATTTGGGTTATGTTGTGGACACTTGTTCGTGATGTGAATTTTCCAAGAAGGCCGTAACCCATAACGCCGCTACTTATCCCTTTAGTCTTAAGTTTGGGATAGTAAATTGACAATAAGAAACAGAAAACGATAAAGAACAAAAGAGAAGATAAACTGTAGATAATATGAATTACTTAAGATTAGAAATAATTAGAAGTAACAGCAGCTGTCTATCATTAGGTATAAATTGGTTACTCTAGTGCATTTTGAAGTTGATTACCTCAAATTATAGTAGCTGAATTGCAAGTAGATGAAACAATATTACTAGCCAAGATGGTACAAAGTATAAAACCACATTGACATCGACAGAAATTATTGTTCCCGTTGTTGAGGTATCTGAAATAAGTTCATATGCGCTTTCATGCTTTACAATTACGTTCTGGTTCTCTTTCTCGATGTTGGATGAACCATCATCAACATCTATTAAGAATGCCGTTTGTATTCACCTGACAAGCATCCTTCGCTCCGTCAGGATGTCCTGCACAGATCATGTGGTCTCTAATGTCCATGTCGTAAGAGGCGTTACACTTGTTGATTGAGACTATGGGCACTGCAGTCTTCCTCAGGGATTCTGCAGGTACATAGTGCTTCTCCTGTAACACTCCCCATCCTGCTACCATACCTTTCATACCTAAGTAACTGGAAGTACCTGAAAATAAATGTTTTTATTTTTATCTCAAGTTTTAATTTTCAAACTGCTCATTTCTTAGAATGGTCGCAACTATTCCGTTCGCCATGGTCAAAGAAAATGGAATTCAATAAGCACAAATACATCAGGTTACTCACGTGCTTTTAGAAGTCTGTATTCTAAATTTATACATAGTCTGACAGGGAAATTCCTTCCATTTTTCAAACAATAATTGATCGTGTAATATATACGTTAGAATAAGGTATACCGTCAAATAGAGAATCTCTCCAGAGAGGGTGCTATGTTGTGGTTGGAAATCTAGTCAATAGAGGATAGACAATAATCAACACCATCACGACTGGACACTGAAGATCTGAATGTCAGACATTCGGTCTCAAGCCAGATCAGGGCTAGGCCCTCTACTGGCAGTAGAATCTTTTGTAAGGAAGGATAATATGCAGCAGAAGATGAGGTTGAAGTTATATATAAGCCATCTGATGCATTATTTTATGTGCCTAGAAGCAACCTCGGACGTTTGTAGCACTCTCCAGGATCGATGTCGTACTCACCTAGACCGCGAATGAGGGGGCAATAATAAAAACCACAAACATGAAAGTCATTCATGATATGAAAGCTTATTATATGTTATTTCACTAAACTCGAATTAGCTATGACGGAGAAATGACTGTCTCATACAAAGAACTACATGCAGCATTTACGGACGAAACAATCCATGCAGAGGTCAGGAAGTTCCAGGAAACTATTTGCATGTTAAGCATATTGGCTGACCAATAATAAAGACAAAGACATCGAGCTTGTGAGGGCAGCATTTGCAAAAACTCTCAAGATGTCAACAAATGGTACAAGACGAGATTACATTTTAGGGATCAATTATGTGGCCTAGCATTATTCTGTATAAAAGTTTGCAAGTGAAAACACACTGGCTACAGTTGTTGCATACGCTGAAATCTCAAGGTTTCCAGGTAAGTTATAAGTTCGGAGTGGAATTTCATGAAGTGATAGAGGACAATCTCTTCGTCAAAAGAGCACGAACCATTTTCTTTGTGAAAGAACGTTTCACTGGTAGAGTATACCAAGATGTGAATGATTACTGCCTTAATTCAGAGTTTGGAGCTAGAATTAATTGACATGATGGGCGATTTTATTGATGGAGTTACATAAGATATGTGTGATATTGCTACACAATTCGATTGCAGAACTGCGAGAAAGTATCGCGGACGATGGGAGATGTTTTTCAAAAGTGGAAGATGGAGACGATGTCAGCCGCATCATCAAGGATACACATAGAGCTGCATACAAAGATTAGAGAAATCATTTTGTGTTTGTTTATGGAGAATTGCTTTACTTTATATTTTTAGTTGTTTCATCAATAGAAACACATCACAATATGTATAATACTTTCAGAGAAATGCATGTTCTATATAAAAAATCTCAACTCTTTAAAGGTAGGTACGTAATTACAAGGCGTGTCAGAAAAATATGGTCTCCAAGGCGCTGGAGCCGTGAGGAACGATATTACGCAAGATCCGGCAACACTGAAGTGTAGTTTGGTTTCACCCCTTCAAATCCCCACGGCTGGGCAGCCGTTTGCATGGAGCTTCCTATCACTTCCGCCGCCAAGTGCAAGTTGATTGTAGTGATCCGATTTTTGAGTGCCAAGGACACTATCCCCATTGAAATTCATCGTCAGGTATGCAAAGTCTATGGACCAGAGTGTATGGACGTCAAAAACTTGCGAAAGTGGGTCAGAGAGTTCAAAAACGGAC
Source organism: Mantis religiosa (assembly GCA_030765055.1). Classification (NCBI taxonomy): domain Eukaryota; kingdom Metazoa; phylum Arthropoda; class Insecta; order Mantodea; family Mantidae; genus Mantis; species Mantis religiosa. Next base: position 61,526,616 of record CM060947.1, on the reverse strand, counting down.
GTACAGACGTCCATGACGAACAGCGTTCTGGCCGGCCTTCGGGTTCAGCCGAAACAATTGCAAAAGTGGAGCAAGAAATGCTTAAAGATCGGCGTGTGACATTTGCATTATCGCAAGGTGTGTGCGAGGTGGGTCCCCAAAAAGCTCACCAAAGACCATAAACGGCAACGTGTTGAAGCGGCCCACCGATTCCTGGAGCGCTATGCAGAACAGGGCGAGGAATTGTTGGATTCAGTTGTCACTGGCGATGAAACCTGGGTGCACTACACAACACCAGAAAGTAAACAACGTTCTCATCAGTGGCGACATTCGAATTCGCCGAAGCCGGGAAAGTTCAAACAGACATTTCCTGCCGGCAAAGTGATGGCTAGTGTATTCTGGGACAGAGTTTATGCCTACCGGCACAACAATAAACGCTGCTAACTACTGTAAGATTTTAAAAAAAATTGCGACGTGCCATTCAAAATCGAAGGAGGGGAATGCTGACGAAGGGAGTTATTTTTCATTGCGATAACGCTCGTCCCCATACTGCACATGCAAGTACTGATCTTCTGGTTCAGTTCGGATGGGACATTCTCACCCATCCCCCCTACAGTTCAGACTTAGCACCTAGTGATTATCGTCTGTTTCTTGAGTTGAAGTCACACCTGGGTGGAACACATTTCCAGACCAACGATGATTTGAAAAACGAGGTTGAGCGCTACCTGAGCAACTTGGTGGGAGAGTGCTATGACAAGGGTGTACAGAAACTGTCACAGCGCACGCAAAAGTGCATCGATCGCAATGGTGATTACGTTGAAAAATAGCTGTAAGTTCCGCCTTTCCATCAATGAAACATGCATTGACAATAAACATGCTTTCTATATTAAATAAAATTGGAGACCTTATTTTACGGACACGTCTCGTAGATACTCAAGAGTCATCTGAAATGTATACGACATATTTACTTTTTTCTGTTTGAAAGGAAAGCTCTGTTTAAACTCACCTGATGGTGGGAGACAAGCTGGCTGTATATTTGGTCCAAATGGAACAGAAGTATTTAACACTAGGATGGCAATGTCCTCTTTTAGCTCTCCATTGAAAGGACGCGTTATTTTTATCGCTTGTACGGGAACTCGTAGTCCATTATCCCAGTCGTGTATGTCATGACTTCCAAATATCACAGTTAGATCTTTCTTATGATTTCTGTAACACAGAGAAACAAAAAGAGATTTAATGTAGTCATAAGAGAACTGTAGTTTAGCATACCAAGCGGGATTCTTTATTTGTTGATATTTTGATAATGTATCACTAATTAGTAATGCATACTCTAACTTCTTCACGAAGACAAATTATTGATTTCTCTACAGCGGCCAGCTGCATGGTCACTTTACTATCTTTATCACGTACATAATACACAGAAATGACACTCGTATATTTGATATGGAAATATTTATGAAGATACTTGTTCTGAACTATCCCAAATTCTTAAAGATAATTTTAGAAAGCGGTTCATATGTGTTTTGTGGCATGTGTGTACGTAATTACTTTAAGGCCCGGGCTTTATAGTTAACCACTATTAGGTCAATTAATGGAAATTAATTGTCCTTTCACACTGGCCGTGTGTAGGCTAAATTGTGAAAACGTAGAGTCAGACTGAAAAATTCAATGCCATAGCCGGGATTTGAACCACGGATCTTCTGGTTTCCGTCCAGGCGCTCTAACCATTGAGCTACTATGGTCAACGTACCGATATGGTATTAAATTGATATTAAACTGATATAAATATTGTTATAATAATATGAAATTATAATGGATAGGGTAATGATTAAAATAGAAGTTGACTTAAAGAATAAGAAGGGAAGAATATAATTTAATATAACATATATACTAGCATCCAGGCAAGGAAGAGAAAATATTCTTGTAAAAATCTGTACACGTCGAAGAGACAGGAAGGAAGACCGTTACTTTCTTTGTGCTAGGAAAAGTTCAATGTCTGAATATCAAACTTTATATTCAAGTTCGGCCTCTTCCGAAGAAGTCAGACGAAGATTTAAAATGGCATCCAAGTAATCTTTGTAGAACATTCTTCAAAATTTTGATTTTTTCAAATATGACTATTTTAATTTCATTTCCATAAGTTTAAGACATTTTCATGACAAATTAAATAGATAGAATCTTGCATTTTGTGGGAAAAACCTCTGAAGCCCTCTTCATTGAATTACTTTTGTGGTAAACCGTAAAAAGACAAAATCTTAACTACGGAAGAACGTAGAGTTGATAAAGCACATCATTTGTAGCTGGGGTGGAGCTAAATTATTTCTAAAATATTCCTTATTATTGGTTTGCGATTTCAGATACTTATGTTTTTCTAAATGGGAAATCTTATTCATTTTTTCTTGGCCGTGCAAAGAGATTATAATTTCAAAGGTAACACATAGCAACCAGCTTTTTAAACATTTGACTATCGCTTAAAACTTACTGTATTCCCTTGTCTTCTTCTTCTTCTTCTTCCTTCAAGGGTTAGGCTTAAGCCTCTTCCGGTCTCACATTTCCTGAAGCCATCTCTTTAGGGGGCGTCCTATTGATCTTCGTCCTCTTGGTTTATAATTGAAGGCTTGTTTTGGTATTCTTTCTCTTGGCATGTGGTTAAGGTGTTCGACCCATTTGTTTCTATATCTTTGGATTTCTTCTAACAACGGTTGTACTTCTAGTTCTTTTCTAATAATTTCATTCCTAATATGATCTTCTCTTGTACATCCTTTGATTGATCGTAAGATTCTCATTTCAGCAGCTTGTATTTTACTCTTCTCCTTTTCCCTTATTATCCATGCCTCACTTCCATAGTTTAGTATTGGGATTGCCAGCACTTTGTAGAATCTTATTCGAGTTTCTTTCCTTTCTTTATTCCTGAGGGTTCTCTTAATTGTTCCGCAAACTGCTTGTAATTTTTGTATTTTATTCCTTATATCTTGATTTTCCGATTTATAGGTTATATCACAGCCAAGGTATTGAAAGTACGATACTTGTTCTATTATAGTTTCCTCTACTACAAATTTGGTCCGTATTGGGTATTTTCCCTGGAATGCCATTACTTTTGTTTTTGTCTTTGAGATTGTCATATGATATCTTTTACAAATTTGGTTTAGTTGATATATTCCTTTCTGTAGTCTATCTTCCTTGTCAAAGATTAAAACTATATCATCTGCAAATAGAAGAGCATTTATTGCTCTTCCTTGTCCTAACCTAATCCCCTCATGCACTACTTTTTTCCATTCTATTATAATTTCATCTATATATAGTATTCCCTTGCTCCCTTTGCAACTACAGGATGAGTTTGTAAAAGACTAGAGAAAGTCATATGAATGTGACATATCAGTTTTCCTTATTAGATCATATAATTCGTATCTTCTATGATATAATGCTTTTTTAACTTCTAAGAAAATTGTTTTATTTTATTTTAGCTTTTATTTTACTTTACACATATCTTACAAAGGCAATTATTAATTAAATATATAACACTGACATTACTCTGTCAATTAATATCAGTTTATAGTTCTCCAATATATCTTATGCCTTTGAAGCTTATAATGATAAATATTGCAGACTAATTATTGTTATTTACGTTAAATCCTGAAACCCTTTCTTTGGAGGTTTAATGATTCTTATTTTTATATTTTATCTTAGAAGAGTTGTCAGAAAAGTTATTAATGAAAATTGTCAACGCTAGGGTACCAATAAGGTTTATAAAACATTCGTCCAATACCAAGAACGATTTAAAGTGGACATTGTACCTGTAGTAAAGTACAGTTTGATTCAGATGAGGTGACAGTCCTATTCGCAGTGGAGTAGGTAGTGGTGGGGGAAAAGATGTTAGCTTTCTTATCTCACTGCAAGCTGAGAACTGCTTGCATTGTTACCTATTCTCTTTTTCATATAACCTTGCCTCGCTGACATGTATCACTCCGCGTGCAACAAACTTCCCCCTCACCCTAATTGGCTAATGCTTTCGCGCCATAAGGCCATAGGCGGTGTCATCCCGTCACATTTATAACCTGCAGTAAACGTCATAATTGCCAGGAAGATAGATGAAATCATACCAATAAGAATATAAAGGCATGCAAAATTACAAGTTTATAATGAAACTGAGCCAGTTGTAGCTGAATGAATGTGCAATGAAACTGAAACAAGTTTATAATGAAAGGTCTTCGGCCTTTTCCACTGGGATTTTTTTTTAAACCAGCACACATACCTTGCAAAAATGCTTGTCTTTCAGTCTTAAAAGTTGTGTCACGCCATACTTTACTATTCGTGTGTCCTTCTTTCACCCAAGTCTCGTCTAGGTAGTATATTTTGCGATTTGGACAATCTGATTGTCCTTAAATAACGTCTTCGCCACACTTAATATCGCCCCTGGAGTGGTAAGTTTTCCTGTTGTCTCAACTTCATGTCGCGATGTCCCTACGAATCTAACACTCACACCTGTAACTTCAGAGCACAGCTGTTCGACTTCTCTCACTGACAAAGACAGATTCCTCTCTGTGAGTGCATTAAACACATGCACCACAATTCTTTTTTCGCCGCTTTGTAAAGGTTTTCCCTTGCGATGCTTCAGCAAAAAACTGGCGGTAGACTCTGCCATTATATATAAGAAGTACACGCACAATAAACGATCAATAAAATAATTTAGCTCTCGCACTTGGCACAGGACACCTTCGAATGGCGATATATGACTAATCCAGTTCAAAACAAGGTCAGTGATAAAAGTCATATAAACATATATGTCATCACTACCGCTGAAGCACGTGCTATCGTGCCATGTGAAAGGCGGGCTTCTGAGCAATGGAACCTCCTCTTTACTTCGTTTAAGAATTAACGTGCATTTCAGATAAGTCAGCTCTGTTGCGTAATATATTTAATTCAAACAGTCACGAAAATATAAATTTCACAATTCTCTTCCAACATATAAAGATATATCACCATGTTAAAAAACGAACTAATTTTTACCGCACAACATTCCATACACAACAGCAGCCAATGAGAGGTGATAAGGTCACATGACCGTTAGGATGGGACAAGCTTATGTGAAACAAGGATTAGAGGCTGGTTTCATGCAGAATGTGCTATTGCAGTCCACGATCTATTTTAGATATCTTAAATGACGTTTCATCTCTTATTGCTTCCTCTGTTTCAAACTTGGCTTTATCCACTCCACTTGAAGAATTTGTAGAAGAATCATCGTTGTGCTTTCCCAAGTGAATTACTATTTCCTACCCTCAATTCAATAATCCTTTCTGAATATATTCTGCTTCACGTGCCTACATCATTCATTGCCAATCCTGTGCTGAATGCTGGCAAATTTGACATCAGCGAGCTGAATTATGTTACCCATTCTGAACGTAACATTTCTGCCAGCCATCCAGTTTTTTGCGGTGGCCCAAATAAGTTCAATGTGGTTCAGTTCAGGATGATAAGGAGACACACGTAAAATATTATAATTATATTGGATATTTTAACCTAGCATACACCTTCCTTAAAGTAGGTCTTTTTAGAGGTTTGTGTAATTCATTGAGCGTTCGGCGAACTACTGCCCCTTTGAAACTATCTAAAGTGATCTTTTGGGCATTTTCTTGTGGGGCGAGGAGAAAGAAGTGGAATCCGTATGCACATTTTTGATCTCAATTTTTCGTCTAACCTTATTTTCGATACATAGCCTCTGCTACACTTTTCCCAAGAGTTTTAATATAGACCGCACCACACTTTGAATACTTTGTCATGGAATTTTACACATTGCTTACCACTTCGCAAATATGTGAATGTAGCATCTTTCCTTTCAGTTTGTTATTAAGGAAATTTTAAACTTATGAATAAAATATGAAAATAAATAAAGGATTAAATGTTTTTGCGCGTGTAGATCAAATACCCACAAGCAATTAATAACATTGGTTAACATTATGAAATGTTCATCCATTTTCATTTTATAACACGGAACTTGGCCTAAGGAATTTAAATGTTTGTGTTATTTATTATTATCAATTTCTCGATATGTTACCATGTGCGTTTCGCAGTCAGAACTGGCGTTTTCTCCCCTAACAACAGAGGATGGACTCGTTCAATCTTTTGCGCATATTTCGAGGGCTGCCACCTCAACTGAATCAAGTTGTACCTTAACTGTGCACAGTGGAATAAAAAATTGTTAGTAATTCTTTCTTAGGTCAGATTATGTACATCTTTTGTACATTTCAAGCACGGAAGGAAATGCTGGGTCTTTTATTCTAGTGGGCATTTTGGAAAACTAGTTTTGTAAAGCCATACAAATTATATTTAATGTTGAACCGATTTAATCAAATTTGAAATATACTTGTAAATAATGTTTAGATTCTCGTACTGGTATATAGAATTGTAGCTCCATGTTAGTAGTTATTTGCCGAAGAAAATCGCATCCTTCTAAAGGGACTTCATTTAAATTTCGTCTTAATTTCCAACCATTCAATCAATTTTAAATTTGTTTCCAGATTTATTTAAATTCCTATAAATAAGATTTTAATTTTTATACGTATTAAATGGATGGCGTATTGAAAAAAACGGTAGGCATTCTCTGTTTAAACTATTCTTAATTTTCACTATTTCAACTGAAATTGGAAAGTGTCGTGCACTTACGTCTACATAGTCTGTAGAACTTCTGTTTATACCTTTTAAACTGTACTTACGCAGTTAGGTGCGCAGCGGTAAGCACATGTTTATTGGTGATGAGGGTTCCTCCTCCCAAAAACCCCTTTGCAGTTGACAAAATAGCTACCAGCCATGGAAATTCGTGTGGAGAGGCTTCTACTCCGCCTACGACACGTATCGTTGGTGGCAGTCTACATTCTTTCATAAATGTACAACAAACGGAATAAAAATAAACAAATTAAAAATATCAGACACTCAAAGACATAATCATAGAATATCATAAAGTATAACCTATGGTCATCATAAAATTATAAGGATTAAATATACTACAGACAAATAAAGACACATAATCGAAAACATGAGGTAGAGTGTCATAGCCTACTGTTATGTCTCTTGAATCCGATTTTAATGCGATGTGGCACTGATATTGGAAATTTCTGACCTATTAGCTACAGTATACAAAGAGATATTTAGGCGTGCTCGCTCTCCTTAAGGCCTCTGACGCTGCGACGTCACATTATGGGCCCAGAGTGTCAAGACGTGGCCGTCCAGATATCGACTTCAGTTGGCACATCTATTTAAACATACGAGTGCTTATTTTGAACTTATTGCGCTTTGTCAATGTAAGTTGTATTTAGTACAAGAATTCCTCCTCATTGTTGAAACCCCTCAGGTTCCCATCACTTTGATTCTCCAGTAGTTATACTCTGAATCAGTGCAAAGGAAAAAATTGATAACAGTGTGAACATTTTAAATATTTAGTTTGTATTGTACATAGTAAGTTGTACTTTCATGCTATAAAGTTAGTTTGCAAGTCAGATATTTAAGGCACAAATGACTATTTAACCGGTTCTGTATAGTGAGTTCTACTATATTTTCTAGTGAATTGTACTGTATTTTCCAGTGAATTCTACTGCATTTTCTAGTGAATTCTACTGTATTTTCTAGTGAATCCTACTTATTTTCTAGTGAATTCTACTGTATTTTTTAGTGAATTTTACTTAAAATATTGGGCTTTAAGTTTGTTTTCTCTTAGTTCATTTAATCAGCATTTTTCACATAACTATCTACCAAAATGCTCTTTGTAAAATTTATAATATATAAGCTTCACAGTTTCACGAAATCTTCAGAAATTATGGATTTAAAAATTGCTTTTCGCTAGTTAACATTTAAAAAAATCATTTGAAGTTATCTGACATCATTCATATTGGAAAGTTATAAAATTCAATAACGTGCGTAATTTGTTTCCTCATTCACTAGTAAGAATTAAGAGATGCCTGCACTAAAATATCAAGTTGAAACTAAAATGTTGGGAGCATTACGATAAACTGTGGGATAAGCAACGTTTGTCTTAGGTTGCACTTGCCTTGTATCGTTGCTTTTCTATGGAGGCATTTAAAAATATTACATAAGAAAGTTAAAGAATTACTTAAAACTCTCAGTACTTTGTGATAACAAAGTCATAACGAAAGAAAGATAAACTTCTTATAGTCACTCGATAATCGAATATCAGAGAAAAGATCAATGAATATTGCAAGAACATTCCATGTCACATATTAATATTCAAAAATAATAACTACGGTGGGATATGTTTTGCTAGATTCCAGATCTCCTCGAGGAGAAATACAGCACGGTATAATGTAGCTAGTATATTTTTGTATGGAGAATTACAATATTTAAAAATGTTAGGTACTATTATGTTGTGTATTTATATTTCTTTTGTTATGAGTGTTTTAAGTCATTCTTTAACTGTCTTAAGTAATATTTTTAAATGTCTGCATAGAAAAGCAACGATACAAGGCAAGTTCAACTTAAGACAAATGTTTTAGGGATAAACCGCCAAACCTATAACAACGAGGGCTAATTAATTTTATTAATCTTATTTTTATAAATTTCTACAGAAAAAATCAAATATCTGAAGATAAAATAAATGTCAATATTTGTAAGGGCCCTGGGATCTTTAAGAAGCTAAGAAAACTAACACAAGTTGGTATTATAAATTCTGGTTACAAAATAACTACTCAATAAATGATAATTAAATTGAATTGGATATTGTTTATGCGTTTCTGAAAACAATGGCTGCAAAACTAACACATTAATATCCGCTTAAACGTTTGCAAATGTGATATAAGGAGATGATCGTAACTCAAAATGTTGTAACTCATATTTCACGTGCACTTTCTTCCTGTGGTATTTACATAGTGATTCATCGAGTAGTTTATTTACCTTGTTAGTTTTGTTCTTTATAGTTTATCCTAGGAATTGTAATAAAATATTGTTTAAGTATGTTAAGTAATACATCTTAAATGTGGATAAAGAAGCCCAAGTATTCTAGGCAAGTGCAGTCTAAGTCTAAAAGTAGTAGGGATAAACTATTCCATGGGAATGTAATTGAGAAAACTGTTGCATTGACAGGGCCTTATAATTCGTTCTAGGATTCATCAAAATTTAGTTGTTTCAAGGATGAACACAGAGTTTCAATGGTTATAGCAAATTCAGAAATATAATTCTGTTCAGTTCTATGCTTTATCAAGCAGTAAAATTAAATGTAATTACGTGTTTGTAGAATGCAAATAATGATACTTGTACCTTAATATATTTTAAAGTAGAACACAGATTAGAGATGTCAAAATATCGGTTACAAGGAATGACGTTTTAGAATTTTGAGAGATATTTGCTTATTTAAATAATTTGTGTAAAAGTTTTGAGATAAAACTGAATTGCCAAATAGATGTTTAATTCTTAATATTTTTACAAGCTAAATTACTAAAGTGACTCCTACCGAAAAGATCAAAATATATATGCAAGTATGTAAGCTTTGTTCTGTATGTACACGTATATTATGGATAGTTTTATTGGATGGACTTAACGGTTAATGTACAAAATATCTTCAGCACACATTTCTACTGCCTCTCTTGTCGAGTAGTATCATTCTGGCTTCTGAATCTAGCAGTGCCGGATTCGATTCGCGAATATACATGGGAACTTTTCCTTAATTTTAATGATTCTCTAATCTCTGCTGAGAATGAATGTGAGTCGTTAAAATGTAACTGTATTAACAACTACGCTATGAAATCTTCAGTTCGCTGAATAAAAAACACGAACACTTATGATAATTGAATGGCAATATTGGGAAACTAAAAATGTCCATTTTTTTACAAAATTGAGTTATCTATGACATTGTACTTTAAAAATATAGGCCGATCATAATGTAGAGAAACCCATGATGTTTTGACATATTCTGTGCTGTTCTGCAGCCATTGTGTCACCAAAACTGAAGAGAAATCCCACATGTACGAAGGATATGGGCTTTCTGAGAATTTTAATTTACCAGCACTGCTTCAAATAGAAAATAATCGGCCTTCTACTCTATGATTTAATCGATTGTTATACTTGATAAAATGTCAGACAGTGGTGATCTTAGTGCAGAATGTGAGGAAGAGCACACATTCCAACTGGCTGAACCATTTGTAATTCAACCAAACCCTGTAAGTCAGGCTTATCAAGGTAATGTGTCCATAAATGAGAATAAAAAGCAAGACCTAAGAAAATGTGTGTCATTCTAAACAAAAGATGAAATGATTCAGAGCTTCTACAACGACATATGCAATTGGCCAACATGTGTCAAAGAATGAACCATGTGTAGAATATAATGCCAAAGACTTCTCTTTGACACAATTTGTTTCATTTTTGTCCTCGTCAGCAATAAAGTGTGAGTTAACTAATAATTTATACATATTTATTACAAAATATCGAGAAAGCCCACATGTTCACTAACTAAATGTTAACATAATTTTAAGAAAATGGATCAAGAATGTCTACAAGCAATGGCATGCTTCCCACTACATTCATTTCAACGAAAAGTGAGGACAAAATTGACGTTAAGCAACATTTTAAGAACTGGAATGTTTTTTGTACCTCCTAAAAAATTTAGTAATTTGGAAATATGGGGTTTCTCAATATACCGATTCAATTAATATAAGCTTAATAATTCATTAATTCCCAAGTCAATGCTCCAGATATGGTTATAGAAGTTAAAGGAACTATACAAATGAAAGAGTAAAGTAACAAAAAAATTCAATGTCTTGTAATCACAATAACACAATGTCATAAAGTCAGGAACAATATACATCAGCGAATGCCAACATTTACTCATACAGACATTTCGATCCAGTTATAATTAAAACATGTGATTCGAGAAGAAGGCAAAGTTTTCTTTATCAATAAATAGCAATTTAGAAATAATTGGTGTGATTGTAATGGTCTACCTAGTTGCTGTCAGCGAACTGCTCGCATTTACCTTTTGAAACGTACATACTTATCAAGAATGTGAAATGTTATTAATATGCGTAATTAAAATAAAATAAATAAACTAATAACTGAAACAAAGTCAAAAGTATTGATAACTTCTGTGAACTTTTAATAAGTCCTGCTATTAAATAATTAATTGCTACAATTTTATATGCTGCAATGTGATCTTGCTTTTAAGGCTAGTTATTCGTAAGCTATTTATTTTGTATAGGCAAAGAAACCCCACAAAATTGTTGGAATATCGCAAATAAAGTAAATAAAGCAGTGAACTGTCTTACAGCAGGCTACACTAGCTATTTTAGTTTAACACGTGTTGTCTTACTTTCATTATTTACGCATAGATTCCAAAACCACAAGCTCTATCAAAAAGTTAGAATGTTTAAACTTCTGAAACGAATATAATAAGTGCTTCCTACACTTAAAGCGTTTGCTTACTGATCTCGGTGTTGTATATCAATTGCGAATCAATGGCATTACTGAATAGAACTAGATTCAACTGCTGGTGGCTTTATGGTTATAAAAATGGAGTGGATCCACGTAAAATAAACGGTGTCTGAAATGAGACAATTTTAAGGGATTAGATATCTTTACAATTTAACACATACTTTATGGCTGATTTTGAAAAGATAACTCTATATTAATGTGTTATATTAATCTTTATTCATTTTTGTGCTATCTGTACATCAGTACTAAGGAAATGTAAAGACAGAAGTAGCTGGAAACTAAACATTTCTTTCAATTTTATTTTTGTTTTACGAGAGTTAACTTATAATTTATAACTTTTTGTCTAAAAGTGTTAATTAGATATGAGCAAAATATTAATCAGCATAGGTACAACATATATTAATGCTGAGCTTTTTTATAGAAATTGTGAAAAAATAGTTGTATAAGCTTTCTTCATATTAATATTCTTTACATTTAATTCACATGTATTGCATATTTAGTTATACTTATGAGTTTCTAAATGTATCATAATCTGCATACCAACTAGTTACTCATAATACACGGCATTACCAGATAAGCATATTGTTTGTGCATTCAATATATGATTAATATTACGTAACTTTAATAGATGAACATACGATTAACAGGAACAAGTTAAAAAATTAAGAAGTTACCGCATTCACAACGTGCTATGGGAACCTCTATACAGTGAAGACTCCCTGTGTTTATTGGCTTAATCTGAAAGAAAACAAATAAACATTAATATATTTCAACTTCTCTATCTTTTATGACTACGTTATACTTACGGAGTACAGATGGGACACGTCCCATACTGTGGCTTATTTAGATATAATGTAGCTAATATTTCTCAAGGGAAAGGGATGAAGTAAGAAAGAACTACACGAAGCTGTAGGCCGCTGAGCCGGGTAGAGGTCCCTAACAAACCCAGGTTCAATTCAGAGCTGTTAAGTATTAATGCTGGGTGCGTATATCACCGAATAGTGGTGCAGAGCTGCAATAATGGATTTTGTGCTAAAATGTTAAATGTTTTTAGAACATACTATAAACTGTGGATTGCAGAGATAATAAATAGGGGCAGCTGACTCGCCTCGTATAAGTAGTTACTGACGACATAATATGTCTCTTCAGAAGACGGTCTGTACCCCAATAGCTTCTTTACCTATCAATAGGTAATGGCATTTGAGGACACAATGAATTTGATTTTCAGTAGCATGGAAAACTGACCTAATCACAATGTTGTGGTGGATTAGTTATGGAGATAATATTTGTCCTATTCTCCAGCAGATATTCAAACTGCATCAACTGAGTTGTTTGCCATATGGTCCAAAATGTGTTTTGTACTAGGCTATTCTATACGATATGTACATCCCTTCTAAATTAACATTTCATATCAACGTTTTATTCTTATTTTATATAGAAATATAACTTCATCAAAATGTTTATGGAATACTACTAGTAAAAAAAAATGTTTGCTCTTATTTATAGTAATGATTTCTCCTCCACATACCGTGAATGATAGATATTTCTTGAAACTACATTCAACTTACCGCAGAGGAGAAGTGACTAGCCATTATCACCATAAGCATTAGTTTCTCCACGTGCATATTTTGGTAGCTGAAATAATAATAATAATAATAATAATAATAATAATAATAATAATAATAATAATAATAATAATAATAATAATAATAATAATAATAATAATAATAATAATAATAATAATAATAATAATAATAATAATAATAATAATAATAATAATAATAATAATAATAATAATAATAATAATAATAATAATAATAATAATAATAATAATAATAATAATAATAATAATAATAATAATAATAATAATAATAATAATAATAATAATAATAATAATAATAATAATAATAATAATGATGATGATGATGATGATGATGATGATGATGATGATGATGATGATGATGATGATGATGATGATAATAATGATAATAATAATAATAATAATAATAATAATAATAATAATAATAATAATAATAATAATAATAATAATAATAATAATAATAATAATAATAATAATAATAATAATAATAATAATAATAATAATAATAATAATAATAATAATAATAATAATAATAATAATAATAATAATAATAATAATAATAATAATAATAATAATAATAATAATAATAATAATAATAATAATAATAATAATAATAATAATAATAATAATAATAATAATAATAATAATAATAATAATAATAATAATAATAATAATAATAATAATAATAATTGATGTCTACATTGCATTCCAATGTTAAAATAAAAAAAATGTCCTGGAACACTTCAATTTCTATTCTCAGTTACAAAGAACTGTCAACACCACACGTGATATCAAGAACTTAAATTACAGTATCCCTTATTATGTTTTAGAAAATAAATCATATACATCCATAAAATCATATTCTCTTTCAAATATCACTTCAAATCTTTCAACATTACTATTCCAATTGGGATACAGTGCGGCAGTACAGACTAATTTGAAACTTCCGCCTTTACTTCTATAATAGGTATCTACTGATAAGAATTTCTCCTTTGGATAGATTAAGCAATGAAAGTATTATAGAAATCATAAATAACACATGCAGCCATACTTGATGATTTGTAAAATAAGAAATTGAAATAGTGATTACTTTAAACAAATGAAGGTAGAAGAAAAATAAGAAGACGAAGAAGAAATTCCAAGGTAGTGAACTTCACCAGAAAGAAGAAGAAAGGTCGTTCTGAATAATTTGTGGACAGAATGATACCCAGATATTCAATATCTATACTGGTTTTCGAGCACCTATGCACAATAATTCTCGAAGTTAATATGTACTTTATGCTAAAGTTTGAAGGCTCACGATACATGATTGCAATATGTTATGCACAAATATTTATAAACAAATTTGTACGTCGTGCCCCAATGTCGGTTCAAACTCAAAAAGTTTTTGATATAAAATTTTAAAATTAATCATATCAAATACTTTTATACTATATTAAAATCAACCTACGTTCATACAATTTCAAAGTAATATTCGACAACCAGAACACAGAGCTTTAACTTATATTGACTTCAACACTACACTGAAATACGAGTATGTAACTAGCAAAATATGTCGAATAATACTATTGATCACATTCATGCTTTTCCAAAGATACGGGTTGATTCTCAAAATGTGTTATTTTACATATCCCAAAGAAAAATCTAGGGACTCAAATTGAATATGTGTCCTGTTGAGGCTTGGGACCGCCCCGTCCAGTCCATTGATCTCCAACTTCATCGTCTCGAATGGTGAGACTACGTCAGGAGTAGCCCTACGTTCTTCAAGCCACAATCTCTGCCTTCTGATCAGTGATCATCTAAGATGTCTAATAGAGTCGGGCACTTCGCTATAAGACTGTTGGTCATGTTAGCTTCAAAGACATGTGGATTCAACATAATATCAACAAAAAGACCGCACTACACCGTTATTCTGACGGCACTTCGGTCATTAGCCTTGCGTATTGAATTTTGCGCTATAATATCTTTCAATGCTTTTTTGGTTCAAATGTTACTCGCTCAGGTTTATTTCTTGTATATTGGTCTTATTTCCTACACTTTCATTAGTTGCAACCAATTTGTTTGGACTACTCCATCCATTTTTCTGTTTTTAATTTCTTAAAGCATTTACTTTTATTATTATTATTATTATTATTATTATTATTATTATTATTATTATTATTATTATTATTATTATTATTATTATTATTATTATTATTATTATTATTATTATTATTATTATTATTATTATTATTATTATTATTATTATTATTATTATTATTATTATTATTATTATTATTATTATTATTATTATTATTATTATTATTATTATTATTATTATTATTATTATTATTATTATTATTATTATTATTATTATTATTATTATTATTATTATTATTATTATTATTATTATTATTATTATTATTATTATTATTATTATTATTATTATTATTATTATTATTATTATTATTATTATTATTATTATTATTATTATTATTATTATTATTATTATTATTATTATTATTATTATTATTATTATTATTATTATTATTATTATTATTATTATTATTATTATTATTATTATTATTATTATTATTATTATTATTATTATTATTATTATTATTATTATTATTATTATTATTATTATTATTATTATTATTATTATTATTATTATTATTATTATTATTATTATTATTATTATTATTATTATTATTATTATTATTATTATTATTATTATTATTATTATTATTATTATTATTATTATTACTTTTTCAATTTTGTAGGATATAAGTAATTTTGAAATCTAGCATTTCAATGCTAGAAAGTTTATTTGAAGCCGTATTTATTTTGTCAAACTCATGAAAACGCATATGACTTCTTTCTTCTATATTGTTGCCGTCGGGTGTCGATGTGTGTCCGTCGGAGTGCTATTGTTTCTCTGGATTACTGATGATAGGCAATATCTTGAATATCTTGATGCTATTATAGAATTTGTTTTGGTGCATATTTTGTTTTCAATTTATTTGTTTGTTTGTTTTCCCAATTTGTTTCGAGCTGTTAACTGTGTGCTGATTATGAATAAATTGTTCACTAAGTCTTTATGGTGATGCGCCAATTTTGAAATAGGTTTTATTACTAATGAGTTCGTGTGTGTTAGCAAACTGTTTAGAGTATAATAGAGATTTGAATTTTTTTTATTTTTGTTGTTGGGCCAGGGGGGGGGGGGGTTCATGGCGACTGATGACTTAAAAGCGCAGAACTGTTTGGTTTGATTTCACTAATAAACATACAATTTTTTAATGAATTGTCCTTCTGTCGATTACTTTATATAGTTACTTAGAATTCTCTTTGTATTGCATGAAATTCCAATCTTAATTTGAGCATAGACTTTTCCTCATAACAAAATATTTCTCTGTACCTATGCAATTACTTAATTAAGAACTTTGCCTCTTTGTTACTATTAACAATATCTCAAGTAATATCTCTGTAAATACCGTTTCAATTTTCATTCTCTGCTTTTGTTTGAGATGTGCTTTTATTGCTATAAGTTCAATAACTATTTATTATTAAACGATTTATGTTATCTAGGATAATTACTTTTAGCATGGGAGATGTTTGCTTATGTGAGTAGTGTTCAGTTAGTCCTTGCTCTACGTGTTGTCTATAACTATACCTCAACACTACGTATTACTACCATTTAAGGGCTTTTAATATTTGTTCCACGGAGCTTATTCCTTTAAGTGTATTATTGTGTACTCACTATCTTGCTTGGTTTATTCAATCACTATTTAAATAGCAATTGCACACGTTTCTTCTCTCCTCGCCGTCTTGTATCTTCAGCAACGGTCCAACACGTCTGCTGCCCATAAAGTCACAATGACGTCTGTTTAATCTGTGACATAATGCTTTCACTTCCGCTTTACAATAGACTGTTGAGGATATCCGCGGTACCCTTACCTAATCATGTTTCTCTGTTTGAATTATTTTACTATTTAATTATTACTTTAGCAGTAGTTGCGATAGTAATATTTAAATTACAATTGTATCATTTTTCGACATTGTTTAATATATATTTTATAATTGTGTAATTTATTTATTTTTGCAAAATAAGTTTAAAAAAATTTTTGTTTCACATTCTTTCTGCTTTGTATTTTATTGTTATGCTAGGCACCAGTTTTCATATTATATTATTTTAATTTGTAGATATTATTACATACATTAATAGGTGCTTGTAACGGTTTGGAGGTACCATCCCTGATACTCACCATTTTAATTTTAATGCAGCGGAAATTTATAAAACTAAGTCATATTTCTGATATTAAAATTAGGTTCTATCCTCAAAACTTTTTCCCTAATACTTGGATTCTTTATGCTTCCAAGTGTATGCAATAAAATGTGTCTGAAAAATAATTATTAATGTTAAAAAGAATTTAAAAAGAAAGCATATTTTACCAATAAAAGACAGAATAGTTACGATGGGTAGAGAAAAACATGTGCTTGTAGTACGTAATAATTTTCAATGATACAGTTTTTGAAGGGTACATGTGTGTCAACACATGAAGCTTTAGTTTCTATACCTTCTTATACGTAGCACGAAAAAACACTGTTATCCATCCAAAAATCCAATGTACGTGTGTGAGTGTTTTGTTCGTGGGCTTGTGAACATCGTAACTAAGAAACTAAAAGTGAGCAAGTGCTATATTTGGTATTTCAATACATCTTCGAAGAATACGGAATGAAGATTTTCTAGCTCCATTCTAGGCTTAACAAAGACTGTTTCAAACGACTTTATATTAAAACACCATAAGTTTAAGAAATTAAATATAATGCAGGTAGCTCGTAAAGTCGTTCTCTGTCTTACGTGTATTTTGTTTAATTCTGAATCAGGTAAACACCTCAGAGATTTCGTTAAAATTCATTAAGTTAATCATTTGGAAATATTCCTTCTTGTTGAATTATAATTTCCAAAGTACGGTTTTAGATGTTTTAGCCCACAGCATCATGCAAGGAGTAAACGATTGCAACTAAAACGCCGTCTTAATGAAACAATCAGATTTATAGGTTAAGTGCGAATATTCGTATAGGTGGTGACCATTTGTTATGCTACTGTACTTTTACTGATAAGTAATTGGTAACTTGAGTATGGCACTTTTCTTACCTAGTTATACGAACATTGATATCAGCTTAGAGACACGCGTAATATTTAGAAAATATTAGGTGGAAAATATGTTGGTTTTCTTTGGTTTGGCAATGCTATTTACTGGGTGCCATAGCTAGCGTTACGTACATTGCGAGCATGTATCAGTGTTCATTTGTTAATAAACAATCACAAAATGGAGATAACAAAATTTGAACTTAGAGCTGGAAACAAGATTATAAAGCCACTGCTGCAGCTTGAAGAATACATGGTGAACATAAAGTTTCAATCCATTATTGAGAAAACGTAATATTAGATTCAAACAAATACAGGTATTGTAAACCATATGACATGGTAACACATAATCCATGAACGCTTTTTCCTGCTCTCATTTAATATGACCACCTTCCACTTCCATACATGTTTCCCAGCGATGCACTGCTGCTTCAAACATTTTGTTCAGCATTGCAAGTGTGATGTTGCGCAATGCCTGCCTGATACGCTTCTTAAGAATGACAATGTAGGTGATGTTAACTTTGTAGGATTGTAATTTCACGTATTCCCATGCAAAAAAAAAAAAAAAAAAAAAAAAAATCAACAGATATCAGATCGGGGGAACGTGTCGCCCATATGTTGGGTGAACCCCTGCCAATCCATCGACGTAGGAATGTGGTATCCAGGTACTTCCGAACAATCAGTGCGAAATGAGGAGGGGCTCCATCCTGGTGGAAAACTACAGTTTCCAAACTGCCACCCTGCTGTAATTGTGGTTGAAGGAGCTGTTGTCGATTTTGTCAGCCCCAACCACACATTAACTTTTGGGATGTTTCGTTCCCACTTCATGACTGCATTTGGTTGTTCATCCGCCCACACTCTGCAGTTGCGTCTGTTATCATGCCACATGTGTGGTGCCTCATCGCTAAACTGCCATCAACAGGTTGTAACAGATTGTTCCGCGGCAAGCGTAGTCTTCCCATTCCAGTGCATGTCGAATTTGGAGGTGGTATGGCCGTTTTTTCAAAGTGGAATGCAGAATCTTCCACACTGTCGATTGTGGTATACGCAAATCTCGCCTTAACCTCCTGGTTGATGCTTTCGGACTTCCAGTCTCAGCATCGTTTACCTGGTACACAGTTTCATTGGTCATCCGAGGTCTATGCGAAAGTTTCACATCTTGCATGCTGCCTGTTCTCTGAAATTTCTGCATCAGTAGTTTGATATTAGCCTTTGTAGGACCGGGTTTATGGAATCTGCTTGAACCTCTTGATATGTAAATCCCCTCAAACGTGCAGAAACAGCAGCGATTCGTTATTCAGTTGACAGCATCCTTTAGATCTCCGGTAAAAGAAATTCAAAACCAACAATTTTCTCAAGAATGGATGAAGACTTTATGTTCACCCTGTATATGAAATGGAAGGAGAAGGTGTTGTCAATGAGCGTGTAGCACAACGATGGTTACAAATTTCAACAATGGAGACGGAAACACTAAAGATTTACTACGTTCTGGAAGACATATAGTATAGAATATTGAGGATACATGCCAAGTATTGGGAGAAAATTCGCAAAAAAGCACCCGTTGGCTTTCAGAAGAAATTGGTACATCAAAGCATAATGTCACGAAGCCGCTATCTACGATGGCGTGGCTTCTTTATACAAACACCCGGTAAATAAACAGATGGTTAGTGTATCACAGAGATAAAGGACTTGCCGGCCCAGATAGGGTTTCACACTTCTGGAAGGTGATATCATTAGATGCCTTGTTTATTCTAATCCTTGTTTCACATAAGCTTGCCCCGTATCTCTTAACGGTCACGTGACCTTATCACATCTCATTGGCTGCTGTTGTAGTATAGACTGGTGTGCGGTAAAAATTAGTTCGTTATTTAACATGGTGATATGTCTTTATATGTTGGAAGAGAATTGTCAAATTTATATATTCGTAACCGTTTTAATGAAATGTATTACGCAACAGAGTTGATTTACCTAACGTGCATGTTAACTCTTAAACTAAGTAAAGAGGAGGTTCCTTTGCTCTCAAGCACATGGCACGATAGCACGTGATTTAGCGGTAGTGATGACGTATTTGTTTATATGACTTTTATCACTGACCTTGTTTTGAACTGGATTAGTCATATATCGCCATTCGACGGTGTGTTGTGCGAGTGCGAGAGATAAATTATTTTATTGATCGTTTATTGCGGGTGTACTTATTATATGTATAATGGCAGAGTCTACCGCCAGTTTTTCGCTGAAGCAAGGCAAGGTGAAACCTTCACAAAGCGGCGAAAAAAGAATTGTGCTGCGTGTGTTTAATGCACTCACAGAGAAGAATCCGTCTTTGTCAGTGAGAGAAGTCGAACAGTTGTGCTCTGAACTTACAGGTGTGTTAGATGCGAGGGAAACATCGCGATATGAAGTTAGGCAACAGGAAAACTTACCACATCAGGGGCGATATTGCTGTGTGGCGAAGACGTTATTTAAGGACAATCAGACTGTACCGGGATACAAGTCGCAAAATATACTACGTTGACGAGACTTGGGTGAATGCAGGACACACGACAAGTATGGCGTGACACGACTTTTAAGACTGAAAGACAAGCATTTTTGCAAGGTATGTGTGCTGGTTTAAAAAACCCCAGCGGAAAAGGCCGAATGCTTTTATTATAAACTTGTTCCAGTTTCATTGGTCATTCATTCAGTTTACTTGCTCAGTTTCATTATAAACTTCATTATTTTTGCATGCCTTCATATTCTTATCTATATGATTTTATCTATCGTCCTGGCAATTATTATGACGTTTACTGCAGGTTCAAATGAAATGTAACGGGAAGGCACCGCCTATGGCCTATGGCGCGAAAGCATTAGCCAATTAGGATGAGGGGGAAGGTAGTTGCACGCGGAGTGATACATATCAGCGGGGCAAGGTTATATGAAACAGAGATTAGAAACATCTAGTGATTGTACAGAAGTCTCGAATTATGAATGAGGTATTTAAGGAAGTGACGAGTTGTTTAACGAGAGTGTTGTAACGAGAGCTGATCAGAACGTTGTTTGTTATTGTCATCGACCTTGGAAGTTTGTGTTGTACAGTTATATAATGTTGTTACGTGAGAATTGAACAGTGTATTCTACGAAAATAAAGAACATTTAGAATTTTGGCAAATTGGACTTTTAATTCTACGCATCCACAAAGTCACATACATCGCAAAATTAAGGCACTTGGAAAATCATACAGAGGATGTAGATCTGTACCTCGTGAACTGAAACCTCAACAGGCTGAACTTAGAATGGATATCTGTCGTCAACTTATCCGTAATCCCATGGATGATAGATTTGTCAGGAGAATTGTCACTTATGATGAAAAATGGGTGTACAACCGAAGCCCCGATGCCTCTAAACAGTGACTTGATACCCGCTAATCTGACAAAGTCATAGTTAAAAAAATTACAGTTTGATCACAAATTAATGTTGTGTGTCTAGTGGAATTTTGAAGTTTTGATTCACTGGGGGTTTGTTCCAAACGGGCGGGCAATTGATGCAGATCTTTATTCTCAACAAGTGGAACGAGCTTATGAAATTTTGAAACGGAGATACCCAGCATTAGTTAACCGAAATAGATCTCTATTGCAACAGGACAATGTAATATCCCATACTGTATGAACAACTATGGAAAAATGCAGGAATTGGAAGGAATGAACTGTTACCACACCCAGCATACAGCCCTGGTCTTGTGGCCACGCCGTGGCTCAGTGGTTAGACCGCTTGGCTCTCACCATCTCACCAAGGCGGCCCGGGTTCGATCCCAGGCGACCGCAAAGTGAGATTTGTGGTGGACAACACGGCGTTGGGGCGGGTTTTCTCCGGGACCTCCGGTTTCCCCCGCCATCTCATTCCACCGGTGCTCCATCTTCAGCTCATGTATCATCAGTGTCACAGCCTGCGGTGCCGTATGTAGTAAAAGCGGGCGTTAAACACTACACAACAACAACAGCCCTGGTCTTGGACCATCAGATTATTATATTGTCATGGCAACAGGCATAAAAGTTTCGTTACAAAAAAGAAAACAGTAAGCGGATAAAGTTTCATGGTAATAATGAGCCTTGCTAAGCAGTTAATGATAGCGTGACTATTGTAAACAAGCGCCGGCAAGCAAAGATAACTGAGGTAAAGGGCTTGCCAGCATAGGCTTCTGGAATGTCATAGAATATTTGGTTTCCTTATTCTTCCGGAAATTTCTGGACTGATAGAGTTTGTTAGGGTTCTGGTTTATTTTAGAACAATCTAGAATTACGAATTAGGTATTTAAGGACGTGACGGGTCCTGTACGCCTGCGTGGTCTGGGCCAACACCTCCAAAACCACCCTAAAATACCTCCAAACCTTACAAAACCTCTCCTTACGTAAAATCCTATCTGTCCCTATCCGCACGACTACTGCCACCCTTCATCAAGAAACCCATATCCCCTACATCACAGAGGCCGTAATAAAATGAGCTTCTTCCATCTGGGCGCGCATACGGCAACATAGCAATTAAAAAATTAACAACATTGGAAAGGTGAACCAAAACACCGTAAGCATGCATGCATAAAGGTATTCTAATGCCACCGTTACACCACAATGTGCGCCCAAGTCCTTCCGGCCCAGACCTTTCCCCATATGCGGAGGCCGCCACCAAAGCAGCCCAGGAGACAGCAGCACGCTGCCGCACGGAGCAGTGTGTGTGTGTGTGTGTGTGTGTGTGTGTGTGTGTGTGTATGTGTGTGTGTGTAAATAAAAGTGCAAAATAAGCGGGTGTAAATATTGTACATAACAGAAAAAGGACACTGAATGACACTAACTTAATAAAACTGTTCACGGTGGGCTAAGAAAGGTCACCGTATGAGTTTTATATATACTCACGTAGACAATAAGCGTTTAATTCCCAAAATATAACCTCAATGAAAATGTTAGCCTGTAAGCCGGGCTCCTTTGTACCGGCATCAGGCCATGAAACAGAAAATAAGAACCTGAAACCTGAAAAGTGAGTAGTTGTAAACAGAGTGAGTAAGCAGAGAGAACAGCTGAGAGTGTTGTTGTTGTAAAGACAGCTGTAAAACAGTTGCAAGTTGTGAAACAGTGTTGTGAACGAGATACAGCTGGAAGTGTTATTGTAACGAGAGCTAATGATGTAATCCGCTGTCACTGTTTGTTATTGTCATCGACCTTGAAAGACTGTGTATACGTGATGTAATGTTGTTACGTGAGAATTGAACAGTGTATCTCTACGAAAATAAAGGAGGTTTTTAATTTCTGCAAGTGGGTCTTTTAATTCTACGAACCCACAAAGTCACAGTATTTTGCGATCCATGGTCCATTTTCTATGTGGAAGAAATTTTGAAGCAGTGCAAGTGGATGTCACCGAATTCCTTGCATCAAACTACCATCGTGGGATAATAAACCTCGCTGAGCAATGGCTCAGTATCATAGAATCTAATGATCTATGCTTTGATCAATTGTCAGAACACAGTTCAAAAAAATGTTTTTCTTAAGAAACGATATTACTTATGAGATAGTACCTGTAAAAGCATCCCTTTACAAGTCCAGTGTGCTCAAAAAGGACCCTCCATGAAACCTTTAGAAACATATCCTGAAATTTCCACAAATGCTAATAGTTGATGCAGTAATCTCAGTGGTCAATTTTCCAAATTTAATGAATCAAGTGTGTTGTTTTGATGCACGAATTTCAAGAGAGTTTCTTGTACATCCCTAAGCATAAAACTGTTTTATCACAGAGCACAGTATTTCTTTGGACAGTCAAAATGTGACATAATACACTGATACGTTTAACGATTGTTTATCAGAATAACTCGGCCCGGAACAACACTCGAGCAGCTTTAAGCTATATATCAGAAATCCTTATCAGGGAACATGACATTGCAGTGGACGTCCACTGTTACGTCTTCTGTGTTTGATATTTTACGACACAACTGACACAAGCGACTTTGGAACTGAATTTAGTGACTGGGCTGCTTTCAGAATGCACAAGCTACTATTTTTTCACACATTAACACACGTGATCTTTCAAAATATGTTTGGTAAACTATGATTATTGATAGTAAATGGTGCGAGAGAAATGCAAGGGATTATGAATATTTCCTTTCTCTAGAAGGTATGTAAGGGAAGTACAGCACTGATCCAAATAGTCCCTGTTAGTTATTTCACTAATATACAAGATTGGACCGAGCGGGATGGTTCAGACGGTTTTGTCTGTGGCCCGCATTCGGGAGGCCCGAGTTCGATTCCCGTGGCCGACCTACCTTCCCATGGGTTTTTTCGGGGTTTTCCCGGGTCGCTAGGCGAATACTGGGTAGTTAATTACATCTCCCGAATTTCTTGTCCCTCCAATTCATCTCCATTATCATTTCATATTATCTCTCTCATCTGGTGGTCTCTTTCAGGGTAGAAATGTCGGCAGGTGTCTCGGCGGTGCATGGCAGGATGATATGCCCGAGGAAACCTACTTCCTCCTCCAGTAGGTCGGTTAACGGTCTCCGCTCCTCTGCTGGAACCACTTGGGACCGCCAGCCAGGGACCTTCTGGGCTCGGAGCGCCTGCCTGAGACCATTAGGGCTCGTTGCCGTCCCGCTGTAGAGGAGCGAGTTCGTTGTCCTGGCCTGTCGGGGGAAGTCTCTATCCAAGTAAACTGTAGGGACCCTACCCTCTGTACTGTCGTGGCTCCTTAGGTCAACCGCCCTATGTCTCCTTCGCCTCATCCTTCCTCCCGTGGGTATCCCCACTTGGGGGCACAGGAACAATGCGCTCAGCATGGTAGCCTACGTACCGAATCCCCTCCGTAATGAAATCCCGGTCTCAATCCCAATATATAGGATTAATACATACACTAAAGTCAGAATTCTCTAACATCTAAACTGATTTAGGAAAACTATAAGTTTGTGAGTGCTCCTCTGAGAGAAAGAAACAAAGGAGAAAGAGTAAGAAAAGATAAAGACAAAGCACCACAACTAAAACTTAAAATTCGAATGGATCTTAAACTTTAAACATTAAACCTATTTCCGTCACTTATACAGAGTAAGTATAGAAGCTGGTGTATTTTATAAAACATGCATAACAACATCTTTTTCCGAAAATATATGTTTCGAGGTCCCGTTAATCCCAATAAACCCAAGTCGTATAGGCCTATTTGTTTATTGAATACCACTGGAAAAGTGTCTGAACAACTGATAAACAAAATATTGTGTGGAAAGATAGAGTCAGACTGAAAATTTAAATGTCATAGCCGGGATTTGAACCACGGATCTTCTCGTTGCTGTCCAGCGGCTCCAACCATTGAGCTACTATGGCCAACGTGCCGACATGACATTAAATTCTCCAACTGATTCGTGTTTTTCCCGGTAAACCACTAGGAGTTCTTATAAACACATGAGGCCGCTACCAGTGCAACCAGAAGATCCGTGGTTCAAATCCCGGCTATGGCATTGAATTTTTCAGTCAGACTCTATCTTTCCATACTTTATCCTTCACACGGCCAGTGTGAAAGAACAATTAATTTCCAAAATAATTGTGGAATATAGGTACATGACTGGGATACATGAGGATCAATTTGGTTTTGGAAAAGGGTAGACCACCGAAGATCACATTTATAAAATACTAGACATGCTGTATAGAACCACTAGTAAATATTTAACCAGCATATTTATTAATAACTATGGTGCTTTCGATAATTTATAGTGCTTGTTCTTTTCTGAAAGATGAAGGCGTTAAAATTATTCAAGAAACCTATAAAATATTTTATTGGATTATTCCAAATGTAAAAAAGTATAACTTCAAGGTGTGAATAGGTGCATTTATAAAGATATAACTAAAGAATGTCCTCAAGGCTCAGTCCCTGGGCCGACGTTTTGAGGTATAGTAATGGAAACTTTATTGGAACAAGTGCAACAGAACCCAGACGTAAGAAGGCCCATAGCTTATGCTGATGATGTGGAATTTTTGATAGATGAAAATTCGAGATTTGAATTGAAAAAGAAAACCAGAACTTTAACGTGTATATTAGAACAATGGTGTCTAACATCATAATTATATATTGCTTCACAAAATTCAAGCTATGTGCTATTAAAAGGGAATTAAAAAATGATCCCACAATTAAGGTAAAAGGTGAAAATAGTAAACTCAACTCAGAAGTTAAATATCTGGGCCTAGTTTTAGATGCGGAATTAATTTTTTTAAATGTTTGGATTACATAAGGAAGAAATCTGAAAATTTTATGCTAAAACTAACAAGGATACTACAGACAAAATTTTAAATTCCACTAAGAATCATAATTATGTGCCATTACACAATTTTTGACTCGATAATTACTTATGGAGTGGCGGTTTTGGGCCACAAAATGAATATTAGAACGAGGAAGTTGATTCAAAGTTCACAACGAAAAATTGTATTGGGACACACGGGCTGCATGTACAACACCAAAAATGGCCACATTAATAACCATCGGAATATTGCCGATTGACTGCTTAATCCAACTAAGAGGGGCAACGTTTTGCTTAAAGAGAAACAATTTGGATAAAGTACAAGACATTTTGGGAGAAATATGTAGAACAGTACGAGATATTAGAAAGAAAATCATACGAGACTGGCAGCGTGAGTGAAACGAAGCAACTGTGGGAAGACATACGTTTGAACTGTTTCCCGATATTAAAGAAAGATTGCATTTAACATACATAAATCCCACGAAAAAAACCATTCATTATTTTACAGGGCACGACCCTATGGGACGTACTGGATGAAAATTAAGAAACGCACCAAATTGTAGCGCAACAGACTTTCTTGAACACGTACTTTTTTAATATAATTTATCATATTTCGCAATATACATACACTGGAGATAACTAGTAAACTTAGGGGTATTTCAAGATATGAGGGTTTAAGCTTTTGTATCCGTTTAGAATGAATTTTGAGTATTATATAACTTAGTAATGGACTTCAAACGCATAAATAATTACGTTTTAATTATAAAAAACATAAAACCTGCTGACAACCGTGTGGAAAACTTCGAAACTGTGTGGACAGGAACAATTGGATTTCAATTCCAACTCCTTAACCACACGGACACCACAGCTGTGTTCATGCAGTTATTTAGTATTGGATTTCAAGCCAAACAATCATTACATTGTAAGTTTAAAAAAAAAAAAAAAATAAACGACAGGATTTGAACCTGTGCTGGTAGAACCCATTGGATTTCAAGTCCAACTTCTTAACTACTCGGACACCGCAGCTGTGCTGACAAAGTAATTTACTATTCGATTTTCAAGTACAAGAATCATTATATTTTAAGTACAAAATTCTAAACGCTGCGGACAGGATTCGAACCTGTGCGGGTAGAACCCATTGGATTTCGAGTCCAACTCCTTAACCACTGGGACACCGCAGCTGTGCTGACAGAGTAATTTACTATTAGATGTCAAGTATAAGAACCATTATATTTTACGTCCAAAAAGTACAAAAAAAAGTAAACGCTGCGGACAGGATTCGAACCTGTGCGGGCAGAACCCATTGGATTTCAAGTCCAACTCCTTAACCACTCGGACACCGCAGCTGTGCTGACAGAGTAATTTACTATTAGATTTCATGTATAAGAACCATTATATTTTAAGTACAAAAAGTACAAAAAAATAAACGCTACGGACAGGATTCGAACCTGTGCGGGTAGAACCCATTGGATTTCAAGTCCAACTCCTTAACCACTGGGACACCGCAGCTGTGCTGACAGAGTAATTTACTATTAGATTTCAAGTATAAGAACCATTATATTTTAAGTACAAAAAGTACAAAAAAATAAACGCTACGGACAGGATTCGAACCTGTGCGGGTAGAACCCATTGGATTTCAAGTCCAACTCCTTAACCACTGGGACACCGCAGCTGTGCTGACAGAGTAATTTACTATTAGATTTCAAGTATAAGAACCATTATATTTTACGTCCAAAAAGTACAGAAAAGTAAACGCTGCGGACAGGATTCGAACCTGTGCGGGCAGAACCCATTGGATTTCAAGTCCAACTCCTTAACCACTGGGACACCGCAGCTGTGCTGGCAGAGTAATTTACTATTAGATTTCAAGTATAAGAACGATTATATTTTAAGTCCAAAAAGTACAAAAAAGTAAACGCTGCGGACAGGATTCGAACCTGTGCGGGCAGAACCCATTGGATTTCAAGTCCAACTCCTTAACCACTCGGACACCGCAGCTGTGTTCACTTAGTAATTTAGTATTGTATTTCAAGATTAAGAA
Organism: Mantis religiosa; assembly: GCA_030765055.1. Classification (NCBI taxonomy): domain Eukaryota; kingdom Metazoa; phylum Arthropoda; class Insecta; order Mantodea; family Mantidae; genus Mantis; species Mantis religiosa. The sequence continues at coordinate 61,498,205 of CM060947.1, read as the reverse complement.
TCATATTATAAGTACAAAAAATTAAGCGCTGCGGACAGTTTTCGAACCTGTGCTAGAAAAACCCATTGGATTTTATGGCCAACTCCTAAACCACTCGGACACCGCAGCAATGATAGATGTATCTTTTCAAGTAAAGTTTATGTGTCTCCATCCTCTCGCTGCTTTCTTTTTATTATCTTATTTTTTAACAGGCTGTATAGATGTCATTTTCTAACAGCCATTCTCTTCATTTCTCTCTGTAACTTCTTGTTTTGAAGATATCGAACTCATGGCAACTTGACAATTAAGTGAAAATTATTTCTGTTAAACAATCCGAATAAGTAAAACATGGATTAAACCTGTTATCCTCCAGTGGCAACCCTGTAAAGGATTTAAAATGAGGGAGGGAGTTATAAGAGATTTAAGGTCACAAGCGTGGGGCTAAATGCGTAGGGTTTCTCAGTTTCTTTTTGTATTAGTATTCAAGGGTATTTTGTATATAGTTCTCGGCGAGTTTAAGTTGTTATATTAATTTACCATTTGAGAAATAGTGACTTGTTGCTTGTTAAGAAACATTATTAAACAACGGTAGGTATGTAGAGGTTTATAACCAAAATGTAACACATTTTTCTGATGCTGTTTAGATTTACTTCAGCAGTTTTAATTCCCTTTCCGGCTGAGTCCAAAATACTCGTACAATTAACATAAATAGCCGTTAAAATGTGTACATTTGTTAAACTGTAATTGTGAATATATTAGAAGCGATCGTTTTACTGTAATATAAATCTAAATGGCGTTTGCCATATTGTGAAATTCTGTTGATGTGTGTTTATAGATTTGTATTTACAGAATGAGACGAATGTAAGTCTAAAACAAGGAAGAACGCATTAAACCTTATTCGTTTCTTTCTGAACAGTGTATATGTGTTATATACACAGAGTTCATGTGTTCTGTGAAAGGGCTTGTGTAGATACAATGTTTTTGAAATATTTATGAAAGTGATTTTAATCGTACAGACTCTCTTAAGAAACTAGACCGTACTATTTTAACTCTTTCAAACCAAAATGCAAAATTAATAGATTTCATATATGGAATTGTGTGGAGGTTTGGATTTATATATTTCAGATTTTGATCCTAGCACATTCTTAAAATGCATTTCTAAATGACAATAACCATGGTGTACTTTATTAATATTTGAGAAATAAGAACTGAAAAAACTACGTTTATCTTAGTAGCAAGAATTCATGTGGTATAGTCACATTTATGAAGACCTCGTATCACATTTTAGGGAATATGTTTATATATGGCTGAACAAAAGTCCAACAGAACTCCATGCGTAACAAACGCGAGATAATGTCATTTTCGGCACAAAGATTCCCCATGATCCCACTAGGGGTTTACACCTCGTTGTATTTAAGCTTCTCTAGTTTTGTTAAAATGTAGTTTTTATATGAATTGTATATCATATGCTGTGATAATGTTTGTATTCTTGGTATCGAGAACCATGTAATTTTATTTTGCTTCGTATAATTATATAGGTAAATTATATTAGCAATACGAGATGCATTACCTCGTAGCACTACTGAGGTGACGTATGTCAGGCATGTATTAACCCGGATGTCACGACTGAAGTAGTACTAAGTGGCACCCAAAAGTTGATAAATCTTAGAAATCTAAATAAAGAATTTTTTTAACCTTGCAACATTTGTTGATTTGTACACAGATTTCCTCCGCAAAAGAAAGCCAGACAAGAGGCCGCCCTATTCTGGCACCATCCTTAGTTTATGGAACGATGTAAACAAAAGCGCGTCTACTGTGCAACATCATCGAATGTTTAGCATTGTAACTCTGTGCGGATAAAATATATCTTTCGCATATCAGTTTTAAAGACTTTATATCCAATGTAAAAAATAAAAACAATTTCAGATTATTACAAATGCAAACTCAAACAGTAATTAATTAGTACTTTATTTAGTAAATGTAAGATCGAGTGTGCCTCGGTAGCGTAGATGGTAGCGTGTCTGCCTCGCGTTCAAGAGGTCCCGAGTTCAAATTTCGGTCAGGGTGAGTTACTTGGATAAAAAATTTTCCGGGGTTTTCCCTTATCCTTAAAGACGAATGTCGGATAGCTCTAAGCTCCATGAACCCTGGTCTCATTTGCGCATTATTTCACCCATTTCATTCCCCGGCCGATATAACTTAAAGTTGGAGGACGTAAAATTAAAAAAAAAAAAAAATCGAGTGCACGCTGTGCTTGCGCAGTTTAAAAGAGAAGCAAGTGAGAGGATCAGTTTAAAACATGGCTGCTTCCGTGCAATATGTAAAACATCTCAGAGGGAAACGTTAAAAAGTGTTGAAAAACAAATTATATTGAACGTGTTTTGAAGTAGTGTGAAAAATAGCCAACCTTATAATTGAGGACGTTGTTAATTTGTCAGTAGAAGTAACTGTAGGTTTTGAATTTGTGAACAGAAACAGAAAAAATATAATTGTTGAGCGTTTTTTCATTTTTTTGGTGTAATTTACGTCCTCCAACGTTAAATCATATCAGACGATGAATGGAATGGATGAAATGATGCTCAAATGAGTCCGGTGTCCATGGAGCTTAGACTTACCTGACATTCGTCTTGCAGGACAAGGGAAAACCTCCGAAAAAACCTTATCCAGGTAACTCACCCTGACCGAGATTCGAACTCGGGACCATTGTTGAGCGTAAAGAGATATTGTAGTGGCGAAGGAAGTATCAAAGTAAAGTTCGGAAGTGAAAGTCGTTTAAGGAGTATGTCCGTTGTCAGAATCCAATCAGCTACGAAACAATTATACAGGTATTTTTTTTTTTTTCAGTTGCATGCCAGTACAAATTTCAAGTCATGCCAAAGTGACTACACGCACTGTTATTCCCCAGAAAGACGCGTGCCTTAATTTTTAATTTATAAGTAAGGTGAGGTTATGTGAAGAAATCAAATGTTTGAGTAATTGTAAGAATTCACTCAACTTTTAGCGTACAAAAGGAAAAGTACTGTCGCGGTGACGCGCACAAAATGTTCGGCGTGGAGAGATAACGGACGGATAGTGTATCACGGAGATAAAGAGCTTACTGGAACTGATAAAGATAGCACGGAGATAATGGTCTGCCAAAACAAATAAGTGACGTAAATGGAACATTCTAGTAACATCTTGATTGATAGAGAACAGTCAGTCTCTCTCTTTTTTTTTAGAACAGTCGAGAGTTATCAATATATGTATTTAAGGAAGTCGCGACTCGCCAACGGACAGTCATAAACAGAGTGGTAAACAGAGTCGTAACGAGAGTTATAATCAGAACTAAGTATCGTGTGCCTGCACTTGTGTTTAGAGAATTAGTTGTTTGTTGTGATCAACGACCTTGGAAGTTTGTAATTGTGTATGTGACGTAATTCTGCTACTGCAAGGATTGAAAAAGCGTGTATTTTTACGGAAATAAAGAACATTTAGAATTTCTGTAACTTGGACTTTTAATTCTACGAACACATAGTAACAATATATTACACAGTAGACACATCTTTGCAATTAATCTTAACGTAAAAGTGCTATCGCATAAGCTACTCAAACATCTTAAACGCCAAAGCAAAACTTTGCATAGAAGTTTGTTGACAGCGCACAAGTTTGCACTTGGGAATAATATAGCGCTAGTATTCCTTCCAATCACAGTCACCGGCGGAGTAATACATTTACTCGCTTTGTTTGTATCTCCCCATAAACCAAAGGAAGACAGTTTCGAGAATTGTGACGTATTTTAGCCGGGAACGAGGCCTGCACTGCGTGGGGCGTGTACTACCAAGTTGCATATATAAATGAGTACAGAATCAGAGGGTTCAGTCATGTGCAGCGTACTCGATGACAACAATGTAACCGCCACGTACCAAATGGAACAGTTAAATGTACAATGTGACGATTTATTGAAGGACAAATATACACACAAGAAAGACCTGGCTGATTTTTACAAGAATGTCCCCCAAACCAGATTTCCGAGGTTGTATTCACTTGCAGCACGGATATTGCGTATGTTTGGCTCGACATATATGTGCGAACAATTTTTATTTCTGTTATGAAATTAGCTGAAGTCCAAAGTAAAAAGTACCTTGTCGGATCACAATCTAACATGCAGCCTTCGATTACAAATTTCCCAGACATTACGTCCTGACATTGATAAACTAGTTACAGAAAAACGAAACAAAGTGTCGGAAAATGTCCACATAATTCTGTACTGAGCGGGTCTCCTCTAATTTGCAGAGAAAATTACTTTATGTTTTATTTTGTCTAGTTTGCAACATGCCTGACCTTCAGATAAACTGCGAGTTGAAGTTTTATACATTTTCTCATAGCACAGAGCTAAAATATAATTGTTTATAAGCTGTGACCAATTGTATAATTAAGGCAGTCATCATTAATATTTGATACCGAAATTAAAGGATTGCAATAAGCAAAGAATCATGATGGATTTCAAAGGAATGTTCGTTCTTTGTTACAACACGTGCAAGGGCAGTTGAGTCGAATAGCAGTTTGGGAGGATAGTTGTTATAAAAAGAGAAATGTAAGAAACAGTGTCCTTAGCAGATTTCTAAAGGGGAGCACTTGACTTGTTGAATGAGGTATTCTTCGGTCCCTAATAATAAGGACAATGACAAAATGGTCACAAAGGGAATCTTTGGTTGAATTAAGGGGGCCTTCCGAAAGTGAAAGTGACATATACACCCACACGCGCAGCTGTGGACAACAGTCTTCGGAGTCAGGCCGATTAGAGCACTTCGTGGCTGGCAAACCATTAAAACAGTCCGAGGCGTGAGGGCGATTAGGGCAGTCCTCTTGTTCTGTCTTGGGCCAGGCATACCAGAAATGAGAGAATATATTTGTCGGTTCATATATACATGAGGAACGAATAAAGTTTACCGAGTAATAAACATTCCGCCTTCAGTAACTCTAAACAGGGATATTGGTAACCCTTGGTCGGCAACTTAAAGTTTGATGTTCGGATAAAAGAATCAGTCAATAAATCAGTTTGAAACGGCCATTCCAGTGTCAATAAAACCATCCTTCTCACACATATCCACGCATACCCTGTGATTATCCTCATTTCTTTACCCTGAGCCAATATTCTTGTTTCAAATTGGCGTCCCAACGTGGAACTGTGCGCCCTTGTTAAATTGTCGTTTTGAATTGGCGCCCCAACGTGGAACTGTGCGCCATCCACAATATACTATAGTTTCACATTACAACACTCAAGATGTAGGTTGTACATATTAATACCCAATATCTGTCTTTCCTACGCTGTCGGAACCCCAAAACATCAAACTGTTTCCTTCCTCACTTTGTTCTCGGGCAGCCAGCCAGGTGAAAAGATGATTATATATTGTGACTTTGTGGTTTTGTGAAATTAAAAGTCCAGTTGCACAAACTAAACCGTTCTTTATTTCCATCGAATTACAGTTGGTACACGTATCACACACAGTTACGTAACACTTACAATTACGATCCACTCTCACAATTGCGTCTAATCAGCGTCAACTCGCTCTCTCGATCTGACTAAGAACTCGGGACTGCGGACTGAGAACTGAGAACCGCCTGAGTCGTCTAACGCGGCGCTTATATAGCCAAATTGCTGCATTTCGAAGTTTCGCGGTTCGGAACATCATCCCGATTGTTCCAGACGTCAGGCAGAGCGGAAAGAGACGGTACAGCGGCTCATGATGCCTTTCCAACCATCCCCTGAGTGAACGCCACAAGATAAATGGGTAGGCGTAGCTGAATACCTCCTGTCGCCCACCCAGGTGCCAGGTTGGTTGTGCCTTCCGATAACTGGGTGACAATATCAACGTTTCGGGAGTATGCATCTCTCCCATAATCAGTATATTTATAAAATGTTATAACCACAAATGAAATACTGAATGTAACACAACTATAAACAAAGACAAAACACGATCAAAATTCGCATTACTGAACAAAAGACTATTTTCAGTAAATTAAATGCCAGGTCAGGAGATGGCGTGAGTATAGAAAATTGTGTCAAAGAAACGTAACTACTTAACTTGATTATCAAGCTGTATTGATCTTTGCTTAATTTTAATTAATCTTAATTTTGTCTTTTGTTCAGTAATGCGAATTTTTATAGTGTTTTGTCTTTGTTTATAGTTGTGTTATATCCAGTATTTCATTTGTGATTATAACATTTTATAAATATCCTGATGATGGGAGAGATGCACACTCCCGAAACGTTGATATCTAATCATCTTTTCACCTGGCTGGCTGCCCGAGAAGAAAGAGAGCGTATTCGTCGCCAGGAAAGCTTCAGGTCTTATTTTGTTTCCTTCCTCTTGGGCAGCAGAAATCAGTGTGGTGACGTCACACGCTAACCTACCTTTCGTTCGGGAGCATATTTGGCGGTTAGAGCTGTCGGAGCTGACGTCACACCGCCAACTTCCCCTGCAATAAACTGAGGACGGCTCCGTTATAATATTCAGAGATGAATGGCACGGAGAAGCTGTATAGTATCAAGAGTATAGTTCCACATAATTAAGTGCCTGATTTGAAAGACGTCGTTTCTGTACATCTCTCTTTTGCATCAAATATTCAAAATCTTGTAAACCGTAAATCATATCAGAAAGAAGCACCTCAGAAGCAGCATGCGGATTAATCAGAAGTGAAGTATGAATTTATACATATTACGCAATAATGATACTACCTCTGGAATTTAGTAAACACGAACGGATACGTCATTTTGTGTCAGTAGGTGGAAGGAGGCTTCGCATTTCTTGCTTGTACTAGAGCACGCCTGGACTAAACTTTTTATTCATAATATAAGTAAGATTCATGTAAGTTATAGGCTGTGCCATACTTTGCTGATTTTGCATACCTCGAAGACTGCCCTAATAAAGACAACAAACAGGAGAAAAGCAAACCAAGCATCACAGCTATGCTCAACCATTAATCAAGTATCTTATTTCAACAACATGAATAATTAAGTTTTAATTACAAAAAACGTAAACGCTGCGGACGAGATTTGAACCTGTGCGGTTAGAACCCCTTGGATTTCCAGTCCAACTCCTTAACCACACGGACACCACGGCTGTCCTGGTAGAGTAATTTACTATTCGATTTTCAAATATTAGAATCATTATATTTTAATAACAAAAGACGCTGCGGACAGGATTCGAACCTATGCGGGTAGAACCCATTGGATTTCGAGTCCAACTCCTTAACCACTCGGACACCGCAGCTGTGCTGGTAGAGTAATTTACTATTGGATTTTCAAGTATAAGAATTATTACATTTTAAGTAAAAAAATACTAAACGCTGCGGACAGGATTCGAACCTGTGCGGGTAGAACCCATTGGATTTCAAGTCCGACTCCTTAACCACTCGGACACCGCAGCTGCGTTGGCAGAGTAATTTACTATTGGATTTTCAAGTATAAGAATTATTATATTTTAAGTGAAAAATACTAAACGCTGCGGACAGGATTCGAACCTGTGCGGGTAGAACCCATTGGATTTCGAGTCCAACTCCTTAACCACTCGGACACCGCAGCTGTGCTGGTAGAGTAATTTACTATTGGATTTTTAAGTATAAGAATTATTATATTTTAAGTGAAAAATACTAAACCTGGGGACAGGATTCGAACCTGTGCGGGTAGAACCCATTGGATTTCAAGTCCGACTCCTTAACCACTCGGACACCGCAGCTGTGTTGGCAGAGTAATTTACTATTGGATTTTCAAGTATAAGAATTATTATATTTTAAGTAAAAAATACTAAACGCTGCGGACAGGATTCGAACCTGTGCGGGTAGAACCCATTGGATTTCGAGTCCAACTCCTTAACCACTCGGACACCGCAGCTGTGCTGGTAGAGTAATTTACTATTGGATTTTCAAGTATAAGAACTATTACATTTTAAGTAAAAAATACTAAACCTGGGGACAGGATTCGAACCTGTGCGGGTAGAATCCATTGGATTTCAAGTCCGACTCCTTGACCACTCGGACACCGCAGCTGTGTTGGCAGAGTAATTTACTATTGGATTTTCAAGTATAAGAATTATTATATTTTAAGTAAAAAATACTAAACGCTGCGGACAGGATTCGAACCTGTGCGGGTAGAACCCATTGGATTTCGAGTCCAACTCCTTAATCACTCGGACACCGCAGCTGTGCTGGCTGAGTAATTTACTATTGGATTTTCAAGTATAAGAATTATTATATTTTAAGTAAAAAATACTAAACGCTGCGAACAGGATTCGAACCTGTGCGGGTAGAACCCATTGGATTTCGAGTACAACTCCTTAACCACTCGGACACCGCAGCTGTGCTGGCAGAGTAATTTACTATTGGATTTTCAAGTATAAGAATTATTATATTTTAAGTAAAAAGTACTAAACGCTGCGGACAGGATTCAAACCTGTGCGGGTAGAACCCATTGGATTTCAAGTCCAACTCCTTAACCACTCGTACACCGCAGCTATGAGCAGTAAACCACAAAATGAACATGAAGAAGACTGTGCCTCCATTCATATATGACGCAAGACTCAGTGCAGATCGTAATGTCAAAGCAACAATGAGAACGTCCGTTTTTTTTAATTGAATCTTCAAAGCAAAATCTATATAATTGGACATAAGTCACTTTATTTAAATTTTAAAGACTACAAAGGCTATTAATGCTTGTCGGCAAATGCATTTAAAGAATTAAGCCACAAGCAATCATTAGAATTTACAGAAATGCTTTGATGCCGTGGATACACACCAGAGTTATCCATGGGTTATTTCGGATGTGTCGTTAACAAACAAAATACTTTTTTAAATTTGAATTAATATTAGGTTATAGCTTGTCTTCTACCGGGAAAAGTCATAAATAACACAATAAATACCACAAAATGATTTGTGCCTATAAAGCAAATATGTTAGCGGAATAACCAGAACCAGTAATTAAGGAAATATCTAGGAATATAAATAATGTTCAATAAAGTGAGATAGATAGGTATAGCATTGTTTTTGAAAGAGTTAAGGCAAAAGCATAGAAATGAAAGTCCGAAGGTAAAGAAGGAAGTGTAAGTGGAAACCTGATATAGGTAATTTAGTTCTAGTAAAGGAGGAAAAATTATCAATTATCAATTAAATGGAGAAGCAGGTTTATCTTTAATCCCAAGTTGACTAAAAAGTGATTTCTTTAAAATATTTGTAGGAGTTAATTGAACCTTTCTCCCACAACACTTCTTAGGGTTAACAAGTATACCAGGACTGCATTCGGATTATCCTAATGCTTACACATTATTAAATATTTAATCACCAATAGGATCAATAATTTGAGAATTCCTGCAGTAAATTTTGTGTAAATTTTGAAAGTATATTTATGAATTAAAATATGTCAGCAATGGTAAATCAATGTCGGTGGCATAAGCATCCTCTTTATTGTACAGAATACAGTCAGATATTTCTAACTCCTGATACCCATGTTGTAGATGGAATTTCTATAAGGCTGTCTATGGTGAATATACACGTTGTGGAGAAAAAGTGTGAATATTTTAAGTTTAGTACAAGAATTAATGTACATAGAACATAATCAACATTAAGTGCTATAAAACTGGAACTTATGTCAGCGCTTAATCAGTATACTGCAGAAAACATACTTTTAAAAGTTTTAACATTCAGAAGGGAAAACAACAATGTTAAGTAACATAATGAATATAGAATTAAAAGTATCATGTTTATGAATATGATAGTTGTTAATTGTTCTTGAAAGATAAATTTGTAACCACGAGTTGTAAAAAAGTAAAAAGCGATATAATAAATTGAAAGAGTTAGCAATAGAGCACCAGTTAAATTGAAACTTTGTCTATCTGAACATCCTCTCAGGTGTTTCTGGAATTTAGTGTATTCAGCTACTGAGACGGTTACAATGTCCCTATAAATAGTTCTAAATGGTAATAGTATTCTTACTACTGAGCAAAAACACAGAGCGAAACTGCGTTTCAGAGACGAGTAATTCGTTAATACTAATTATTATTGGCCGCTTTGAGGTTTAGCCTCATTATTGGAACTTGGTAGATGTGGAAATTATCCCGTGTCTTTCCCGTCGATGTGACAGGCTTACAAAAGTCCATTGTGATCTATTATCGGCAATTGCAGCGTTTAAAGACCGCACAGGATTTGTACCTGAGTAGTTTCTGCGACTCCTGGCAGGGTGCACTTGGCATACGTCACATTTTTATTTTCTATTTCATTTTCATGCTCCTCCTGTGAAGTACTTAAATCCCCCAAGAGTTGTTAGTGGGTGACTGAAATCAGAAAAGCTGAGGAACTCTGGATCCGAGAAAATATCCATGATGGAGTTTAGGCGATATGAGGGTGGATGTTGAGAAATGTTGGTACAATTGATGAAAGGAAAGGTGATTATGAAGTAGCTGTTGGAATGAATGGCGGAGAACTGCACTATACTTTAAATAAGAAGTTTTATAGATTCATTTATTTAACAGCTTACATCCGTTTGTCTTATTAGACTTTGAAGACATTCAGTAAGAAGTGTTTCTCTCTACATATTTTGAACACATCCTTAAACATGGCAAATATTGAGGTTTTATACATCTTCAATTTTAGGCATTGGACATAAACATTCTTTGTCCAACTGTAACAAGATCCAATCCAAGTAATCACACACTTTTGTATAAACACCTGGGTAGTTGGCCTTAGCACATTCTTCACCCCATGACACTATACCTGAAAACAAAACATAAGATATGACTCAATTTGTTGGTACTATTAACAATTAAATGATAGCGACGTATATTGGTCCAGTTGAGTTAAGGAGCATTTCATTTAAAATGTCTTACTTTACAAAGCTCATAACTGAAGAAAAACTGTGTCTGCTTTGGTGGAGTGGTCAGCTTGACTATCTTTCAGCTACTACAATTTTATTATCCTTAAAATATAAGAATGATTTTGGCGAGCTTTTGTAGGCATTACATAGAATTAACTAATTAGCTCAGTAAAAAGGGATGAAGTCTCTGATTCTAATAATGTTTCCCTTGTGTCAAGCATTATCTGTGACAAGTTTGGTCGAAATCGATTCAACGACTTAGGTGCCTTATGAAACACACCCACGCACACATACACACACATACAAAAAAAAATCTGCTTATCTTCTGCCCTGACATCTAGGGGCTATACCAGAGCACAAGTATCCGCAAATTTTGTTTATTTTCTAACCTTCTTTATCTATTTCATTTAGATTAACATAATATGTGCAGATATATCCTAACCTATCCTATACCTACTCTAAACTATAGCTAGTGGAAACCAGTAGCTTTACAAATTTTCTATCACAATACATATTTCACTATAATTCCTACTACAACTCTAAGTCTAATTATTCTATCCGACTATCAATTGTTAGCATGATCCGATGTACAAATCCACTCGACTGGAATTATAGTGTAGCCACTTTCTCTGACGAGGGATTGGTCTTCGGTCCTTGTCTTAAGTCCACATTAGTCGATCTCCTCTATATGTTCCTCCGTTCTGGTCAGGGAACCGGTTCCCATTCTCCATATAGATGTCCAATACTGCCTACTTCGGTTTATCCTGTCCGGTGTTAATTGTTGTTCCAATTGATCCCTCATTTCTTGTTGTTCCTCTGCCTCTTTTTCTTGTATTGTAATTCTGGGTTGTCTTTGCCTTAATCTTTCCGACCTTCTTGGTGTTGTTCACATTATAATTGATCCTCTTTGCCGTCGCTCTCTCCTTCTTACCTCCCACTCTTGCCGTTGTTGATTGTTTTCTTCCATTACATTCCCTGATATTATTTCTGCCATTACTTCCAGTATTTTGTTGTCTTGTACATTCCTGATGATGCTCCGTATTTGCTTTCCTTGCAGTGACTTCCTTTGTTATTTTAAGTCCTCCTCGTATTTTGCGCATTCGAACATGGCGTGTTCAGACGAATCTGTTCTTTCACATATATGGCATACACACACACACACACACACACACACACACACACACACACACACACACACACACACACACACACACACACACACACACACACACACACACACACATTTTAAAACAGTTCCATATGTATCTGTGCAGAATATACGGCTGAAGGGTTAGTCTACAAATAAGTGGAGCTCTACACAAGCAATATGAGATGTCTTAACTTTTATCTTACCAATAACTTCCAGTAGTCCCTGTCTATTTTCAACGTGCAATGGGCCACCGCTATCTCCCTGAAACGAGTTTCAGGAACATTAGTCTCTGAACACAATAAAAATAACTACGTATATTTTGTAAGTTTTACTGGAACAAGGCAGTTACAACACAATAATGCTACAGATATTACCTCAGAATTAATCCATCAGTTTCGAAAAGTGAGATACGATTAACAGCCTACTTAGATAACCTTTGCACCTAATGTTGCTAATCATATCACATAAACATTTACATGCTACTTCTGGAAAGCTCACTGAGGTTATATAGAGAAATAAAAACAACATGGGGGAGGGAAGGATATATAGACATATGTAATAAGTTGGAGCGAGAAGGTTTTGCTTGGGCGAGAACAAGACTAAGGGACTTGAAAGGTATAGGCAGAGATAAGGAGCTAGATAAATGTCCATTGTGTGGAGAAGAGAATGCAGATTTCCATTGTATATTATATTGTAATCAAACAAAGATATGGAGAGAGGAGGCCTGGCTACGTAAATGGAACAATTTGGGGGGGGGGGCGAAGTAGTAATTACTAAAAGTTTGTCAGCAAATGGGAAAAGAGCAAAAGAAATATTGGGAATTATTTAAGGAAATTGAACGAGAAATAGTTAAGAGCAATTAAGAGAAAAATGTAAATTAGGATAGGTGAAGTGGCAAAATGTGTAAAACAGGAGTAGCGGGCCTGCAGTACACAAAAACTCAGGGTTAGGTGTATGGGTACCGAATTATCTATTCAATGGCAAGCAGCATGGCAGGTTTTTCTGGATTTAGGAATATATGGCGTTTTCCAGTATGGATTTTATAATTGTAATTTTGATTTTGTATTTCCATTTGATGATGTAAAAGGAAAGATGAGAAATTAAAAATTAAAAGATACTAGTTCTGTAAATATTCAAATCTCAAAGATGAATAATAATAATAATAATAATAATAATAATAATAATAATAATAATAATAATAATAATAATAATAATAATAATAATAATAATAATAATAATAATAATAATAATAATAATAATAATAATAATAATAATAATAATAATAATAATAATAATAATAATAATAATAATAATAATAATAATAATAATAATAATAATAATAATAATAATAATAATAATAATAATAATAATAATAATAATAATAATAATAATAATAATAATAATAATAATAATAATAATAATAATAATAATAATAATAATAATAATAATAATAATAATAATAATAATAATAATAATAATAATAATAATAATAATAATAATAATAATAATAATAATAATAATAATAATAATAATAATAATAATAATAATAATAATAATAATAATAATAATAATAATAATAATAATAATAATAATAATAATAATAATAATAATAATAATAATAATAATAATAATAATAATAATAATAATAATAATAATAATAATAATAATAATAATAATAATAATAATAATAATAATAATAATAATAATAATAATAATAATAATAATAATAATAATAATAATAATAATAATAATAATAATAATAATAATAATAATAATAATAATAATAATAATAATAATAATAATATTTCCTTTTAGATGTTTGCATACCTATTCCCTTTAGACATATCTCGGGTAAAGTTCAGTTTAGTAGATTCGGATTAATCTCATCATTAAGTTTAACTTCCCATCCCTACAATATTGAAGTGTCACATTGGATTTCAAATTGAAACTCCTTTATTGAGTACTAAGCTTTCATCTTTGGCTACCAACAAATTTGCATTTCAGACCTTATAGTCACTGGACACTGCATTTACATATTTGGTACATGTGTTAGTTGAATCATTATTCTATTTCTCTGGTGCATTGAAGGTTTGCTACCAAATGTTCTTTTTTCCTACTATTTTATTCCCTTGCTTTCATCCGTATTTCAAACTTACTTGTCTATCATTTTGGTTTACGTCCTTCTTTTGGAATTCTATTTTTTAAGCTTCTAAACTGCTCAGTTTTTTTTTTTTTTTTTTTTTTTTTTTTTGCTACACTCCATTACTTCCTTTTTCTACTTATTTTCATGTTTCTGGTAGTGCATACGAATTCTTCTGTTAGATTTTTGTCCAAAAGACGAATTTAAAACCACAAAGTGTGGATATAGCGACATTCAACCTTGTGGTCAGTTTCCACACATCTGTACGCATTAAAGGTCTTAACATCTACAAAGATGGTAAAAATCCGCCTTTCTTAAAGAACAATTTATGCAAGTTTATAGAGGCCAACTGTGTGTTCAGCTAACCAACCTGATATACTTGTCTATGTGATCAGACTGTAAAATAATTCACAAATATGAACAAGAGAATGATTTTAATGTGAAATGATGGAAAGTTTCATACATATTCCCGAGCATAATAGTGCTGCTTCAACATGTGCCACACGCATTCGGGAGGTCGGGTGTTCGATGCCCATGGACAAATCCATGGCTATTTCGTGGTTTCCCTGTCACTGGGCCAAATGTTGAGGAGCTTACTTTCACATTACGATTTCCTTTCCTATAATATTTCAGAATCGTGGTATATGGCTGTGCCGGACAGAAAGCGCGGATGTTTGCGCATTGTAAATGTTATCGTCGTTGAACAGCTTTGTGTAGCTGCTCTCCTCATGGGAGGGGTTACCCTTGTCGATACCACACCCGAATGTTGGTGGGTGCGCAGCGCTCCTGACGCTAGGATGAAGAATCCAGTCATTGTTAAGGACTCCGCGCATCTCTGAACCCTTTATAGCCGCGACCCTGTGCCTTCCTTTTGGGCGTGTGCGTATTAGATCTACATATACAAGTACGTAGGTTGCAGTGCATGAAGTGTTGTCTACCCTTTGCGCGTTCGTATTCACTACGACAGTGCACAGGAAGGCCAAAGCAATAACTACATAATGTAGAGGAAGTTGTGAACGCCTATTTATATACGTCGTTAAACTTGACAACAAGCTACGATACTGTTATGAGAGCTTTCATCAGCGGCAATGGTGATAAAGTTTGAATTTTAGTCACTAAAGAATGGCAGCAACCAATTCAATTTGAGGGAAATTATAGTGTAGCATGAAAGTACATTTAGCTATGAGCAGAGGTTCTACCCAATCAGTCCAAGATCCGTAGGTCTTAAGACCCTGGCGTCCTTCAACACTGCAGCGATGGATACTCCGGGGCTATTTCCATAGGGCAATATCTGATTCATTTAAAAACCTCCCCGTTGACAACAACGTCAAGACGGGATGGAAGTGGATACGCCACTTACGCGCGTCAACCCCGCAGGGAAAACTACTGAAAACCACGGTGGGGCTGCCTGGTGATCTAGCACAGCTTCTACTAATCTCTATTTCATATAACCTTGCCCCGCTGACATGTATTACTCCGCGTACAACTACCTTCCTCCTCGCCCTAATTGGCTAATGCTTTCGTACCTTCCCGTCACATTTAAACCTGCAGTAAACGTCATAATAATTGCCAGGAAGATAGATAAAATCATACAAATAAGAATATGAAGGCATGCAAAAATACAAGTTTATAATGAAACTGAGCAAGTTGAAACTGAATGAATAAGCAATAAAACTGAAACAAGTTTATAATTAAAGGCCTTCGACCTTTTCCACTGGGAATTTTTAAAACCAGCACACATAGCTTGAAAAAATGCTTGTCTTTCAGTCTTGAAAGTCGTGTCACGCCATACTTGTCGAATGTCCTTCATTTACCCAAGTCTCGTCAAGGTTGTATATTTTGCGACTTGTATTCCGGTTCAGTCTGATTGTCCTTAAAGAACGTCTTCGCCACACAGCAATATCGCCCCTGATGTGGTAAGTTTTTCTGTTGTCTCAATTTCACGTCGCGATGTTCCTAAGGATCTAACACTCACACCTGTAAGTTCAGAGCACAGCTGTTCGACTTCTCTCACTAACAAAGACGGATTCTTCTCTGTGAAAAACAGGTGGTAGGCTCTGCCATTATACATATAAGTACACGCGCAATAAACGATCAGTAAAATATTTCAGCTCGCGCACTTGACACAACACACCTTCGAATGGCGATATATGACTAATCCAGTTCAATACAAGGTCAGTGAAAAAAGTAATGTAAACAAATATGTCATCACTACCGCTGAAGCACGTGCTATCGTGCTACGTGAAAGATGGGCTTCTGAGCAAATTGACCTGCTCTTTACTTCGGTTACGAATTAACATGCATTTCAGATAAATCAACTGTGTTGCGTAATATATTTAATTCAAACAGTTAGGAAAATATAAATTTAACAATTCTCTTCCAACATATAAAGATATATCACCATGTTAAATAACAAACTAATTTTTACCGCACAACAGTCTATACTACAATAGCAGCCAATGAGACGAGATAAGGTCACGTGCCCGTTTAGAGATGCGGGCCAAGCTTATGTGAAACAAGAATTAGCTCTGCAGGCTAGTACCCAGGACATATTAGGCAACCCTCTACCCCTTGCGGGCGGCCGTAGCCAGGCCGGAGGTACCCAATTTCCCGTGGGTGTCGGGAACACACTGCACCCTCGAATCCAACCCAATCCGAACAGCTCCTGTACGGGAGGGGCTAGGCAGTTCGGCCCGAGATTCCTCTAGTAACGTCAGAGGTACCACGAGAGCTAAGGGTCCGCAGCGCTCGCACCACAGCAGCTGAAGGGGACGGAGCCCCTCCCCTACGGGTGGCATGAAAGTACAAGATTTAAGTTATAAATTTACAATTTAGCAATCCAAATATAATTATAGCAATGCTATAACTGTGCTCGAAAAAGAAGCAGCGCAGGCCAGGCTGGCAGAGGGAGGTATAGGTTGGTAGCACCAACATAACAGCTACGTTCCGTTAGAGCTACATTTTAGTGGTTTGGCCGATGAGATCTAGCACGTTTTGTTTTACTTTTCTTTAAGTGAAGGTATAGTGTACAAAATAAAGTGTTTTGCCAATGGTTTTATGTTCTTCTATAGAGTTTATGTCCTTATATATTTTATATTTTCAGACAGTAAAATGGAATGTCAAGTTGACAAGCAAAAGCAATACGAGCAGCTTCTGTGCTTTGGTACCTCGATTAAATGAATAAAACAGAAGATGACCAAAATTATTTTTGTTTACGACTAATACTTCATATTATTGACCTGGAAAAGAACAGCAGAACATAAATATAATATTTTTAAGAATTTTGAATTTTGTCAGAAATTGTCCCAATATTTTGATTAAAGAACCGTAGGTTTAAGATATTTTTTGAGATATAAAATATTTATCTTGAATTTTCTATCCTAACAAATCAATTTCAAACCATTTAATCTTTTTAAATATATAATTTATGTTAAATATTTATTCCACGTTTATTCATATATGCCAATTTCAGGCGTTTAGACCATCGTATAAGCCTACTGTATTTTCCTATTTGCATTCTAATAAGAAGGAAATACAATATAGGTAAAGAGTTTCTGATTAACTTTGGATTGTATCCATGGATAATTTAATGGACTTAATGGATGAATAGCTCGCCGGATTTCGAGTACAACTCCTTAACCACTCGGACTGTACTGTGCTGACAGAGTAATTTAATACTGGCTTTCAAGTTCAAGAATCATTATACTTTAAGTACAGAAAACTAAACGCTGCGGACAGGATTCGAACCTGTGCGGGTAGAACCCATTGGATTTCAAGTCCAACTCCTTAACCACTCGGACACCGCAGCTGTGCTGGTAGTGTAATTTACAATTGTGTTTCAAGTGTAAGAATTATTGTATTTTAAGTACAAAATACTAAACGCTGCGGACAGGATTCGAACCTGTGCGGGTAGAACCCATTGGATTTCAAGTCCAACTCCTTAACCACTCGGACACCGCAGCTGTGCTGGTAGTGTAATTTACAATTGTGTTTCAAGTGTAAGAATTATTGTATTTTAAGTACAAAATACTAAACGCTGCGGACAGGATTCGAACCTGTGCGGGTAGAACCCATTGGATTTCAAGTCCAACTCCTTAACCACTCGGACACCACAGCTGTGTTGGTAGTGTAATTTACAATTGTGTTTCAAGTGTAAGAATTATTGTATTTTAAGTACAAAATACTAAACGCTGCGGACAGGATTCGAACCTGTGCGGGTAGAACCCATTGGATTTCAAGTCCAACTCCTTAACCACTCGGACACCGCAGCTGTGCTGGTAGTGTAATTTACAATTGTGTTTCAAGTGTAAGAATTATTGTATTTTAAGTACAAAATACTAAACGCTGCGGACAGGATTCGAACCTGTGCGGGTAGAACCCATTGGATTTCAAGTCCAACTCCTTAACCACTCGAACACCGCAGCTGTGCTGGTAGTGTAATTTACAATTGTGTTTCAAGTGTAAGAATTATTGTATTTTAAGTACAAAATACTAAACGCTGCGGACAGGATTCGAACCTGTGCGGGTAGAACCCATTGGATTTCAAGTCCAACTCCTTAACCACTCGGACACCGCAGCTGTGTTGACAGAGTAATTTACTGTTGGATTTCAATATCAAGAATCATTATATTTTAAGTACAAAAAAGTAAACGCTGCGGACAGGAGTCGAACCTGTGCGGGTAGAACCCATTGGATTTCAAGTCCAACTCCTTAACCACTCGGACAACGCAGCTGTGTTGACAGAGTAATTTACTGTTGGATTTCAAGATCAAGAATCATTATATTTTAAGTACAAAAAACTAAACGCTGCGGACAGGATTCGAACCTGTGCGGGTAGAACCCATTGGATTTCAAGTCCAACTCCTTAACCACTCGGACACCGCAGCTGTGTTGACAGAGTAATTTACTGTTGGATTTCAATATCAAGAATCATTATATTTTAAGTACAAAAAAGTAAACACTGCGGACAGGATTCGAACCTGTGCGGGTAGAACCCATTGTATTTCAAGTCCAACTCCTTAACCACACGGACACCGCAGCTGTGTTGACAGAGCAATTTACTATTGGATTTCAAGATCAAGAATCATTATATTTTAAGTACAAAAAACTAAACGCTGCGGACAGGATTCGAACCTGTGCGGGTAGAACCCATTGGATTTCGAGTCCAACTCCTTAACCACTCGGACACCGCAGCTGTGCTGGTAGTGTAATTTACAATTGTGTTTCAAGTGTAAGAATTATTGTATTTTAAGTACAAAATACTAAACGCTGCGGACAGGATTCGAACCTGTGCGGGTAGAACCCATTGGATTTCAAGTCCAACTCCTTAACCACTCGGACACCGCAGCTGTGCCGGTTATGTAATTTACAATTGTGTTTCAAGTGTAAGAATTATTGTATTTTAAGTACAAAATACTAAACGCTGCGGACAGGATTCGAACCTGTGCGGGTAGAACCCATTGGATTTCAAGTCCAACTCCTTAACCACTCGGACAACGCAGTTGTGTTGACAGAGTAAATTACTATTGGATTTCAAGATCAAGAATCATTATATTTTAAGTACAAAAAAAAACGCTGCGGACAGGATTCGAACCTGTGCGGGTAGAACCCATTGGATTTCGAGTCCAACTCCTTAACCACTCGGACACCGCAGCTGTGCTGGTAGTGTAATTTACAATTGTGTTTCAGGTGTAAGAATTATTGTATTTTAAGTACAAAATACTAAACGCTGCGGACAGGATTCGAACCTGTGCGGGTAGAACCCATTGGATTTCAAGTCCAACTCCTTAACCACTCGGACACCGCAGCTGTGCTGGTAGTGTAATTTACAATTGTGTTTCAAGTGTAAGAATTATTGTATTTTAAGTACAAAATACTAAACGCTGCGGACAGGATTCGAACCTGTGCGGGTAGAACCCATTGGATTTCAAGTCCAACTCCTTAACCACTCGGACACCGCAGCTGTGCTGGTAGTGTAATTTACAATTGTGTTTCAAGTGTAAGAATTATTGTATTTTAAGTACAAAATACTAAACGCTGCGGACAGGATTCGAACCTGTGCGGGTAGAACCCATTGGATTTCGAGTCCAACTCCTTAACCACTCGGACACCGCAGCTGTGCTGGTAGTGTAATTTACAATTGTGTTTCAAGTGTAAGAATTATTGTATTTTAAGTACAAAATACTAAACGCTGCGGACAGGATTCGAACCTGTGCGGGTAGAACCCATTGGATTTCAAGTGCAACTCCTTAACCACTCGGACACCGCAGCTATGTTGACAGAGTAATTTACTGTTGGATTTCAATATCAAGAATCATTATATTTTAAGTACAAAAAAGTAAACGCTGCGGACAGGAGTCGAACCTGTGCGGGTAGAACCCATTGGATTTCAAGTCCAACTCCTTAACCACTCGGACACCGCAGCTGTGCTGGTAGTGTAATTTACAATTGTGTTTCAAGTGTAAGAATTATTGTATTTTAAGTACAAAATACTAAACGCTGCGGACAGGATTCGAACCTGTGCGGGTAAAACCCATTGGATTTCAAGTCCAACTCCTTAACCACTCGGACACCGCAGCTGTGCCGGTTATGTAATTTACAATTGTGTTTCAAGTGTAAGAATTATTGTATTTTAAGTACAAAATACTAAACGCTGCGGACAGGATTCGAACCTGTGCGGGTAGGACCCATTGGATTTCAAGTCCAACTCCTTAACCACTCGGACAACGCAGCTGTGTTGACAGAGTAAATTACTATTGGATTTCAAGATCAAGAATCATTATATTTTAAGTACAAAAAACTAAACGCTGCGGACAGGATTCGAACCTGTGCGGGTAGAACCCATTGGATTTCGAGTCCAACTCCTTAACCACTCGGACACCGCAGCTGTGCTGGTAGTGTAATTTACAATTGTGTTTCAAGTGTAAGAATTATTGTATTTTAAGTACAAAATACTAAACGCTGCGGACAGGATTCGAACCTGTGCGGGTAGAACCCATTGGATTTCAAGTCCAACTCCTTAACCACTCGGACACCGCAGCTGTGCTGGTAGTGTAATTTACAATTGTGTTTCAAGTGTAAGAATTATTGTATTTTAAGTACAAAATACTAAACGCTGCGGACAGGACTCGAACCTGTGCGGGTAGAACCCATTGGATTTCAAGTCCAACTCCTTAACCACTCGGACACCGCAGCTGTGCCGGTTATGTAATTTACAATTGTGTTTCAAGTGTAAGAATTATTGTATTTTAAGTACAAAATACTAAACGCTGCGGACAGGATTCGAACCTGTGCGGGTAGGACCCATTGGATTTCAAGTCCAACTCCTTAACCACTCGGACAACGCAGCTGTGTTGACAGAGTAAATTACTATTGGATTTCAAGATCAAGAATCATTATATTTTAAGTACAAAAAACTAAACGCTGCGGACAGGATTCGAACCTGTGCGGGTAGAACCCATTGGATTTCGAGTCCAACTCCTTAACCACTCGGACACCGCAGCTGTGCTGGTAGTGTAATTTACAATTGTGTTTCAAGTGTAAGAATTATTGTATTTTAAGTACAAAATACTAAACGCTGTGGACAGGATTCGAACCTGTGCGGGTAGAACCCATTGGATTTCAAGTCCAACTCCTTAACCACTCGGACACCGCAGCTGTGCTGGTAGTGTAATTTACAATTGTGTTTCAAGTGTAAGAATTATTGTATTTTAAGTACAAAATACTAAACGCTGCGGACAGGATTCGAACCTGTGCGGGTAGAACCCATTGGATTTCAAGTCCAACTCCTTAACCACTCGGACACCGCAGCTGTGCCGGTTATGTAATTTACAATTGTGTTTCAAGTGTAAGAATTATTGTATTTTAAGTACAAAATACTAAACGCTGCGGACAGGATTCGAACCTGTGCGGGTAGGACCCATTGGATTTCAAGTCCAACTCCTTAACCACTCGGACAACGCAGCTGTGTTGACAGAGTAAATTACTATTGGATTTCAAGATCAAGAATCATTATATTTTAAGTACAAAAAACTAAACGCTGCGGACAGGATTCGAACCTGTGCGGGTAGAACCCATTGGATTTCGAGTCCAACTCCTTAACCACTCGGACACCGCAGCTGTGCTGGTAGTGTAATTTACAATTGTGTTTCAGGTGTAAGAATTATTGTATTTTAAGTACAAAATACTAAACGCTGCGGACAGGATTCGAACCTGTGCGGGTAGAACCCATTGGATTTCAAGTCCAACTCCTTAACCACTCGGACACCGCAGCTGTGTTGACAGAGCAATTTACTATTGGATTTCAAGATCAAGAATCATTATATTTTAAGTACAAAAAACTAAACGCTGCGGACAGGATTCGAACCTGTGCGTGTAGAACCCATTGGATTTCAAGTCCAACTCCTTAACCACTCGGACACCGCAGCTGTGTCGACAGAGCAATTTACTATTGGATTTCAAGATCAAGAATCATTATATTTTAAGTACAAAAAACTAAACGCTGCGGACAGGATTCGAACCTGTGCGGGTAGAACCCATTGTATTTCGAGTCCAACTCCTTAACCACTCGGACACCGTAGCTGTGCTGGTAGAGTAATTTACTGTTGGATTTCAAATATAAGAATACTTTTTTTAAGTAAAAACAATAAACGCTGCGGACGGGATTCGAACCTGTGCGGGTAGAACCCATTGGATTTCGAGTCTAACTCCTTAGCCACTCAGACACCGCAGCTGTGCTGTTGCAGTCATTTAGTACTAGATTTGAAGTATAAGAATCATATTTTAAATATTGGATTTAATGGTTAATGATCCATTATCCATTATCCATGAACTGTTTGGAAATACAATATAAGTCAACAGTTTCTTATTAACATGAAGTAGAGAGTGGAATAAGTGTTTTAAGAATAGTAAGCAAAAATATATGTGAGTGTATGGTTTTTTTGTATTTGTTGATTACGCTGTATTGTTTAAATTACTCAAATTAACGGGAATGCAACAACCAACAGGGAAAACAATGGCAATAATATATCGATATTGATCTATCAAACAGTATTTTAATTTTTATTCTATGTATAACATTTGATTGCAGTTTTAGCATACTTACACTGCAAGCATCCTTTTCTCCATGAGGATATCCTGCACAAAGCATAGTGGGAGCAATTTGTTGCTTGGTGTATCCCGTCTGCAGACATTCTTCACGTGACATCACAGGCACATCCACTTTTTGAGCCACGTCGGATGTCCTCATACCGTAACCAATCTTACCCCAACCGGCGACAACAGCACGCTTTCCCGTGTAGTCCTTATCATCTGAAATACAATCGTCATCAGCATCACGCACATCAAAATATGTGTTATCCTAAATACGTACAATAAATGAGCCCAGTGCATAGCAATTGATGTTCAAAAATATGATCAAAGAACCAAGGTAATATCTACAAATTACTCCTTGCACAATTGAATATTATGGAAATGTTCAGTTATAGCTGGTCACATTGTATACAGAGGAGTTGGTGGACCTGTTTAGAAAAACGTTGAACGTAGTGGGGAACAGCAAGGAGCATGTTCATGCCAGCTGCAATTACTTTATTGTAATTTGTTTTAGTGCTGAATTTAGGTTTGAACTTAGTCAACATCGTTCATATGTGATATATGTAAAGTGTTTATTAAATGATAAGTATGAATGTGTAGTAGCTTTGAGAATAGTAAATTAAATAGGTCACAACAATCTTCAAGCATTCATTCTCCTGACAATTAGCTAATTCTTCTTCATGCAGTTGATTTAGGTTGTGAGCTTTGATTTGACTACCACAACTCACCCCATGACGGAACAGGAAACATCACCATTATCACAACATGCTCTCTAGATTAATTTATTACTATCCATCAAAGGTCTATCTAGCCACATCATCAAAAATCACACAAGGTTCAGTTTTCTCGTTATCGTTTCACAATTACAATATTTTATTCTATATTACTTTGAAGATTTATGTCCCCACAGGTATCATATAGTGTAATCCTTGGTAGCGTAAATGGTAGCGAGTCTGCCTCACGTCCAAGAAATCCCGAGTTCAAATGTCGGTCAGGATGAGATACCTGGATAAGGTTTTCCTTTTCCAGGGTTTTCCCTTATCCTGAAAGACAAATGTCGGATAACTCGAAGCTCTATGGACCCTGGGCTCATTGAAGCATCATTTCACCCATTCCGCTCATCGTCCGATATGAAAAAGGAGGGCGTAAATTACTAATATATATATAATCATCTCTAGTTTTTTGTTCCTTCAGACATCTTAACTAGCATAACTACCGCCATCATCATCACCGTCGTCGTAACCATCATTAATGTGGGATGGGATGTAATGAGATATATTCTTACGGAAGAGATACCGCACAGTGATCAATCTTGATCTATTATGCCTATGCCCCAAGTGGACATCCCCAGGAGGAAGAATAGGCGAGAGAAGAGAGAAGCCGGCCCACCTAAGGGGTCACGACAGTGCATAGGGAAGGATCCATATATTGACCAGCTACAAACTCCTCGGCAGGCCAGTAAAGCCGGCATCTTATCCACGTGGTCATGAAACGGCCCAGAAACCGGAGACCATCCTACCGAATGAGGAAGTGTTTACCAAGAGCATATCATCCTGTCATGCAGCGCCGAGACTTCCGCCGACGCTTCTACCCTGAAAGAGACCGTTAAGCCGGAGGTTCTACTCCCATTAGTCCTGGACCAAGGACCCGGGCCTCCTTCTACCATGGAGTTACCGAGCTGCCCCAAAAGGGCACCTAGAGACTAACAAGCTCCCCCATCTGGTCCTGTGGACTCAAGACGGGATGGAAGTGGATACGCCACTTATGCGTATCAACTCCAAAGTGGGAAGACTATCGATTAGA
The DNA here is from genome assembly GCA_030765055.1 of Mantis religiosa. Classification (NCBI taxonomy): domain Eukaryota; kingdom Metazoa; phylum Arthropoda; class Insecta; order Mantodea; family Mantidae; genus Mantis; species Mantis religiosa. The sequence continues at coordinate 61,473,200 of CM060947.1, read as the reverse complement.
CCTCGGTAGGGCCGCCTGGTGATCTAGCACACCTTCTACTAGCTATGCTGGCTAGTACGCGGGAATATTGATGGCTTCCCTCAACCCCGTCCGGAGACGTACCCGATCTCCCACGGGTATCGGGAACCACTGCCCCTTCGAGTCCAACCCAATCCCAACAACACCCTATCAGGGAGGGGCTCGAATGTTCGGCCCGAGGTTCCTCTAGTAACGTCACCCTGATAGAGACCACCAGATGATATCAAATGACGATGGAGATGAAATGGAGGGAGAGTAAATTCGCGAAAACCCAAGAAAAACCCCATGGTCAGATAGCCGCCCACAGGAATCGAACCCGGAGCTTCCCAATGCGGACCACAGAGGAAACCGCCAGAGCCATCCCGCTCAGTTATCATTATTATAATATGGTCGTAGCCATTACCATAATCGTCTGTAACTTCCAATATAGAGCTGGTGGTGCTAGTGGTGGTATTAAAAGTATATGTAGGTAGCAGTTAATTGAAAATAACGTTTATTTTGTCGGTTGTGGCAGCTTAACAAAAACTGAGTTCATCCGAATTTCCAGTTATTGGTATCTTCACCAAGACTGTTCAAATCTGTTCCAATGTTTCACGCCTGCCACTAACCATCCGAGCCAAATCATTGCCAGCATCCTAAGTTGAAGATTTCGCCAAACTATGGAAAGAAAGCTGTACCTGTCCATTAAATACAGAGTTATTTATATAGAACTGACACATTTCTTTCATTAACTGTATCAAAATGAATTGTGCTAGCAACAACTTATTATACGTGAAAGGTAGAGGAATTTTGGAAGATATAGCAAATATTGAAAATGTCCTCCAACCTGCATAAGGCACAAATCATCACGTCATTCCATGTTACTAACCACACCTTGGAGGACTCTGTTGTCAATACCTTGAATCTCCTGTGTGATGTGCTTCAGATCGTCCTATGTCTGAGGACGTGTGGCGTAAACCCTGTCTTTAGGTAACCCTATAGAAAGAAGTCGGGCGATGTCAAATCCGGAGATTTCTCTCTGAGGATACTGCGCACCAAACTCCGATTTTAACCGGCTGCTTAGGTGCTTCATGGATTATATAGTGTTGCGGCGAAAAGCACAGAAATTTCGGTGCCGAGAGATAAGCGTGGCTTGAGTACACTAAGAGCTTGCAGATAAAGATAACAGGCGGACAGTACTTGCATAAGCAGATAAACATAGTGCTCGAGATAAGTGACTTTCCGGCCCAGATAGCATTTCACGTAAGGAAGGTTGGAGTGATATCTCGATTGCCAGAGAATAGTTGTTTTTCTTATTTGCTCCAGAAGTCTCTCTTTTGCCAAAACTGATCCATGTGGAAGGTAGAGAGTAATGTAATATCATAACCATGAAAACCCCATATTTTTATCTCAAATAGTTTTTCTAATGCAAATAAGTAAACCAATATTACCTGTATTATAACAATAGATCGCGATGTAAGCACTGTATGAATATCATTACTGTTTGGCAGGTATGCGTGTACGTATATTTGTAATTACTCAGAACTGAAACGTAAATGTTTGACATGACATGATAAAATAATTAATTTGAATAATCCAATTCGAACGAGAGGAAACAATAAATCTCCTGCTGCCCTGGCAGAAGCGTGTCTGCTCACATTATATCTTCGTTTATGAATGGTTCGTAATCTCTATCTACTCTAGAGAGTTCAAAGTGGTTCGTGTGTATGTATGTACATAAAGCTTTAATTACTCAGAACATAAATTTAAATACTGACAAGACGAATAAAAGAATTACTGTGAATAAGTTAAGGTGTTCAATTTGAGAAAGAGCAAACACTTCATTTCCTGTTTGCCTGTGGAATGTTGTATGCTTATGTTTATGAATGAATGCTGGATAAGAAGTGTTTATTTACTCTGGAGAGTTCAGATCAATATCATTCAGTTGTTCTTTACACAACAGTAGAGTAAGAGTTAAATAGTGCAATGGCTTCTTGCGGTGAAATTAGTGGCGAGTCAAAAAGTCGGGTATTGCGAAGTCAGGCTCGAAGTATTATATTTAAGGTGTACACATTCTTCAAAAAATTTAGGAAACAGAAACTATAAATGAATTATTGCAAAGATTACTTCCATTTAAAAACACAGAAGTGTATCAGCTGGATCAACTTTCAATTGAAATGGGACACGAGGCAATACGCCTCCGACTTTACCACTCTTATATAATCAAATTGAGTGGGTGTGGGCTCAAATGAAAAAGGGGGATTGCAAACAGAAATAATACTTTTAAACTGACGGACGTTAAACGGCTTGTTCACGAAGAAATTGACAAGGTAACACAACAGGTCTGGGAAAACTGAGTGAGGCATTCAGAAAACCTTCAAGAAGACGATTTTAAGAAACAAATAGCACGTGACGAGATCTTGGAACCTATAATCATAAATTTGCAAGATTCAGACAATGAAGACAGTGACTATGACGAATTGTCTCTTAACGGAAGTGACATTGACAGCGATGTGGATGAGCCACTGGCAGTTCCATTGGAATAAAAAAATCAGGTAATTCATAAACTATAATTATAATTATAGTATTTAAAATACACATAATTTGTGAAAATGCTTTTTCCAGTTTTGATTTAGGCAAATACAACATTGTAAAAGTTTGTAAAATATAATTTCCTTACCCTTACCTCTGCACCAAGCAGGCCTGCATGTTGTATGAGTGTGCGAGAGAGAGGGAAATATTAAAGGAGTGGGGTAACAAGCTGGCAACGCTGAGCGTGACACGGCATCTGATTAGCTGGACTCCAGAACTCTTCCCGTTTGAAAAACATAGTAAAGTCGTCAATTGGATGTTACCATTACCAAGTAGTACTGACTTTACCTTACATGCATAAGACGATATATACGTACCGTACATTTCGAAGAACAAAGTAGCAACAAACTAGAGCTATGAAGTAATTCCTTACTAGACTGCTGATATTTCAATCAAATTGCATCTTTCAGTAAATCAGATAGAAAATCATAAAAAGTGGCGGACAGAGGCACTAGCTTTAAAACACAAAAATATAAGAGATAATTTTGATATAGGCTGTTTTTATAAACATTTTCTACCCGTTAATTGTAAATTGTAACCGCAGTATCAGGCAGCGATTAGGAGGCGGCGAATTAATAGAAATCAGATAATTAAAACAGAAGATAAATTAATAAAAATGATTTCCTAAACTAATATAAAAATCTTGTTATAATAGTATGAAATTAAAATGGATAGAGCAATGATTGAAATAGTGGTTGACTTAAAGAATAAGAAGGGAAGAATATAATTAAAATAACATATATTCTAGCATCCAGGAAAGAAAGATAAATATTCTTGTAAATATTTGTACACGTCGGAGAGACAGGAAGGAAGGATCGTAACCTTCTCTGTGCTAGTAAAAGTTCAGTTTCTGAGAACTATAGAACACTTCCAGACAGGAATGTTTTGGGACAAAGGGGCTTTCAAAATGCAGTTGAGCATGAACGCTAAAGAGATTTACTTCGCTGATTTGATCACGATGTATACCGTCACAAACAACTCAGTGTAGGCGTTCACCAACTCAGGGTGGGCTGAACGTCAATGAGTTAGATGAGTTTTGCAAAACCAATGCGAAAATTCGAATTAAATGTGAAACCAATAATAATGTAACATTTGGGAAGGGTGAGCAGTTT
>CM060947.1:61389499-61464499 GCA_030765055.1 Mantis religiosa | reverse complement strand
CACCCATCGCCACGATAGGCCAAAACGTCTGTTACTTTCTGGACGGCCCTCATAGTTTAACGCACGACCATATATTTTAATAACCCCACAAGACAAAGAAACGTCATAGCCCCTTAAATAACTCACTTTCTGTAACACTTTTTGTACAGCCCTATTTTTTCATCTATTTTATTGCTGATATAATCGTTTGCAGAAATAGTTTCATTGAACATTTTGCTGACCAGTATGAAGGGACAGCCAGATTTTAAGAAAGTGGAAGGCTTTGTCCTTGTTTGCTTTCCTTGAATCCAGGAAAAACAGTTGAGTAATCGCGGTACTTCAGAGTAATGAAAGCGGATATTTCAAAGACGGCTGACGTCAAATTAGAAATAACTATTCGAAACAATTTTTGTTTTAAGAGATCTACACTCCTGTGTAGTAAAACCAGTTTACAGACATATTGTCAATTATCTTCGAATGAGTAAGTGTGGTTCGATGTGAATGAAACCTTGGACCTCCTCAATAGAAGCTTTACATGTTTACACAAATGCACCTCGTTCCGTTCTTTAGAGATCAATTTAGAATTGGTAGTATTTTGGAGTCCGATATTATTTGAATACCGGCTGATGTTACTATTAGGATAAACGTTTCAGGTATATCTATGTACATTTATATTTTACACTACATGTGTCATACAGCAATATTTGTGAAGTCTTTTGCATCAATTCAAGGCCACTACCGCAAATCTGTACATTAATATCTTGGTAAAGTAAGGCATGTCGTAAGAAATTTACATTTTATTTCATCACTCACCAGTTTTTGTAAGGCATGCAGGTCTAATCCTGCGGTTGAAATCAGTGGGCTCCTTCATGGTGATGATGCCTATGTCGTTGTAGAAGTTCTCACTGATGAAATCTTCATGATATTTGACGGCTGCCACAGAATGTACCTCTCCAGTAGGCGCTTCCAGGTTATGTTCACCCAGTATAACCGTGAACTTTTCCATTTTGTACCTTCGAAACATAGTTATTAAATCAATTTGAAACATATGTGCTTCATTGACTAGTACGGGTTGGAAGTGAAGAATGAATATTAGTGGAAAGAAGGGAAATAAGAATTGCCAGCCAAACGAAGGTTGGTAAATATAGGTTGCGCAATAGCACTGATTAGTCACGTGATCTGTCAGGCAATGAGCATCGGGGAGTCATTGCTTCTTACCCAGTGAATATCGCGACTTTTACGATACTCTTTGGCATAGAGGCCTCAAGGCGCAGATTGAACCATCATGAGAGGAGACAGTTATTATCTGTCCCGCCTCTCTCTCTCTCTCTCTCTCTCTCTCTCTCTCTCTCTCTCTCTCTCTCTCTCTCTCTCTCTCTCTCTCTCTCTCTCTCTCTCTCTCTCTCTCTCTCTCTCTCTCTCTCTCTCTCTCTCTCTCTCTCTCTCTCTCTCTCTCTCTCTCTCTCTCTTTCTCTGCTCAGTAACTCACTAATAACCTTTGTTAGTGATCCTGACTTTATTGTATTTGTGTATTTATTGTATTTGTGTATTGTATTTTCAAAATACAATGCAGAAATATTTGTGTGGTTCATTTCAGTTCTAATAGGATTAATAAAGAAGATAAACTTGATGAAGTAGAGTGATTTTTATTACTAAGTAAAATTCTTAATGTCTATTGTTCTCAAATATTTTTCCCAACACATGTCCTTTTTTTTTTTTTTTTTTTTTGTAATTTATGTCCTCCAACGTTAAGTCATATCGGACGATGAATGGAATGGATGAAATGATGCTCAAATGAGTCCAGGGTCCATGGAGCTTAGAGTTACCCGACATTCGTCTTACAGGATAAGGGAAAACCCCGGAAAAAACCTTATCCAGGTAACTTACCCGGACCGAGATTCGAACTCCGGACCTCTTGAACGTGAGGCAGACATGCTATCACCACGCTACGAAGGCGGGCTAGAAAGCAGTGATTTGGAACTTCACTAGAAGAAGTATCCGTTTGTCGCAATGAAACAATACACATATGTAAATCAATCGATTCTGCTGGGGTTTATTTTTATTTTGTTCTTATTGCGTGTATTAAGCTGAAGACATCTAGAATTTTAAACAAGAAAGCAGGTTATATAAGGGCGCAGTAGACGACCAGATTCGGGTAACAGGCTTAGAGGTACCCGGAATCCCTAACGTTTCCAGGTATAAAATACTGTGTACCCCCATAAATGGTTTCTTGTTTCAGTATGAATATTGTTTGTGACACTTAAATGCTTTCATATACCACGGCAGTGCACATTTTAATTGATCCGTTTATTAAAATGGACCTTGAGAATAATGTCAAACTTGCGTAGAGGGTATACTCACTGGCCAAAATTTAGTACTCTCCATTAGGTTGCCAGTGCTGAAGTTTAATGTAATGTTCCTCATATTAAATTCATGGGAATTGTCTCTAAGTTGTTTACCGCAAACTCTTGCTCTCCTCCTAAAGGAAACATATTGAAGGGGTTTGGTCATACACAGGAAAATAGATTTTCAAAGTAAATTTCAAAGCCACATGTCTTTCCACCTACCCACTCGCCGTATCCTCCGGCACTAAAATATAATAAGAAAATAAAGGAGAGAAAAGTTCATGGTCAAAGTGAGAACCGGAATTAACCTTGGACCTCCAAAATGTGAACCTACTGTTGATGAGAAATTTCCTTGTGATTGGCAGTTGGGAGGTATGTTATACGCTTGCGAGGGCTCGTCAGGTTTCCGACCATTCAGGTATAAGAATGCATTGTCGTCAGAGGCATGACGTCATCCACGTTGCAACAACTACGGTTTCCACAGAAATTTGCCATTGTTTACACATGTATGTGCGGATCTGTTTCTTCGTTGCAAGCATTTCACTGAAACTAAATATAGGGAAGTGTTATACACAGTGATACCATAAGGGTTTAATAATTCTAAATGTATTTAGAATTTTATCTCGCAAAATTTTATCTCTAGAACGGGCGGACAAGTGAAAGTGGCAACATCTTACCGAGGCGAACACGTGGCAGCAGCAACGTCAATCACAAGGTAATTTCTCACCAAGAATAACAGTCTTGCTCATTTACAATTGTTCTTCAAATTTATCCTGAGTCTTACCCCTTTAAACAGTGCGCCGCTGTAAGAATATGTCGTCGGGTTATAAGAGATCCTCCACAGTGGAAGTTTCCAAAATAAAAAATTGCCACTAGCCATGGGAATTCATTGCGTTGTGTTTCTATTCCACCGACGATACTTCTTGTATGCTCCGCACCACATACTGTAATCAAATAAATTGATAAGTATATCAACAATTTACCTTCTTTCAAAACTTAATGCATTTCACTGATTTATAACCTTTTAAAATTCCAATAATAAGGAGATAGAATATTAATGCGTAAAGTATTTTGTCCTCTTATTTTAGCCACTTATTTATTTAAGATACGGGGGCTGTTTAATAAAGAATGATCACATTTTTTTTGATAACGTACCTTTACTCATCCTCATAATTTTGATGGTCCTTCTGAAAATAGTCTCTCCTGAATGCGATGCACTTGTCCCAGCGTTTCTGCCAGTCTTCAAATACATGCTGGAAACCAGTTCTTGAAAGATCCTTCAAAATCGCCTCCGCAGCTTTCACCACTGCTTCTGGTGATGGATAATGCCTCCCACGAAGGCGTTTCTTTCAGTTAGGGAATAGAAAAAAGTCACATAGGGCTAAATTCGGACTATAGGGAGGGTAAAGGATGCACTTCAAGTTGATTTTTGCAAGATATTCAGAAACAACAGTGGCAATATGCGGCCGCGCATTATCGTGATGCAGCATCCAGCCTGCTTCACGGAAATGTGGTCTTTTGCGCCTGATATGGACTTGCAATGTTTTCAGGACACCCCTGTAGTATTGTCCAGTTACTGATGTGTGTGCAGGTATAACATGCTGATAACCATTCTATGAATATCAAAGAATGAGATGACTATAGCTTCCCCAGCAGAATCAACCACTTTTGCTTTTTGGGGGTTGGTGATGAAGGAGATTTCCACACTGAGTTTTGCTGTTTGCTCTCAGAATCAAAATGATGTATCCAAGTTCCATCAGCAGTGATTACGTTTGAAAGAAACTCCGGATCTTCCTCTAACATAAACTTTAACTGCATGCAGACGTGCATGCGAATGTCCTATTGTTCGGGTATCAACAGTCTTGGAACCCATCGCGCACAAACACGTCTCATGTGTAATGCTTCTGTTACCAACGTGTGGGTGGCACCCGATGAAATGTTCAGTATTTCAGAAAGTGATCTTAAGATAATTCGTCGATCCTCTCTCATAATGGCAGCAGCAATGTTTATGTTTTCTTCCGTAACAGCAGTAACTGGAGCACCGGAGCCACCTTCCTTTGAAATTGGTTGTCCCCCCTCTTTAAACATTTTAAACCACCTTCGGGCTGTGCTGTAGGGAAGAATAGACTCCCCTAGGCCTCCTGTAACATTGTATAGGCCTCAATTGAAGATTTGTTGAGACGAAAGCAGAATTTCAGAGCCGCATATTGTTCATCGCGTGTTACCTCCATTGTAGTGGTAGGCGATACTGAACATGTCTGAACTTTCTGGTTCTCACAGGCGGGAACCAGGTGCGAAAAATTATGACCGTAAAAATTTATAATGATTCTTATTGAACAGCCCTCGTACTTTCCTCATATGACTGCCATATTATGCAAAGCATAAACTATACAACTAATAATTTTACAAAGGTATTACAATGGCAAAAATAAATTGCAACACAAAGCACAAAAAATCTATCAAATTAATAATAGTGAATTTAAATTTAAATAATACATCTTATCAATGGTCTAGATTATTTGGCTAATACTTAATGCAGTCAAAAGTTTATATCACATTTGAAACGAATTTGTTAAGTTAGGTATCAATATCATTAAAATGAACGCAAATGGTTTTCGAGAATAATAACTTATGCTGTGATTTTCATGACTGCTGTTGTATACATAGTAGGTGTTCACCAGGCCACAATTTGCCCAAAACTGGTGTAAATATCTATTGTTTCTCTCCCGTTAATCCGTTGACCAATAATATGTCTTAAATTGTGTTTGTCTTTGTAATAAGAAATGTCCACCGTTTAGGCTGTTAACAAGGGACTCAAACTGAGCAGTAAATTAAAGGGTCACTGCGTTACCATCATATTCCTTGTAGGTATGACGTCGATGAGTCTGCTCTGCCACTGTTGGATAACCCATCCAGTTACAGTAGCTACGATAGTTCGTGCCGGTGACCTACTATCTTCGCGCACTGGAGAGAGTCTATGACCAAGCGTCACTTGTATCTTCTGCTAGTGGTAGAAGAAGGAAGACAATGCAGCAAGGCTATATTTCAGAGACTCGTCTTTACTAAAACGCATACCTTAAGATATATGAACACTTCCTCATCTTAGCCACTGAGAAACAACAGATCTTCTTTACTGTTTTACTTCTTTGCTTTCACAAATGTTTTAATTTACAGGAAAATACAAATCTGGGGTGATGCGTTTGTGGCTTGTAGCACATGGAAGTAAGTTTTCCTGTTCTCGTATAAAGACATGTTTCATCTTCATAGATAACCGACCTTCCTTCGTCTCTAAGCCCTTTAATGGCATGTAAATATGGCACGCGCCAATTTCTCACATACCTTTCCTCTAACAAGAACCTGCTATTCCTTATATCGAGATTTAACTGTATTGGAACACCACCGTGAAGCGAAATAATTATTAATTTATAGATAAGTCGTATTTATTACACAGATACGTAGACGACATCTTTGTAATAGTGCACAACAAACAAATAGATGATGCTTTGAAACTACTCAACCTGCAAGAACCCAGCATACAATTCACAGTAGAAACTGAAGAGGACTGTACTCTACCTTTTTTGGGCCTTAAAATCACAAAAAGCAATGAAAAACTAAAATTTGGTATCCATAGAAAGCAACACACAGAGATAATTACATCAAAGCAAATAGCTTCAACCCAATTCCACACAAACATGTCACCATCAACAGTCTGACACACAGATTAGTAAATCTACCTCTCAGCCAGCAAGAATATCAAAAAGAATACCATCAAATCTTAAAAACTGCAATTAAAAATGGATATGGAAAAAACCTTGTAGATAAAAAGCTAAAATCATTCAAACTTCAAAAGAGATTAAAACAGATCACAGCTCTCACACCAATAAAACAAGGAACTAGATTCGCTAAATTTACTTACCACCCCTAGGCCACAAAAAGTTCCAAAAAATATTCAAGAAATACAATATAACATTGGCAGCAAAAAACAATTACAACATTAAAAACCTACTTAACAGTAATAATACTGATAAGATAAAACCAGAGGAAAAGTCAGGCATTTACAAGATTAAGTGTAAAGACTGTGAAAAAATTTACATAGGGAGGACAAAAAGAAGCATAGGCACTAGAAAGAAAGAACACTTCAGGCACTTAAGATACAAAAATATTGATAAGTCCGCAATAGCAGCTCATTTCTGGTCTGAAAATTATGAAATTGAAGATAGCACAGAATTACTAAAATACGTACAAAAACATAGTGAACTCGTCATATGGGAGAGGATATACATAGAAAAACATAAAAACCAACTATTGAACTTTGAAATCTCGCCAGAAGAAAATCCCACATTTAAGTTCATCACTAAATCAACAGATGGCAGCAGAAACTCCAGAACTACCCAAACCACTGGATCAAGCTTTAGTCGCATACGAGCCGAAGATGCAAACGATGATTTGCGAAACATGTCGTGTAATAAATACGACTCATCTATAAATTAATATCTGTTATTCCTTGTTTTCTTCCAGTTGACACCTATGCTACATAAGATATTATTTAAACTGCTATTTCCCCCTTTAAAGTTAATGGAACTTTGATGTTTCAGGAGTCCCGAATTTTGACAGTGGGTACAGTTTTCTCCTAAATATACAAATTATAAATTGTTTGGCGAATTACACACCTATCAAATTCATCAATGACAGTGATTGTTTCTGGTACACGATGTACTTTCCAGACGTTGCAAAGGAGGTCACTTGTGCCTCACATTTCTCCCCTGCTTTAATTATTTTATGAAATTTTCTGTCAGATACTTTTGTTGCTGCACTCACCCTACTTTGCATTTTATTAACACATCGCCAGAAACTGCTTCCCGTTTCAGAATAGATTGACATTATTCATAACTTCGCGGTTTGGCTGTGAAGTGCTTTTCCACCAAGTTTGCTTTCAATTGGACGTATTTTAATCTAAATAAGAAAATATATAAAAGCAGACACACATACACACAGGCAAAACGCTAATCACCAGTGCGATTAAGGAACACATTTTCTAAAACTTTAAAATCTTAATATGACGGCACCGAAGCGTTAGAAGTTACCCGGTAACTGGTCACGATACTGGCCGTTTCAGTGTACTGCGCGTGAGCGAGCTCAGCAACTGGATTCTAAACGACTGCGCACATGGTCTTCACCGGCACAGAACCATCGTCCCTACTGTACTCATGGACTTCGGAACCTTTTCCTTCATAACTGTTACAATGAAGCTTGATGTTTAGTGTTTCGTAGTCCTTATCCGTATGGCCAAACCCCTCTTCCTTTAAGAACTTAACCCAGATATGAAATTCTCTTTCTCTCAAATGCCTTTTCACCTTCTTTGTATATGGCAGAAATGTCACAGGACCTCTGATGTCATTTTGAACTAAGTTAAGGTGTTATAAATACCTCTCAGTTCCCTGTTCAAGATCCCCAATGACACTAGCAATTTGGGTCATTGAAGTAATTGAAGACTTGATAGATGTTCATGGCTGAACTTCCCATGAAAGGCAGAATGAACCGAGGACTTAATATTTCCTTTCAGTATATACCACATGTTCTGGAACGTCTGTAGTTAATTGTATTTTACAGAGTGTTGACTGATTGCTTAAACTTTTAAGACTATATCTTTCTCAAAAGTTATATTATGATTATTGTAACGGTGTTTTGTTTTAGGCACCGAGAGTTGAATAATATTTAAATATGTGGTTTAAGAACCGCTATGGACATGTTAAAATGAATAAGAAAGGGAATTGTTAAAATTCAGTGGGTCATAAGATGACGCAACATGTGATATGATGTAAATGTTTTATGATTGGTAGTTTTAAAAATGAGATAATGTAATGTGTGACGTGGACCAGTAAAAATCAAGTTTGATTGATAGTGATGGCATCGAGGGAATGATAAATCAATATTTTTGGTAAAACACCTAGGAAAGAAAGCGTCTTTTGGTGGAAGAACATTATCGTGAAAGCAGCAGTATTTTGAAAATAAAAGTCAAGGATGCTTATAAGAGAGCACAGAATATTTTGTAATGACAACATTCACTCCGATCTTAACTATCCAAAACTCATAGACCACATCCTACACCTCTCTCGAAGCTTCTGTGCTCAACTTCCTTCAAGTTTGAATCACCTCATACGTGATCTCGAGGAGTACGACCTCGACCCCGGAGACACTTACAAAAGACCCAGACTTGTGCTAGGCCCACCATAAACTCATAAAACTACACCTTACCCCTACAAAAACTTTCTTAGAACTTCCAAAACAATTGTTTAAACACTATCACCACCATTTACCCACCATCCCTTAGTTAAAACCAATCTTTATACCAGTAAGGGACGTAGTCCCGCTATGGCAATAGTCGAAGGACCCTCCTTTGCGGAGGAGGACTCTCTTCAACGACACCTCTGTGCTGTGTGTGAGAATATTTTGCAAAATGTGCCAAGGTTTGCAAGCATTCAGTTTCTAAAGTATGCACTGCACCACTTTTACCTCATGTGAAAATATCAACAATAAAGTTAAGGAGAAAAACGAGAAACAATATGAATTAGCGAATTTTAAGGAAAGATTTACGTCGTTTAATATTTTGATTGCTGAAACCTTAGCAGCAGAATACCAATATACCGACAAATGTGCAGACATTAATGTAATTTCAAGCAAGTTGTCAATGTTGTATAATGATCAACCCCTTCATTATACGTTTTGAAAATTTCAGAAATATTGTTTGATGTGAAAATGAAAAGCATTCTATTCTCACATGTTTTAATTTTTAAATATTAAGCCTTCGTTTGGATGCGTGGCCGGCCAAACGGGAATGCAGAGGTAAATACACTGTTTGTTAAATATACATAGTTCTTTATATTCAAGGGCCTTCTCATGCAAACGAGAAACTGCAGTAGACACTTATTTTCAATATATAAGATGAAAATTTTGTCCTTATGCCGCCATAGATATCTTCCAACTTTTAAGAAGATTTACAGTAACATTTATTAATTTCTCGCCACTGCGTAAACGACTTTCCCCGTAAAATAAATACATAAATCCCAATCAACAGGTCTTCCAACACCACGTGCAGAAGTTACTTGACTCAAATTGCAACTTGGTTACAATTCCTAAACCACATTTATCTTTTATTTTATTAGGCTTTAATTTTAAAGGTTTAATAGCATTGCAAGCCGATGTTTTCAAATTTCATGACTTCTGTGCAAACTTTATCAAATATCTCTCTGGACTTCGTTGTAACTCTTTTCCAATGGCATCTAGATTTTTCTTTGTAAGAATATGAGCGTTTCCTTTTTGCTTCGTCTTTATAATTGTATTAAGAAGAGTGCGAACTGGTCCTTCTTGAGGCGCACGAACAGCTGGGACTCTCTCTGTAAGTCGCTGTCTAATTTCTCTAAAATTTGTCAGAATTTATTTTCATGCAGAAATCATACATGAAGATTCTGTATGCTATAGCATTGGCTTGGTAATAGCACCAACGCACTCAAACACTGATATAGAGGACCTTACAGCGAAAGTAACGTGCCACTAATTTTCCATAAATAGATTTTTATATTCTAAGCTACTTTCAGAATTGAGTGCACTTCCAGAAAAACAAATCCTTACAGCACAGTCACTTACCACAGTTGCAGCCAGCTTGATGTTTTATTGGTTTTAGAGGGATCACAGCAGATGGAGTTGCTGACGAGTTCTGCAATACAAACGTTATTAATACATATTTACTTTGTTGATAAAATTGTTTTAACATAAACTATACTGACTTTATTTATTCTCATTGAATATTATTATTGCTATTAACCACTATTATTAACTAAAATTAAGGATACCTTTTATGTAATATTATTTTATTCTATTTCAAGGCACAAATATCATTATGAAAGGGTAGAGCCAGACTGAAAAATTCAATGCCATAGCCGGGATTTGAACCACGTATCTTCTGGTTTCCGCCCAGCCGCTCTAAACCATTGAGCTATTATGGCCAACGTGCCAACATAAGATTAAATTCTCCAACTGACTCGTGTTTCTCCCGGTAAACCATTAGGAGTTCTCATAAACACATGAGACAACTACCTTAATGGCGACTTACTATGCTGTAAGTACTTTAAGACTCGGGCTTTATAGTTCGGACCACTATTAGGTACAATTAATGGAAACTAATTGATCTTTCACACTAGCCGTGTGTAGGACGCACTATGAATTTAATGTCATGTTGGCACGTTGGCCACAGTAGCTCAATGGTTTAGAGCAGCTGGACGGAGACCAGAAGATCCGTGGTTCAAATCCCGGCTATCGCATTGAATTTTTCAGTCTGGCTCTACCCTTTCATAATGCGTCCTACACACGGCTAGTGTGAAAGAACAATTAATTTCCAAATATTATTAATTTGCCTTTCAAACAAAATTAAAGTTTGCTTTTAGAAAAGGTGCCCAAAGGCAGATAACGTTACATTATACGTTAGGATTTCCTTTTGCACAATTAGACGTGCAAATCACAAGCTCACCAAGTGTTAACAGACCAGTGTTTGCACCAGCCATTCCGAGCTTCTCTAAGTTTAGAGGCAAAGTAATTTTCGGCCTTTTTACCTGAGTAAAGCAAGAAGTTGAAAAGTGAAACATTTTTAGATATATTTCTAAAATATTTTGATCATTGTCTTATAGAAAGAAATCTTCTCTTTACAATAATTTGTGGTGAAAATTACCTTCACATTATTATTGCGTTTGTGTTTATGTACCAGTAAACTTAGTTATTTGAAACTAATGGGAGGAAACGATGCCGATGCTTCTTTGTAAAGTTTATTGCTTTGTGTTCTCATTTGTTCCTGATTCAACCCTATTCTATAGCATGAGGATTAAAGGCACAATATGAAAGTGTAGACGTGCAGATATTATGTTGTTAATGGGCTTCAAATACCAACACAACAAATGTTTCCATTGGATATCTTTCCGTAAGCTTCACTTTCACTTCACCTCCATTTCTGTGTGTGATAGTTGAAGGGAGATCATTCAGCCACGTTCCCTACCTGACCACAAACTTGGATGAAAATACAATCCATGACCTCCATATGAAAAAGAAATTCTCCTTCTCAGAAGCCCAAAGTATACGTATCTCGCCGGGTTGACTAACGTTACTCGTCACTTTTGGTTGTTGTCACAGTGCAAGTGTAGCAAAGGAATGCTGCAAAACGTTGATTGCTGTCGAAGCTTCCGATCTTCAGCTCTAAAGGGCTATTCACAATGAAAACGCTTAGTTCAAAGCTACGTCTTTATATGATTCATCCGTTTTGTCATACAGACAAGCATGGCTCTGATAAAATGCAGTAACCCTCTCGTCAAAGGCAGCTATTTTCCACTGTTTTCTGATTGATGCATTTATTCGTTTGGAGTTTGCAAGAATTTGCGTTTGAGTCTGCGAAATGTTGTAACCATAAATATAGAAAACCAAGTAATTATAGCCAATCAGAGATTAGATTATTTAAAATAGCCCCTAATAATGAAGTAATTCTATGCATGTTCAAACAACAGTAGCCATTTTACTCGGTGTACTATATTTGAAATGAAAACGGTCACCTCGGCGTAGATGGTGGGCTCATCTGTTGAATCAAAGAAGAATTTATCAAGGAGACTTTCATAATTTACTTCCTGAAATGAGAGATGATGCAATTCCAAAGATACATGAGAATGACTCCTGCTCAATTTCATATCGTATTAAACCTAGTTGGCTTAGTTCAAAGCTACGTCTTTATAGGATTTATCCGTTTTGTCATACAGGCAAGCATGGCTCTGATAAAATGCAGTAACCCTCTCGTCAAAGGCAGCTATTTTCCACTGTTTTCTGATTGATGGATTTTATCGTTTGGAGTTTGCAAGAATTTGCGTTTGAGTCTGCGAAATGACTTTCCGTTAACGGTTGCGGTTTCATTGTGAATGACCCTCTTTAAATTAGCTGGTCGTAAGCTTTTGCGTTTACCTTTCATTGTGAATGACCCTTAGCACTTCAAAATAGTTATTGCGTCTTTGTGTCTAACTGAAATTGACTGATTTTGAAACCTGAGGAGCTTTAAGTTTCAGAACTTTTGGAGGATTTCGTAAAGGTATAAGCTAAAACAAACAGACAATAACATCACCCTCTCTTCCATGGAGATCTCTCCATGAGGCTCCTGGGAAATCCTAGCTCGACAAGGTAGGTACTACCTCACTATTTATCACATCACACCGAATCTCAACGCTAGAATCACTTCGAGCACAAAAGGTCAAAATCCTGCCTCCGAAAATTCTATGGATCACTTCTGATACAAGTCAAATATCCTAGTCCCATATGAAAGATAAAGGTAGTTTATAACAGGCCGAAATAAAGTAAACGCTTATCCTTTCACAAATGGTCATTCCCATGTCAAATGGCGTAGTTATGCGCAGGGTGTAACTTCAGTTTTGTGAATTCTCCCATATTTGGTTGCAGGAGATTTAAACTTCGGCTCCATGTTACTTTTGATCTTCTGCTCTACATTTCACTAGCTTATTACTGAGAAAAGCGCTCCTACATAGCTCGTAGAAGTGATTCTAATTCGTGACGTTTAGTACTAGCAACTTCCGATTACCATTGCCATGCGAGCAGTTGTTCTTATATATACCGTTCTTATTGTGACTTTGTGGGTTCGTGAAATGAAAAGTCCAATTGCACCACTCAAAAGTGTTCTTTATTTCCACCGAATTACAGTTAAACACTTGCCAATTACACAGAATTACATAATGCACACAATTACGATTCACCAGTTCGTCCGTTACAATTCCACTTTGCTCTCGCAGTTAAGTACAATCCTCCGATGCACGTACACAGTGTTCTCGCCCGTACGCTAGCACTGCACTCTTACGCTGCTCGCCAAGAATTGACTGACCTCATTCATCGCAGCCCTTTTTATAGGAATATCACTGCTTTCTAGAAGTCTCTGGTTTCAGTGAATCACCGCGAAAATTCCAGAGGACAGGGGAAGGGGAAAGAGGCGGCCAGCGACAAGTGACATTTCCCTAATCAGACCCTCAGTTAGTGACAGAGACTAATGGGAGGGTGTGGCTTGGCTGCCACTGGCCCCTTACTCAGCTGTCGTTGGCTGTGCTTTCCGCTAATTGGGTGACATTATACATACCCTTACTGTTAAGGACATTGTACATATCAGGGAATAGCGGATTATTAATGTCACTCTCCTCTTTAGAGCTTGTCTAGGCCTTGTGTGACGGGAATTCATCTTGCTGATTTCCTCCCATATAATTTCCTTAGTTTATTCCCCAATTAACCTATTTTAACTCGCAATGCTTCTATAATTCTCTATCTCTCTCACTCACACCCTCATCACTTAGGTTTGTCCATATTGCATACGCCTTTATATAGATCTCGTCTACCTCTATAGTGAATGAATGCCCTTGTGTCATCAACTTACATTCTCGCCACGTCCCGTCTCGTGTACCTACCTAGCAAGTTAAGAAATCAAACTTATCTGCTTTTACTCCATTTTAACGCCATTTAGACTATTTTGGTCAGATGGTGGACCACCTTATGTACTTTGATCATCTGGTAGATAGGTCCATTCTTCACCAACACTCTGATCTCTCACATTATATGAAAATCTTCAAACGCACTTTGCGTACGGAATAACAGTATTTCAGGAGCGTCTTTCTGATACTCCCAAAGGTTTAACTTTGTATATTTCTGCCACTTAGCTTCCTCAAGTTATTTTATTACGCTCAGCTGAGGGAGATCTGCGGGAGATACTTGAAATAATTTGTGCACCATGCACATAGGAATCTGTGGAACATGGAGTTACTGCTCACCCAGGTCACATGCTTAAACCAGGGGACTTAATTTCAGTCTGTTAAAACACACACACACACACACACACACACACACACACACACACACACACACACACACACACACACACACACACACACAGAGACATACACAAAGGTGTGAATATCAGCATATAGAAAACGCTCAAATGAAGTCAAATAAAACCGTATTTAAGCTTAGAAAGCTATGCACATGTAACTATTATAGTTTGGTCTAAAGTTGTAATAGTACTGATCAATAACTAAACGTCAAATTAATTATTGCAAACGCTGTTGATAATCTAAATTTCCTTCTCCGCAGTTTATGAATAGAATTTGCCATATATCAGGAGTTCACGCATAGGAAGAACAAGGTAATGGAATTTACCAAAAACCAACTGACATATTTCTCCCATTGTTAATATTATCTGGTTACTTTTGGTAACATTCTCTGTGTTAAGTTCACATTTATACTAGTAACAAGTTCTAAAATATATTCATGGTAAATATAGATGTTATTAATTGCAGCTGTTACATTTCCGGTACAGAAACAATCAACTGTTGAGTTTAAAGCAAGTAATCCTTGGTTGGGAAGAAGCTGTTATATTTCATATGTGCGTTTACTTGGAGCTATTTAAAGATTACATAGGTCTTCTGCAATTTAATTGTTTTTACAACACACATTCCCAATAAATAGAATAATATGAGGTATATGGCGCAAGGAAATGATTTAAACAACTTGTAGTGTTTCAAGACAATAATTGATTCACTGGCATACATGAAAATGGTGTTCTCCATTCTAAAGTTGGCAGTACCTATATCAGTTTAATGTAAAGTTGGAACTTGGAAAGTGCCATTAAATTGCTTGCGATTATCCAAAGTGGTTATGATCTCAGGATATATTATTGATGTCTATATAAAGTACGCTATATGTGACTAAAGAAAGCTCTCTACATTTGAGTGTATTTCATCCTTGAGAATATTGTGCCACAGAAACAAACAACAGAAAGGAAAAATAAGAAAAAAAGTTTGGGAGCAAGTTCTTCAGCTAATTTGTTTAGTTCTGAAGTTTAATTTGACTGCAGAATAATTGCTGCATGACTAACAGACAGTATTCTCAAAATACAGCAATTAAACTTAGCACAATAGCACAAGTGGTTGCAGAATAGTATCAAAAGGGAGTATGTACAGTAATTTTGCTCAAGATCACTGCTCATTTTTTTAAATTCTGCGCTGAGGTACTTCCAAAGCAGATAAACTATTGTGTTATATTTTTAGACATTATGGGGTAATTAATACCACGTTTGATAAACAATAAATACTAAATACAGCTTTTTTAGAATAGTTTTAATAATGTACAAACATTTTTCAGGTTTAAACATGAAATAAGAGAGAAACGCTTTCGCTCAATGATCTTTCTCAGAGTAAGAGCTCTCTTAAACTTATCGATTTTCCTCTATTTAATTTAATGCCTTATGTTTACTTACAAGAAATGCCTGCACTGTCAATAGTAGAATATGCAGTAACTTGAAGGTACTCAACATTTCACCTCGCTGTATTTCCAAAGAGAAGAGAGTTCTTAACAAAGAAGCTGCAAAAGAAATAAAAGGTATTTTATTCAGAAAATATTATTTCTGATAATTATATAAATTTTTTTGAACAATGAAGTTTGCATGTGATAAAATTATAACTGCCAACCTCTATGGTTTGGGGGTAGCGTGTGCCTCAATTCAATGTCCGGAGTTCGAATCTCGATCAGGGTTTTTGCCTTATCCTGAAGGATAAATGTCGAGTAACTTTAAGTTCTATGAACTGGGTCTCATTTAAGCATCATCCGACTAATTTAATGCACTGTCTGATTAGGTTAAATGACGTTAACTCCCCTAAAAATGTAACAAAAATTTCGGAGTAAATTTCGACTATGAATAAAAATATTAATCTCCTAATTTTACGGATGACCAAATCCATTATGCCAAGTACAGTGAAGAGACTTCTGATAACTGTTCAAAAAGTTATATATTATAGTGAAATAATACAACTTAAACATTTCGGGTTCAAAGATAGAAGTAATGGTGTACAACAAAATACAAAAATTAAAGAGTTCTTATCAACACTCATATCACTGAAGTAGTGACCAACTTAAAATATCGGGAGTGCAGAATATATTATCAAAGATGAAGGGATAGGAAGGGAATCATCATAAATGTCAATACGCATGTGGAACTATAACATATTTAAAGAATAAAACACCTCAGGAAACAAAACTAGGGCTATATAAAATAGCTCTGCAATACTTCTATGAAACAAAAACATGGACCCCAACTTAATTGACGAAAAAAGGCCTGGAAGATATAGAAGTGAAATTTCTAAGGTCAGTGTAATGTATACAATTTAAAAGATTTGAAAAGAAATTGTCATTCAGACAGATTTCATAGTAAAAATATAATGAAACGAATTCAAGATGAATCTCACATATCAGAATAAGGCTTTGACTACTCATTCAAGAGGAAGAAGGAATGTTGGTCTTAATTGTTCTTTCACACTGGCCGTGTGTAGACTAAATTGTGGAAACGTAGAGTCAGACTGAAAAATTCAATGCCATAGCCGGGATTTGAACCACGGATGTTCTGGTCTCGTTCCAGCCACTCTAGCCTTTGAGTTACTATGGCTAAAGTGCCGACATGCCATTAAATTCTCCAACTGACTCGTGTTTTTCCCGGTAAACCACTTAGGAGTTCTCATAAACACATGAGACAACTACCTTAATCGAGACTTACAACGTGTAAGTACTTTAAGGCCTGGGCTTCATAGTTAACAATTAATGTGAAAGAACAATTAATTTCCATTAATTGACCTAATAGTGGTTAACTACGAGGCATGTTTTTTAAGTCAGTACCTTTTTGGAATTTAAAACAGACGTGTACAGATATCGCAATAATTTTACTTTTACATGAAAGCCTGTACCTTAATATACTTTTCTACATAATTTCCGTGAATATTGAGGCACTTGTCATAACGTGGCACCAGTTTTTGAATACCCTCCTCATATAATTCTGCCGCCTGACGTGTTAACCACTGTATCACAACTGTTTAGACTTCGTTATCGTCTTGAAGACGCTAGCCGCCCAGATGTTTCTTCAAGTGCAGGAACAAATGGTAGTCGCTGGGCGCCAGATCAGGGCTGTGTGGAGGATGATCTAGAGTTTCCCATTGAAAAGATTTGATGAGAGCTTTGGTCCGATAAGGCACATGTGGACGGGCATTGTCATACAGCAAAACGATACCCTTACTCAGCTTGCCACGTCTTTTGTTCTGGATTGCACGGCGCAGATTGTTTAATGTCTCACAATAAGACACTGCATTGATTGTCTCATTACGAGACAGAAACTTCACTAGCAATACTCCTTTTCTGTCCCAAAAAACTGTGCACATGATTTTCCGGGCAGAAATTGTTTGCTTAAACTTCACGTTTGTGGGTAATGATGAATGTCGCCATTCCATGGATCGTTGTTTCGATTCTGGCGTGACGTAGGCCACCCACGTTTCGTCACCAGTAAAAATTTGGTCTAAAAAATCTTCACCTTCATTGTGGTACCGCTCAAGGGAATTCAATGCACCGCCTAAACGTTGGGTTTTGTGCAAATCCGTCATCATTTTCGGAACCCAACGTGAACACAATTTCCGGTACTTCAAGTTCTCAGTCACAATGCGATACAAAACACTACGAGAATATTGAGGAAAATAGTCGTACAATGATGAAGTTGTAAAGCGTTGGTTTTCTCTCACCTTTTCGTCCACTTTCTGCACCCAATCTTCAGTAACGACCGAAGGACGCCGACTCCGTTCTTCAGCATGCACATTTGTGCGGCCATTTTTAAATGCCCTCAACCATTTCCTTACCATTCCATCACTCATAATGTTTTGTTTGTAAACTTCACAGATCTCACGATGAATATCGATCGGTTTTACGCCTTTAGCACTAAGAAATCGTATAACAGCCCGTACTTCATAATCGACGGGACTCAGGATTGTCGGAGGCATCTTAAACACTCAGTAACCAACGTATACAAGGAAGAATCAGACTGTAATGGCGTCAGTGCGTATACAAGAGATGTAGGTAACCAGCGCGCATGCGCGGAACGCCGACCGTAGCGCTGCGGCGGTGGAATCGCAAAACGGTACTGACTTAAAAAACATGCCTGGTATAACGCCCGGGCCTTAAAGTACCTACAGCATAGTAAGTCACCATTAAGGTAGTTGTCTCATGTGTTTATGAGAACTCCTAGTGGTTTGCCGGGAAAAATACGAGTTAGTTGGAGAATTTAATGTCATATCGGCACGTTGGCCAGAGTAGCTCAATGGTTAGAGCGGCTGGACGGAGACCAGAAGATCCGTGGTTCAAATCCCGGCTATCGCATCGAATTTTTCAGTCTGACTCTACGTTTCCACAGTTTTGGTCTTTCTAGTTTACGCTGAAAGCAGCTGGGATAGACCTATAAGCCCTAGCCGTACTGCTGATGATGATATAAAACTAACTACATAATGGGCTACCCTGGTAAATATACTTACATTAAATATATCTCAAAGAACAATCCCTAAGGCATCTTAATATTGTTATCACAATCGTGATTCCACTGAACACTTAGAGTACAATATTTGCCCTATGTAGATTTATTCACATTTACTCTAATATTGAGTGTCATATATTTTAGTAACAATATGCACAAGGCATTTTACAAGATAAAGAATAGTATTTTTCTGTTTTTTACTCTCTGTACCAGTCGTTCTCTATCTAGTAAGTGGAGGAAATATAATATTCCACACAAAAATTGCATATTAAGATTTGCGTGTGGAATACCAGTTCGTATTACCTGGTTTACTCCACGTCGGGAGTAATATGCGGTGGACCCACAGCAACATTTTTGTGGTTTTCGAGTGACTGAAATAGCTATTTTCCCATCTAACAGCTACTTAATTGATTCCCAATAACCTCATAGTACCAAACTTCCCAACAGGTAAGATCATACGATAGTAATAAACAGGAATCATTCACTACGCCATGAACACAGGTTTTAAATGTCGTATACTAATAATACTTGTATTGAACATGGCATTCCCTTTCCTTAATAAATGCTGTAACGGCATCCTGTAACTTTATGCTTACGCACCTTTTAATTTTGTTGATAATATATATTTTTTCGTGTCTGTACATATTTTTGCAATTCTGACATAAATATATGATACAGATGAGTACACCTCTTGTGCATGGCATTTATTCTACGTGATATAAACACCAAAGCTCTACATAATCATCACATCCTTCACTGTTTTGAGGACTTATGTTTCTCATAATTGCCTACCGTGACGTACACGAGATACTTACCCCTAAAGCGTAGAGTTCACAAGTAGGTACTAACTTGAACGCGAAAGTGCCGTCTGTACCTCAAAATGAATTGTGAACGCTATCAAGTTGATAAATGAAGCGTAAAACTACTTCTATCACATTTATTTCACACAGATTTTCCAGGCCATCAAAACTATGGTAGTACATCTGTGAAGTTTAAAGCCTCAGATTAGTTTATATAGCAGTACTTTTATTGCTGCGCCTGCCACGAAGATATAAATGTATCTCTTGAGATTTCTCGGGAATCTGCCACGGTTGCAGGAAACTAATGTTAGGACGTTTTTCCTAGCAAATATAAAGCTGTAACATGGGAATACATTGTTCCATGTTGCTCATCCACAAACTATTCTTAAGAAAGATTATTCATTTTCTAATTACTGTTAATCAAAATTATGTAGGGAATAAGCACAGTTAGGTGGTTGAAATTAACGAGAGAAGTAATTAAGTAATTAAAATCAGAATTAGGAAGGCCAATAATAGAGAAGAGGGGTCCCGGGTTCGATTCCAGGTTGGAGGTGGCAATGTTTCTTTAACTAAGAGAATGAGACTTTCAGATGAGACTAAAACCCAACGTTTACGAGTTAACAGCATCGCCAATAGGTGATGTGTTCCAGAAGAAGAATAGCCGCCGATATGACCATTGCAGTTAAAGGCGAGGTATAAATGGAACAAACAAACATATAGAATAAATTAGGAAGTTGGCTGAATTATTAGGAAACAGTAAAGAAAAACATAAGAAAATTACTTTAAAACTATATAATTTTATGTTTGTAAGGATGCCTATCAAGAAAATTAGTATAATTTATTACAAGAGAGTATTAAAAATAGTTAGAATGTGAACCTATTTTTAATAAAACTTTATTTAAGATCGCTTTAACCTTTAAGGTTTTATCGCGGCCATTAACATTGTGAATACATTGGTTAATAAATTTACATAAGTAACATTTTGAATAGAACAAAATGTATACAGTTGACAAGAATACTTACAAGTTTTAAGAATCAGTTAAATACAATGGTAAATATTACATTTCAAAAAAAAAAAAACTGTAAATGAGAGATGCATCATTCAGTGGTGCAGACGTGGCCGCGCCGTGGCTCAGTGGTTAGACCGCTTGTCTCTCACCAAGGCGGCCCGGGTTCGATCCCAGGTGACCACGAAGAGAGATTTGTGGTGGACAACACGGCGCTGGGGCGGGTTTTCTCCGGGACCTCCGGTTTCCCCCGCCATCTCATTCCACCGGTGCTCCATCTTCATTTCATGTATCATCAGTGTCACTGCCTACGGTGCCGTATGTAGTAAAAGCGGGCGTTAAACACTACATATTTCATTTCATTCAGTGGTGCAGACTTTTCGGGATGCCGTGTTGTCTGCGCATGTGAACCTCGTAAACCTTGTATTTAATGTATTACGGTATTTATTTACATTCACACCAGGTACAACTCAAGTTTATTTGGATTGTATATTAGGAGGAAAGAACAGATAGAGATGAGATGAAAATATTAAAATGGTTGTATATAATGGAAGTTGTACATGTAAAGAGTTGTTATTGAGTAAATTTGCGAGGGCTGTTCTATAAAGAATGATCATAATTTTTTACGGTCATAATTTTTGCACTAAAATTCAATCTTATTATATTCTGTTAGCTTAATGTGAAACAAACATGCCGTAGTAGTTTCATTGTTAGTACTCCTGGTTCCCGCCTGTGAGAACCAGGTCAGTACAGACATGTTCAGTATCGCCTACCGCTGCAATGGAGCTAATTTGCAGTTAAAGTTGATGTTAGAGGAAGATCTGGAGTTTCTTTCAAACGTAATCACTGCTGATGAAACTTGGCTACCTCATTTTGATCCTGAGAGTAAACAGCAAAACTCAGTGTGGAAATTTCCTTCATCACCAACCCCAAAAAAGCAAAAGTGGTTGCTTCTGCTGTGAAAGCTATGGTCATCTCATTCTTTGATATTCATGGAATGGTTTATCAGCATGTTGTACCTGCACACACATCAGTAACTGGACAATACTACAGGGATGTCCTGAAAACATTGCAAGTCCATATCAGGCGCAAAAGACCACATTTCCAGGAAGCAGGCTGTATACTGCAACAAAATAATGCGCGGCCGCATATTGCCAAAATTGTTGCTGAATATCTTGCAAAAATCAACGTGTAGTGCATCCCTCACCCTCCCTATAGTCCGAATTTAGCCCCATGTGACTTTTTTCTATTCCCTAACTTGAAGAAATGCCTTCGAGACATTATCCACCATCAGAAGCAGTGGTGAAGGCTGCGGAGGCGATTTTGAAGGATATCTCAAAAATGGTTTCCCCATGTCTTTAAAGACTGACAGAAGCGCTGGGACAAGTGCATCGCATTCAAGGGAGACAATTTTGAGAAGGACCATTAATATTATGCCAAAAAAAGTAATCATACTTTATTGAACAGCCCTCCTAGGAATAGGTTTATACATGTGAATTGTATTGTATAAATTGAAGAAGAGAAATCAATTTATTCATTCAGTTAACGTTAATACCGATAAACTTTCATTATTAATTTGCGCAGTTGATTGTTAGGTATCACTAAGCTAAAATTGTGGTCATTTGTCGGTGATGATATGTGATGGCTATGAAATTCTCTTCTCTTTGCATGAGCAGGGAAAAGAAACAAAAAGGAACGAAAGATTAGCGATTTGCTATAGGAGAAAAGAATAAAGTATGTGGAAATTAAAATAAATCACAGAGAAACCAGAAAAGTTGAGGAGACACCCTATTCACGGAATATTTAAGGTAGTCACCTTCAAAAGAAACAAATGAGGTGAGAGAGCAACGAGGCTGTTGGGCGTCCGACAGAGATGCACAGAGGTCCCTAAAGATTCTAAGTTTGGTGACTCGGTCAGAGAAGCCGGAACCACGGAGAGACTGGGACCATTGGAAATGGCCCAGAGAAAAGTGTCATTTGGTAGGGTCCAATCAGCACCCATAGATAAAAGGTGACCTAAAGGTAAGAAAATAATTCTGAAAGCTACACCTTTTTTAATAAAAGTGTAAAAAATGAGGAAGAGAAATGATAGGAAATTAGGAAAATAAAGTTCAGGTAGAAGAAAAATTATCCTACCAGTCATCTTGTCAGCTAGAGAAGACCGCGAAAAATTCAAGGTCAACTTGACTGGCTTCGTAAACCAAAGTAGAACTTCCCGAATGTGAACCTCGCACTTTATCACGGAGTCATGTCTGTTCGTCTGCCCCCTCCCTCTTCTCTCAATAATAAGTACTCTACTTAAGTCCAAGAAACGTCCATGAAAACCAATGCAATAAAACAAGTGGACATCGAATTTGTATGCAAATGCATATTTACTTCGATTTTGCTTTAGATATAAAATTATAATTTGCAATATGTTTCATTATATTGCTTGTTCTTTTAAGTGTATGGTATATATAATTCCACATTTCCAATGTTGCTGTATATTTCATGCATCGAATATGTAACATGTAATTCCAAAAAGTGTAGATAAATTGAAGCACTATGTTAAGTAAATATTTTCGATATTATGGAGCATATTTTAAAGATTTTGACATGAAAACGAATGCATGTTTTATATAATTTTAGTTCATATAACTCCGATATCAATTGATGAACATCCCTGTTGGGACTGGAATCAGTAGGTAAATGGATTAGAAACACCTGGTGTCATTCATTTTGCCAAAGATTTGTAGCACTCAAGTTGATTTATAAAGATGTAATATATAAAGAAGGAAAGAAGACACCAAAAAAGGAACAGTAGCAGAACCTGAAATTTTCTCACTTGACGAAAGTGGCGCTTCATTTTCAGCTTGCATGTTACTGAAGAACTGAATGAAGCACCTGGATCTATGAACCCAAAAAAGAAACATTAAAACGATTCCA
Organism: Mantis religiosa; assembly: GCA_030765055.1. Classification (NCBI taxonomy): domain Eukaryota; kingdom Metazoa; phylum Arthropoda; class Insecta; order Mantodea; family Mantidae; genus Mantis; species Mantis religiosa. The sequence continues at coordinate 61,441,032 of CM060947.1, read as the reverse complement.
GATTTCTGGGCTCTGAAATGTTGGTTCAGTTTACATAACATTCGTGTTAAGACTACACATGTGGAGATATTCTGTCGTCAGCATGAATTACATTTGCAAAGCAGGTTTCTCCTTCCCCAAGTAACAAAAGGTTGACGTTCTGACCTTGCTCACTTGTGGAGAAGGAAACCTTTCTTGGGTCACCGTGCCACCCTGTGCCATCATGGTAATCGATTTAGTGTTACGGCTGCAATGATGGGCAACATTCAGATCCTCGTGCATGTCAAGGAACAGCAGCCCCGTGATACCTCAGTGAGAGTGTTAAGTGTCAACAGCAACATCGAATATCTAGTGCCTTGGAGAAAATCAGTTAACAAATGCTTGGTTGTACATGGCCATCTGATCTGCTACAGTTTTGTTTATTTTAACGTGTCTCCACAGCTGAATTATCTAAAGCGAAATTTAAATACTAGATCATTTTAAATCTTCAAATCACAACTTTGACTGTGAAATATGCATTTTACAGTTGCAGTTAAAAATACTTTTGAAATAGATGCGTTTGGTTAAAAGTTTAAAATTGTTGGTGTAACATGTAATAAATATGTAAACTAAGTGATTGTGAGGTTCTATAAGTATATGACTAATCAAACTGCAATGTGGCATTAGTATAAAACTGTGAGGTTACTGTTTTGATGGTGTAAATTTTTATAAAGAGCTGACACTTGGAAGCAAATATCAGCATGGGTAATACGGAAAGCAATGTGACAAGTGGAGTGAAAAAGCAAGCAGATACATGTGCTCAAAGTCTTTATAAGTTAGTGGATCTCAAAGGTAAGCCCCAATAAAGGTATAATTTCCATTTATTGTCAAACACCTATGGCAAGTTTAACAGTACATCATTTATGACAAATTACGTATGCTTGCAAAACATGTTAAATAAATAGTAAATCTCGACTTTTTAATTAACACTGAATAAGGCGTTCAGATATTATTTCAGAAGTACAACAAAAATAAGAGAAAATGCTTTTATTTTTTTTTTATTTACGACCTCCAACGTTAAGTCATATCGGACGATGAATGAAATGGGTGAAATGATGCTCAAATGATTCCGGGGTCCATGGAGCTTAGAGTTACCTAACATTCGTGTATTAGGATAAGGGAAATCCCCGGAATAAAACTTACCCAGGTAACTCACGCTAACCTAGATTCGAACTCGTGACCTCTTGAACGTGAGGCAGACATGCTACCATGGACGCTACCGAGGCGGGCTTTTAATTAGTGATACACAACAATATAAATGTTTTATGAGCTTAGAAAGCACTCAATTGTTTTAATAAGTCAGATGTGTTACATTCACTATTTCAATAGTTTTACAGGACGTTTTCTCTATTCACTTAATGTTAATCGAGATAAACGTTTATATAACACTTTTGTTTATTTTTTAATATTTATAATTGGAATAGAGAATTGACATTTGACTTCAGCACCAATAAAAACCTTTAACAGCTGCCGTTGTGTGAAAGCTTTGAATGTCTGTTCTGTTTGGATGACCAGGAGGGAAAAATTCCAATAAAAACGGAACAACGAATCTCAATTTTAGTAAACATTATTATTGGAAAATACAAACCAATAACAAGAAATATATAAGAAATGGTTTATGCTACACATACATACAAAACATGTATACTCATGCAGACGTTTTTGTTGAAATGTTTTTCTTTTCCTGGTGAAATTTCATGTCAAAGCTTTTGGACGGCAGTATTCCTCCTATTTACTTAATAGGTGCCTTACCATTCTTGCATAAACTAATTGTAACAAATTTATCATTCTTATAAACAAAGAGTCGCGATAATATAAAATGCAAGAAATGCTTATAAAGTGTTAAAAATATATTTGTAGTTAACTAAATTACTTTATAGAGCCCTGGCCGGGTGCTGGTTCATTACAGTAATCACAATAGTGAGTGCCAAGATTATTTAAACATTCATTTCCAAAACTTCCCTTCCTTTTTTATTTAAGAGAAAATGTTAAATGATTTAAGAACTATAACATTTATAAAAGAAGCACCAGAAGATTAATTTTACTTAGTATTAAAGTAACAAGTTATTCCGTGACGATTTGAAAATACAGATAGTCTTATAGAATTTTTCTTAAATACTTTAATTTATATAAAAGAAAGCAATTTTATATTTTATATCCTACAGAGTGATATTTATATAGAACTGACCCATTTCTTTGTTTAATTATTCCATTGGAAATTCATTCGATGCATCAAATTAAGCAAAATGTTCTGGAGTTTCGATTCCTTGTCACCAGATGTGCAGATGTTTATGTTTTATTCCTTATTGCTATTGTTGGCAGCTGTTTTCGACATTTTGTTCTAGTCAATGTGAAAATACAGTATACATTAAATCAACGACTCTTTCTTGTGCAGCAATACTGGATTGAGAATTCAATTACAGTTACTCAAAGGATACATTAGAAAGAACTTGGTGTTCGTAATCCTCTCAAAAGAAACACAATATTGGGACTGGTAAACAAATTGGAAACAATTGGATCTATGGTGAGTGAAAAAGGCAAGCATCGTTCATCTATGCTTCCTACGGTTGTTGTTGACGTAAGAGCACGACTCCAGCGGTCACCCACAAAATCATTCAGACGTTTGTCGTAGGAGACAGGATACACCTACTTAATGTGTCAGAGAGCTGTGAAAAGTGCAGGCCTAAAGGCATATAGAGTTACGGTTGTTCATCCGCTATAGGAACCAGATAAGCATAAAATATTGAATTAGTGTCGTTGGTATTAGAAGTTCATTGTGCAACATCCTGCCATACTGTCTATGGTTCACAGATGAACCATGCTTCCATTTATCCGGTTATGTGAACTCACGCCATTGGGCCATCGAAAATCCACATATCATCCATGAAGCACCTATTCACCTGGTTAAAATCGGAGTTTGGTGTGCAATATCCGCATAGAGAATAGTGGGGCCCTTTTTTAACCAGATTGTAAACACTGCAGAGTATACCGACTGATTTTCATAGAGCTTGTTGAGCAACTGGACGATGTGGAGTTGAGTCAAGGATATTTTCAGCAAGATGGTGCTACGTGCCATACATCAAATGAATCCATAGAACCAATTGCAAGTTTCTTTGACGACCGGATAATTTCCAGGAACTTTTGGCCCCAAAGATCTCTGCATTTGACATCGCCGGACTTCTTTCTATGGGGTTATTTAAAAGACAGGGTTTGCGCCACACGTCCCGAGACGATGGACGATCTAAAGCACATCACACAGGAGACAAGCTATTGACAACAAAGTGCTCCAACGAGTGGTCAGTAACATGGAATGACGTGTTGATTTGTGTCTTATGCAGGATGCAGGACATTTTCAACATTTGCTATAGAAGTAAATAATCTCCCAAAATTCCTCTACATTTTAGGTATAATGAGCTGTCGCTAGCACAATTCGTTTTGAAATAACTGATCAGAAAAATGTGTCAGTTCTATATAAATTACTCTTTACTTTCATGTGAGAACATAATAATTTTGAAACTCAAAAATTATAAATATTGCTAAGCTTATTACTACTATAAGAAGCCAATATATTTAAATGTTTTCACTTTTAAAGTGAGTCAACAAAAGCCATACTAGGTACGTGATTAATATTAAATCCATAGCTTTCCACATCCATAAATAAGGCAGAATTCACTTAAATAGGAGTTGCCATTATTACAAATACCTATAATATTGTGACTTTGTTGGTTCGTAGAATTAAAAGTCCAATTTGCTGAAATTCTAAATGTTCTTTATTTGCGTAGCAGCAGAATTACATCACATATCAACACAATCCACCAAAGTCAGTGACAATAACAAACAGCGTTCAGCTCTCGTTACATCAACAACACTTTACAGCTGTGTACTTCCCTCTCACGACTCACTTATCACTAGCCATGGCTTCCTTTTATACACCCATTCATGAATTCCAGACTGTTATCGAATTTTCTCTAACATGTCTCCAGATAAAACACGAATGTTCTAGAATATAACCATATCGGTGTCGGCAAGTCTTTCATTTCCGGCGCCATGCCTATCTGCTTATGCAAGCTCGTTATCTACGTGAAACACTATCCGACTGTTATCTTTATCTGCAGGCTCTTTTGTGTACACAAACTGCGCTTACCTCTCGGCACCGAAATTTCCGTGCTTTTTCGCCGCGACACTATTGAATATTGTATGAAATAAATATTTGGTCCCAGATTCTTGAATTTCGCTTTTCCTATTATTGTAACGTGGCATTAACAGTATCATGCCCTTAATTTATATTCGGAACATAGGTCTCGTACATACTTAGTTTGCCACGAGCACGGCATTAACCTCGGTCTGCCTCAGTAGCTCACTACAGCAAAACGATTCACTCAACACTGCTGACTTTGAATTTTACCATCATTTGTAATTAACACACGAGATTTAGAACGGAAAATACCCGTGTATAGAGCGGGAAGTGTGCAGAGTGCTCATCTGCTCGATCTGAGGCCTGAAGCATAAGGTGCACTACAGATTCCAATTCGCGGATCACTAATTAGTTCATAGTTTTGAACAACGTAATCACGACCTGCGGTCCTATTTCACATAAACGTAAATAACTCTCAGTATTGTGCATAGTGCAAATAGCTGAGTTCAGATTTGAAGAGCATAAGTACAAAAATTTTATATAGACAATCATGCAGTTCTGTTAGAAATAACATAGCAATAAATAATTTAAAAAATGTAATAATAATAATAATAATAATAATAATAATAATAATAATAATAATAATAATAATAATAATAATAATAATAATAATAATAATAATAATAATAATAATAATAATAATAATAATAATAATAATAATAATAATAATAATAATAATAATAATAATAATAATAATAATAATAATAATAATAATAATAATAATAATAATAATAATAATAATAATAATAATAATAATAATAATAATAATAATAATAATAATAATAATAATAATAATAATAATAATAATAATAATAATAATAATAATAATAATAATAATAATAATAATAATAATAATAATAATAATAATAATAATAATAATAATAATAATAATAATAATAATAATAATAATAATAACAATAATAATAATAATAATAACAATAATAATAATAATAATAATAATAATAATAATAATAATAATAATAATAATAATAATAATAATAATAATAATAATAATAATAATAATAATAATAATAATAATAATAATAATAATAATAATAATAATAATAATAATAATAATAATAATAATAATAATAATAATAATAATAATAATAATAATAATAATAATAATAATAATAATAATAATAATAATAATAATAATAATATTTTTTTAACATTTCTGACACCGCAGTTTTAAAACGAAATCACGAGATTATGATAACTTGCTCAAGAAAATACTTTTAAAGAATAAACAAAGCAAAATATTAAAAATATTTGTTTTCTTACCATAATACCGGTAGAGAGCCTTCCCAAATATGAGGGTTTCTGATTTGGATTTCCAGCTGGGCTCGATAAGTTCTTCTTTAGTGAAGAAATTTTCACAGTATACTATTTTCTAGTCTCTTAATATAAGTGTATACTACGAATGTTCATAGGGCATGTTGCGAGTGATTTGCATATGACAATTTGGCGTAAAATTTATGGCCCAAAATTAACAAAATATCATTTTATTTCGGAATAAAATTTATGAGTTGCGTTTTATTACTGTTATGGCTGAATAACTTATATTTTGCATTTTAATGATACCCTGCAATTTTCTGTTTTGGAAATTAATAAAAACGATTCAATATACATATCATTAAATTCATACATATGCAATGTTTATTTCTTTGAAGTTAAAACCAATTATCATTATTAACTTCAGGTTGTACTAAGCATGCCTTACGTCAAAGATATATGATTACGACACCGATTCAGTTGGTAGTACACCGACACATTATTGTTGTTCTGTGATTCTTCCTCCCCTCTGAGCATGCATTATTACAACACTATTATGTGTTTCAAATGGGAAGGTGTTTGTCCTTGAGCGCTACTAGGTGAGCAACCAATCGGAGTTCTGCGGTGTTGTCGTATTGCATTCCCGCTAAGTGGTGTGTGAGGAGCGCCAACCTAATCAGACTGTATGAATTACTATTCGCGCTAAGACAAAAATTCAGATATTGCCGAAACTGATCCATGTGGAAGGTAGAGAGTAATGTATCTAACATAACCATGAAAACCCCATATTTTTTGCTCAAATAGTTTTTCTAATACAAATAAATAAACCACTATTACCTGTATTATAACAATAAATTGCGACATAAGCACTGAATGAATATCATTATTGGTTGGCATGTATGCATGTACGTATATTTGTAATTACTCAGAACTGAAACGTAAATGTTTGACATGACGTGATAAAAGAATTACTCTGAATAATCCAATTCGAGCGAAAGGAAACAATAAATTTCCTGCTGCCCTGGCAGAGCGTGCTGGTCACATTATATCTTTGTTTATGAATGGTTCGTAATCTCTATTTACTCTAGAGAGCTCAAAGTGGTTGGTGTGTATATATATGTACATATACATTTATTGTCTCAGAACTGAAATTTAAACTACTGAGATGACGTAATAAAAGAATTACTGTAAATAAGTCAAGGTGTTAAATTCGAGAAAGAGCAAACACTTCATTTCCTGTTAGCCTGTGGAATGTTGTATGCTTATGTTTATGAATGAATGCTGGATAAGAAGTGCTTATTTACTCTGGATATTTCAGATCAATATCATTCAGTTGTTCTTTACACAACAGTAGAGTAAGAGTTAAATAGTGCAATGGCTTCTTGAGGTGAATTTAGTGGCGAGTCAAAAAGGTAGGTATGGCGAAGTTAGGCTCGAAGCATTATTTTTAAGATGTACACGTTCTTCAAAAAATTTCGGAAACAGAAACTAAAACTGAGTTATTGCAAAGAGTGCTTCCGTTTAAAAGGACGCAAAACGTGTATCAGCTGGATCAACTTGCAACTGGAACGGGACACGAGGTAATACGCCTCCCACCTTAACTACCACTGCCAATATAATCCAATTGAGTTGGTGTGGGCTCAAATTAAAGGTGGGGGGGGGGGGTTGCAGACAGAAATAATACTTTTAAACTGACGGGCGTTTAACGACTTTTTCACGAAGAAATTGACAAGGTAACAGAACAGGACTGGGAAAACTAGGTGAGGCATGCAGATTTTAAGAAAGAAATAGAACGTGACGAGATTTTGGAACCGATAATCATAAATTTGCAAGACTCAGACGATGAAGACAGTGATAATGACGAATTGTCTCTTAACGGAAGTGAGATTGACAGCGATATGAATGAGCCACTAGCAGTTCCATTGGGTTAGAAAAACAGGTAATTCCTAAACTATAGCTATAGTATTTTAAAATATATATAATTTGCGAAAATGCTTTTTCCAATTTTGATTTTTGCAACTGCATCACTGTAAAAGTTTGAAAAATATAATTTGCTTACCCTTACGTCTGCGCCAAGCAGACCTGCATATTGTCACCCGATCGTTGGAACACCCAGTGGAGCCGGCTGAGAGCGCGCAAGCGGGGGAGGCCGGCGTTAGCCACGGCCCCCCTCGTTTGTCTTGTAATGGTGACGGGGGGCGGCTGGGAGAAAGGTGCATCGCTGCGCCATCTCTTTCTGTTCCACCTGTGTTCTCGAACTTGCGGGATGTTTCATCTGGTCTGGAACATTCTCGATCCCCCGGCTGACCCTGTATAGGCAACACGCCGGGCAGTAAGTGAGTCAGTCAGTTAGTCAGAGTTCTTGGCGAGCAGTGTAAGAGTGCAGTTTACGACGAGAAGACTGTGTACGTGCATCGGAGTATTGTATGTAATTACGAATGGAAGTGAAATTGTAACGGACGAACTGGTGAATCGTAATTGTGTGCATACGTAATTCTGTGTAATTGGCAAGTGTTTAACTGTAAGTCGAAAGAAATAAACAACATTTTTGAGTTGTGAAATTGGACTTTTCATTTCACAAGCCCACAAAGTCACAATATTGTATGAGTGTGCGAGAGAGAGGGAAACATAAAAGGAGTGGGGTAACAAGCTGGCAACGCTGAGTGTGACACGGCATCTCATTAGCTGGACTCCAGAACACTTCTCATTAGAAACACATAATAGACCTGATTGAACAAGTATTTAGGCTGGTCCCTCTTTTAGAGGCTAGTGTCTTTTAAACCAAGAATATAAGCCCAGTAAAATTTAACAAATAAAATGGTATATTTTCCTTAGGAATCTATGTTCGAAGAGTCCTTTAATATTTCTATATAAACCAAATAATGTTGCAGGCGGCGGGCTTCTGGTCGACATGATGAAGCGCGCAACGCAGTCAAAGCAATATGCAGAATTGGATCACGCAATAAAAACCAAGGTTGAGCCATTTCTGTACAACAAGGGACAGGGACGACTCATTCCTATATCTCGACTTGTACTTCTACGTAACAAAGAACGTGCACGTCACAAAATGGTAAGGCCCACATTTTAAATTTAGACCTTCTATAGTGTTGGTAAGCATACGGTATAATTATAGTGAAAGTCCATGGAAATACATTGATATTAACAGTTGAGAAACTAGGACAAAGTATATGAGGCTCCATAAAGTCAATTCTCAGAAAATTATAGAACTCAATTTGAAATCTCACAATTGCTAATAAGCTGCAAACTTGAATCTGTATTCATAGTATATAGCATTATGGTAAACTATACTCTGTTATTATTGGAAATAATTTATATTTATAGCTATAATGAATTACAAAAAATGTTGAATTCTAAACTAATATTCATTGTCATTAGAAGAGAAATATATTATAAGTCTGCTTATGCAATGTAATTTAACACTAGTGTAATAACGTGGTAGATTCATAATGGAGTTTTGAGAGCAAAGTTTATTCAAATGCTATAGATGTCATGTTCAGCTTTACTGATAGACAAGAAACTATCATGTGCCTTAAGAAGAAGCTGAAGTACCCTGAATGCAATAAAAGCATTTCTCTTTATGGTACATTGATTACACTTTCAATTCCTTATTAGAAGTTTAACCAACACATTCTGGTAAACATATTTATTGTATGTTTGTATTTGCACCCTCATTTTATTCTCTGTATATGTTACAAAACACTAATTTTAGAATCGAACCATCATGAGTTTTGCCTTTTTAAACCTATTATTCTATTCTACTTGCATGAACGCACTGAATAATCTTTCCAGTTAACTTTTGATGAAAAATAAACCCTCAAATTTGTTTCCCTATCCTTGTGATCTTCAATTATTTTTAGTTTTATAATAATAATTACATTATGAGAATCAACATGGAGTTTTTAAGCAGAGCATTTCATAAGAAGGAATGCAAAGAATACTAGGATTAACATTCTAAATTATATTTTCGAACACGTCAAATTTAATATCCATAATGGAAATGTAATCGTTTTTCCACATTAGCCATGTAAAGGCTCAGAGTTGGATGAATAGAGCCAGACTGAAAAATTCAATGCCATAGCCGGGATTTGAACCACTGATCTCAGTCCGGTCGCTCTTAACCACTTAGTTACTATGGCCAATATGCCGTCATGACATTAAATTCTCCAACTGACTCGTATGTTTCCCGGTAGACAACTAGGGGCTCTCATATACAAGGGACGTCCAGAAAGTAAATTATGTTTCAATTTATGTCCGCTGCAGCGCTACGATCGCAGTTCCACACACGCGCGGTAGACGCTCTGTATCAAGGAGAAGAAACGTGCGTCTCTGTGAGACCGCTGTCAGCCACGTACGCTTTGTGTGCTGCTTTATAATGTCGGTGTTGATTGAAAATCCCTCCGCTTGTGAAATCAGATCTGTGATTCGTTTTCTGAATGCTAGGAAAGTGAAACCAAAGGAAATTTATCGGCAAATTTGGGATGTCAAATGGTGTTGTGTTTGTTCACGACAATGCATGACCACACACTGCAAATGCGACTAAAAACATCCTACAGGGATTTGGCTGCGACGTGTTTGACCACCCTCCGTAAAGCCCTGACCTTGCTCCTAGCGACTTTCATCTGTTTTTGCATCTCAAATCTTTCCTTGGCGGACAACACTTCAACAATGATGAAGAGCTGAAAGAAAATGCTTCCAACTGGTTGAAGACACAGGCGGCAAACTTCTATGAAGAAGGTATACAAAAACTTGTGCCTCGCTATGACAAATGCCTGCAAAATTTCGGCAGTTATGTGGAAATTTAGTTCGAGTGTTGTAGAACTTTGTGCAATATATAATTTTTCTGTATCTGTACACAATTTAATTTTATTATCAAACAGAACTTACTTTCTGGACATACCTCGTATAATGAGACGCACCTTTTGTGGCGACTTATTATGCTGTAAATACTTAAGTCCCAGGCTTTATATATACCCCTATTAGGTTAATTGATGGAAATTTAATCGTTTTTTTTTTTTCACACTAGCCGCGTGTAGGCTAAGATTTGGATAAATAGAGCCAGACTGAAAAATTCAATGCCATGGCCGGGATTTGAACCACAGATCTCCCGGTCTCCGTCCATTCAACCTTTGAGATATCATGGCCAACGTGTTGTCATGACATTAAATTCTCGAACTGATTCGTATGTTTCCCAGTAAACCACTACGGGCTCTTTTAGTTCAACTATTAACCTAGTAGTGGTAAATATAAAGTCTGGGACTTAAGTACTTACAGAATTAGAAGTCGCTACAGAAGGTGTGTATCTCATTGTATATGAGAGCCCCTAGTGGTTTACCGGGAAACATACGAGTCAGTTCGAGAATTTAATGTCATGACAACACGTTGGCCATGATAGCTCAAAAGTTAAGAGCGACCGGACGGAGACAAGGAGATCCGTGTTTCAAATCCCGGCTACGGCATTGAAGATTTTTCGGTTTGGCTCTATTTATCCATATAGTTATCCGAAAAGTACGATATGAGAAGAGAGCCGTGACTATTTAGAAATTATGATTGTCAAGAGCATGCAGTTCGAAGCACACAGGCTCCAGCACAAATCAAAATAGAAATACTTTTCACATATATTCTACAACCACTACGTTAGATATTAATACATATATGCAAGCTTGCATTCTCTTGCTTCTATTAATAAACAGAATACTGAACATTAAGTCGAAATTCTGTTTTCATAAGTTTCTGATTTTGAATGCATTATTCCAAATTCCAAATTTGATATTCTTTCCCTTAATCAATACTGGTGTATGAAACCTAATGCTATAGTGTGGTAACTTTTTAATATAAACATAATGCAGCCAATGCCGAGGTCTAGTTAATACCAAATTAGCGCTAAAAAGAGCTTTAACTCTTAAGACTTAACTTTTAAGACTCTAAAAAGAGCTTTAACTCCCATTAGTTTGTGCTTATAATGAATTGGTATTATAACCTTATATGGTCATGTTCAAATTAGGGTAATATTTAACAAAGTGACATAATATTTCACTAGCTTCCCATAATGAGGGCCATGGAGAATCCAGATGACTACACCATCGACACTCCTCTGCCAGGACTGATTGATGAAGGAGAGAAAACAGACCCAAGTAAATGTCGTGATGTTTGCTGGGATCTGAACGAGCGTGGTGCTGTTGGAGAAACAATTCTACATCTCTGTCTCCTCAATGCTACTTCCCTACATGCGGATCTTGCCAAGAGATTACTTCGATTTTATCCTAAACTCATCAACGATATCTACATGTGTGATGAATATTACGGTAAGTACTTCAATATTGCTGTTAAAATCTGAAGAATAACAGAGGAAGAACTGCCTCATGAATGCCAATCTTAACATATAGTTTTATCTCTATTTCCATACCAACTTCTCGCAACATTATTTTACTTAAGCACAACAAAAATCCCAATAAACATTTACACTAAAGGTCTCCTTTATAGACACACATAGAAAGGATGCTCATGTGTCTAATAATTTTGACGTATCCAGAGAGTTCCCAAAAAATGAGTAAACAAATGTTAACATTTTAAATTAAAGAAACATGGTAGATAATTCTGTCATACGTATTACTGCGTGTCGATTATGTCGCTCTGCTCTCAATACAAGAAAACCTAATGAAATACGACCAAAGAGGATCAGCATCGTATACACGATGTCAGACGTAGTTGATACTTAGCCGTCAACTTAAACGCTAACATTAAGTTTATTGGATAAGGTAGGAATTATATTAGATTAGATTATTTATTGTGCATATTCCAAAAAATTACAATTTACAACTTATGGCTACATTGATTTGTCTTTACCTTGTTGCTACTTTGGCTTATATGACACCCTGGTCTTCTGCTCTGCCAGGTAGCTCTTAACCTTCATGCCTCCTTGTTACTTAATTAGTCTCGTTCTTCCCCCTCATCTTCTTTTCTTATATTCTTTACATTTCTGGCCGATTTTTCTTTTACTTTCTGCAAGAAATCACCAATACTTCTTACCTTCTTTTCCTCCCTGCCCGTTAACATTTTTGTAGCTACTAACCTCTTCTCTAATTTCTCCCATTTTTCCTCCCAAACCTTCTTTCTCCATATTGCAACCTCCTCGCATTCTGTTACATAGTGTTCTATGCTTTCTTTTCCCACACAAAAATCACAAATTCCCTTTTCCCTACCTCTTATCCCTCTTAGAAATGTTATTCCTGTTCTCATCCAAGCTAAACCTTCTCTCTCTTGCTATTGCAGTAATCTATATATGCTTTCGTCCCCAATTTCTTTTTATATGCTTGTAAAATTGTGATTATTTCATATTTTCTAGACTTCCCCATATTTCCTGTCTTTCTGTATCTTTTATTCTGCATTTTACCAATTTACCCGCATCGCTTGTATTCCTTTCCTCTAATCTCCATATATCTCCCATTCCTATTTTTTCCATAATTCCTCCTATCTCTGCTCCCCAAGTATTTGAGTTCTCTAATCTCTTTTGCTGTCTATGCAAGAATTATATTGTCGAACGGTGACCCAAACTCTGTCACAAACGACCCGGGAAACAATGTCATCTGTTAGCTTATTGAGAAGAAAATATTGTTATATTGGCAACAAATTAGATTAAAGAGCGTTTGCTTCAAAAAGAGTTGGGTACAATAGAGGTTGCATAGGTTTCAGAGCACATTTATGTGGAGATGTAAGCTCTGAAAGTTGTCTGACTTATGCTGCATCTCAAGAAGCGCAGTTTATAATTAGATTATTTTAATTGTTTGAGATATTGCGTTGCACATACAGGCTTAACCTCCGTTCAGCTACACAGTCTCTACAATATGCCACTGAATTGTTTAAACGAGCAGTTTTAGTCCTTAAATGAGTAGTGAATTTTATTTGTTTATTTATTTGTATAACCATATACTGTTCAATGGATTCATGTGCAATATCACCACTTTTTCGGCAACATTATGCAACTTTGAAGCAACGTGTCGTCTAACCTCGGTCCTGAGCAAGAGTCTTATCCCAGGGTGTATAGGAGTAAGGATGACAATGGAATCCGAAATTAAAACTTGTTTAATAATTGCTTCGTTTTATGATATTCACGGAAATAGCGAAGTTGTCGACCAATGTGCATCAATCTATATTAATGTCCGGAGCTTGTAACCGCAGTATCAGGCAGCGAATAGGAGACGGCGAATTAATTGAAGTCACGGTAATTAAAAAGAAGATAAATTAATGAAAATGCTTTGCTAGACTAATATAAAAAATCTTGTTATAATAATATGAAATTATAATGGATAGAGTAATGATTAAAATAGCGATTGACTTAAAGAATAAGAAGGGAAGAATATAATTTAATATAGCACATATACTAGCATCCAGGCAAGGGAGAGAAAATATTCTTGTAAAAATCTTCACACTTCGGAGAGACAGGAAGGGAGGGCCGTTACTCTGTGCTAGGAAAGGTTCAATGTCTGAGAACTATAGAATACTAACCAGCCAGGAATTTCTTGGGACAAAAGGGTTTTCAAAATGCGGTGGAGCATGAACGCTAAAGGGATTTACTTCGCTGATTTGATAACGATGTATACCGTTACAAACAACTCAGGGTAGGCGCCCCCCAACTCAGGGTGGGCTGAATGTCAATGTGTTAAATAAGTTTTGCAAACCAATGCGAAAATTCGAAACAAATGAGAGACCAATAATAATGTAAGATTTGAGAAATGTGGAGAAGGGTGAGCTATTTTGGTCATGTGATGAAGTTAGAAAGGGGATCAGAATAAGGTTTCGAACTGAATCGCGAAGTAGAAAAGAAACTTACTTGAAAGATCATACTACGAGAGGACAGACGTGTTAATGCGCGTTAAGAAAGAGAAGCGAAGAGTTATAAGTCCGAAATGTAGAGAAGTTAAGAATAGCGCAACCAGCGTAAGTGGAAGCAGCATTAGAAGTTTATTAGAGCAAAGTAGTTGCCGTATAAAGAAGTAATATAAACCACGCGGAAGTAACTTTAAACAAGTTATCCAGGATTTCCAGTAAATTGAATTTATGTTAGGAATTTTACTAACAGGTGGTTACCGATACAAGTAAATCAGGATCAAACAACTTAGTAAGAATTAAACTAAGAAATTAAACATTTTTATTCCCTCCTGTAACTTACACATTTTTCTCTATGTAAATAAAATTGTGTTCAGGAAGCAGACAACTGAAAGAGGCTGTGTATAGTGCCAAAGCTGAAGATCTGAAACAACCAGCAAAAGCATTCGGTTATAAAACTTTCAAAATGTCTTTATACAAATATATAAGTTACATACATGGTGTGGTAAAAATGCTTTGTGGATGGAAGCTTGATGCTAAATTATCACAAGCATATCACAATTAACTCTCTCAATCCTGCACATATATTTTAATAAAATAGAAAAGCAGCCGTATAGTAGAGGCAGGAGATCCACAGGGTAGTATTTTGCGTCCCTTATTATTTGCAATTTGTATAAAGGATATTTCTCACACATTTCTGCACAGTAAATATCACATTTATGCCGATAACACATTCACGTACTAACGGTATTCAGAACATAACGTTGAACATTATACATTACCCCTGTTTATGCATGTGCACGTAATTCAGATCTTGCTATTCATTACTCAAAATCAAAGACTTTGCTGGTGTGACATCAACATTTATAATTTATAATGGATATGCGTTGTACTTCATCAGTTGCAATTAATAATTCTATCATATTTCTGACAGAACGGACAAAACATTTATGCCCCTGGCTAGAAGCTTAAGAAAATTACTTTAGTAAAATCTATCTTGATACCTTACTTCAATTACAGCGATTCCCTTCACATCGAGTTGATATTTGAGCTGTCACGTATATTACATAATGCTCATAATGAATGCGTATATTATCTCTGTGAAGTATGTCATCGCAGAAATTTTAATTTGTCTTTACTTCTCTCGATACTTATTCACACTTCTTTACTAGCTCCTCATTTTAAAATTTTGTCTCATTTCACAACCTTCATACTTACTCGAAAAATTGACATTATTTTAAAAAAGCTATAGCTAACATCTCTATACTCATAAACTTTCTGGAATTAATTGCAATAGGCTGTCAAACTTTGAACACTCTTTTCCTAAGTCGCATATTTTATGAAAAGTAATTGTAAATTTGGAGGCAATATCCGCATGTAATAGGAAAGGAAATTCTTTTTCCACAGTTGCGCTTCTAACAAGTTATAATGACTAATGCTGATCTACACGAATCTAGTATAAACATCACATTTTCAAAGATATTTATTAATATTTGGAAAGATAATTAGAATTTTAATACTGTTAGCTTTTATAAGAATAAACGTTTAACTCAGAAATTTGTCGGAGAGAATGGTGTTAAAGTAGGCTTATGCATTATTTTAAAATGAAATTGGCTACAAAATATTGGTATTATATCTTTAATATTTATGTTAACAAGTGTCAATGTTCAAGATTTTCTCGGGAAGCAAATCAGATGAAAAAACGATTATAAATCAACGATTCGGGATCGGACATCGCTCCCATTATCAGGATATTTTAAAGAAATTTTATAACCACTAAATAGATACAACACCTCGGTCAGGATGAGTTACCTAGATAAGGTTTTCTCCGGGGTTTCCCTTATCCATCAAGACGAATGTCGGGTAACTCTAATCTCAATGGTCCCTGGACTCATTTTAGCATCATTTCACCCAATTCATTCACCGTCCGATATAACTTAACGTTGGGGCGGACGTAAATGAAAAAAATAACGACAAAAATCAACAAAGACAAAACACTTCCAATACTCGCATCACTAAACAAAAGAATGTTTTCAGTAAATTAAATGCCAGGTCAGGAGATGGCGTGAGTGTATAAAATTAATTAGGTCAGAAAAACGTAACTACTTCAACTTGATGACCAAGCTGTATAGATCTGTGCTTCTTAAACCGACTGATTTCCATTTGAGGCCGGTTTCTAAGAGGAGTGGAACTGTAATCGAGCATCACGATTGAGTGTGCTCTTCTCGGAGTAAATGGCCAAAGCCTCCTTAACTCTCCACTCCCAGTAACTGTTGTATTTTGCCAATGTGGTCGTCTCCCAAAAGTTGGCTCTAATGGATTTCTAATCGTCTTTTCTGCTGGCTTGTTTTCCGAGAAGATGTTGAACACATTCGTCACCAGGAAAGCTTCAGGTCTAAAATGTCGATGTGTCAAATGTTAATGAAGCGAGAAATGACAGATCTTTAAATGAAGGAATGGAGGTCAGCAATTGTCTCTCTTGTTGTCCCAGAAGAATTGAGTATTTGCTTTCGTTAACTATTAAATCAAGGGTGATCATTCCATTTGTCTTCATATTTAACTTTACATCACTGCCTATAAGTATCCTCTAAAACTTAGGTTTAAATGAATTTTTTCTTTTAAGTCTTGTGCTTTTATTACAGGTGAAAGTGTTCTACACTTGGCCATAGTGAACGAAGATCCAGCCATGGTCAAGTTCCTGCTGGATTCTGGTGCCGATTTTCATGAACGTTGTGTAGGAAACTTCATGTGCCCTGAAGATCAAAAGGCGTCACGAACTGACTCCTTAGATCACGAATGGGTCAATCTTAGTCCAGATACTAACTACGAAGGGTAAGAGACAACCATCAAGATCTTACATCAGTTGCAGTATTTAATTTGGAAGCTTTCATAAAAAAGTACATACATTTCCTCTCATAAGACATACTGTCTTCACATTTTCTAAATAAATTCTGTAGGTATAGGAGCTTGTGATAATTAGAACGATAAGGGTTGATTCTGTTGCCAAATTGAATTAGGTTATGAGCAACATTACCTTTTATGTTGCAGATACGTTTACTGGGGAGAATACCCTCTCTCATTCGCTGCATGTCTAGGCCAAGAAGAGTGTTACAGATTAATGCTGGCTAGAGGGGCTGATCCAAACAACCAAGATACAAACGGCAACACCGTCTTGCACATGCTTGTTATATATGAGAAGCTGGTAAGTTTAATATATCTACTATTTACTTAATAAAAATCTTATGTTACACTCGCATGACTTTCTCTACCCACTGTGGTACAAATTACTCTATAAATATTTATTTTTCTATCTGTTTCATACTGATGTGAATACAATTGACAGAAATAGTTTACTACATATTTACTTATAAGTAGGACGTAGTTATGGAAACACGTACGCTTTAAGGGTTTAAGGGATAGTCAAATACTTTAATACTGCTTCGCTATATGATGGCATAGAAATTCCATTTTCAATAAATGGCAAAGGAGTAAAGCAATGTTATATATTGCAAATATAGCATTTTGTAGTCTTAAAACCCCTATTTTGCAGAAGTTGGCTTGATGAATATTTCCTTAAAAATGTAGAGCCTTTTATTTTACCTTTAGATCTTCCAACGTTGTCATATCGGACGATGAATGACTGGGTGAAATAATGCTCAAATGAGTCCCAGGTCTAAAGAGCTTAGAGCTATGCAACATTCACTTTTTAAGATAAGGGAAAACCTCGGAATAAACCTCATCCAAAAAAACTCCCCCTAATAGAGATTCGAAATCGGGACGTCTTGAACGTGAGGCAGACACGCTATCATCTACGGTACAGGGACGCGAAAGCGGTAGAGTAAATACAAGAATGCAGTAGGCTTAAAAATAGTAAGATCTTTTAAGAGCTAGTTACTATGTGGTGGTTTTTAAATTCCATTTACATGGCCAGGAGATAAAAATACAAATTAAGAGTTCCTGTTATAGGGAAGTATAAATGTTTAAAAACCGGAACCAATAAAAAGGAACATTTCGAAAGTGATTAACTCCACAAAAATATGCCCGCTTCGGTAGCGTAGATGGTAGTGTGCCTCACGTTCAAGACGGCAGTCTATTATTCAAGGTTTCGAAAACCGGCAATACACCGTGGCAGCATTCCTAGATATCGCCCAGGCATTCGACAAGGTGTGGCACACTGGACTACTCCTTAAAGCATATCGCATTGGTCTCCCTTCTTATTTGATACAAATTATAGCAAGTTTTCTCACTAACAGAACTTTTGTGGTGCGCATTGCTGGTTTCACATCCACCCGACGGCCTATTTTAGCAGGTGTACCTCAAGGTTCAGTACTCGCACAGCTCCTCTTTAATATATTCACTCATGATCTTCCTGATATAACTCCAGTTTTTACGGCTTTATATGCAGATGACACTGCTCTCTTTTATTCTCACACCACTATCCTTCATGCCATTCAGGAACTGCAAATTGCCCTAGATCAATTAGCTCATTGGTTCTCTCACTGGCGCATTTCCCTCAATACTAACAAGACAGAGGTTAAGATCTTCTCTTTACGACCTTATAGGGATCCTCCTTCACTACAGCTGCTGGGGGAACCGCTCTCCTGGTTACCAACCAATGTGCCCGTGAAATATCTTGGGGTGTTATTGGACACTCGACTCACTTGGAACGCCCACATCTGTCGGTCTGTCACGCTTGCGTTTGCCCGGCTATCAAAACTGTACCCTTTACTCAACAGGCGCACTTCACTTGGTTATGAATCCTCCCTGCTTCTTTACACATCTCTAGTCCGTCCCATTTTTACCTATGCAGCTCCAGTCTGGGGTGGCACCAGTAAGACTAATCTCCGCCGACTGCAGGTACTACAAAACAGGATGCTTCGTACAGTTACAAACTCGCCATGGTTCATCCGAAACCAACAACTACATCATGAGTTTGGTCTTCTACCCGTTCACCAATACATCCGACGCCTGGCACGTCCATTCTTTTACTATCTTCAGGAGGTCCCTGGAGCTGTTACCTACAATCTCGGTGCTCGCACTCGCCAACCAGCTCGCCTGAAGCGCAGACTGACCCAAGATCTTCTCCTGAGTGACGTCTCCAGCACAGATGCCTCAGACACGTGATTACTACTATCAGACTTTAAGTTCTCAATTTGTGTTACAGTTATCCTTCATATTTAGTTAGAGGAGTCGTTCACGGCTACCTCCATTGTTCTGTGTCCTGCTCCTATGTATCTTATAACAAACATCTGTAAAGCATAATTGCTGATCGATGGATAATAAATTAACAAAAAAAAACGTTCAAGACGTCCCGAGTTCAAATCTCGGTCAGGGTGAGCTACCTAGATAAGGGTTTTTCTGGGGCTTTCCCTTATCCTTAAAGACGAATGTTGGGTAGCTCTAAGCTCCATGCACCCGGGACACATTTGAGCATCATTTCAACCATCTCATTCACCGTCCGATATGACTTAACGTTGGAGGATGTAGAATTACAAAATAATAATCCACAAAAATATAGTTAACATAAATTTTGTGCTTTGACAAAGATTTGCGTTTTTGTACTTCTTTTTTTCTTACGGTTATTCAGATTGAATAGGACTTCAGAGGCTATTCGTAGAAAATTGAAGATGTCCGTTTCATTTGTGATGAAAATGTCTTTAAACTTTTGTAATGTAACAGTTATATGCTGTTTGTAAGCAGCTCAAACTTTTCTAAACAATTTTCATGTAAAGTGAAGTCTGGAGTGGGCGATCTTTTAAAAATATCGTGTCTCATGCTTGCTATTAGTTATACTTAAATATCAAGTTTGGTATTTAACGATCTTTTCTTGTTCAGTTTGTTCTTCATAATAAGACAAACTCATACACATACCTACACATAGACATTTTTGAAAAATGCATTTTTGTTTGTTTGAGGGAGTCCAAAAGCATGTACTTATTTTTGGGGAAATTTCAATATCGGGGTTTAGGTGGAAGGCAATATTTCTACTTACTATACATACTAGAGAATGTAAAAGTGGTCCGTGAACATAGCACTGATATACTAGAGTTGTGGAAAACGTAACCAACTGATTACAAAAATACTTCTTATGGGTATTAAGTAAATTAGCGTTATAAATATAAATGTTGTCTTCTGCTTTAGGGGGATATAAAGTATTAAGAGAAACTGTTCTTTTTGTTGAAAAAAGAAATTATATTAATCTTCCTCATGTATAATACATACTAAATATTATAATTTAGAGTTTTATAAAGGACATCTGAATGAAATATGTTTTAATTTAGGTTTTCTACACATATTAATAGGGAATAAGTAATACTATCCAGGCATACCATTTTGTAATAAACATCATTCTCATTTTTGCCTCCGGCGACCTGTGTTGTGGGTAGTGAAAGGTTACTGGTGATAGTTGTAAAAAATATCAGGGCCCTCATTCACAATATATATTCTATAATAATGTAATTATAATAATGTATTTGTATTTATTTCTCATCTTTCTTCTACATACAATTTCATTGATACATTGACATTTGTAACATTTCTTTCACACAATAATAATATAACTTATTCACATCTAACATACCCTTCCTACCTGCTTGCCCCAAGTCTCGGTCTCAATACACATAACTCCTGTTTTTCCGTGTATTGATAACCCTCCTCTCACTTCTATCCCTCGTTCTAGTTTTCCAGCCCTTAATTGTTATTTATTCTTCATCAATCTTAACCATTTCTCTCTAACTTTCCCCAGATATTCACTTATATTTCTTACATTCTTTTCTCCTTTTACTAATAACATTTTCTTTATTATTAATACCTCCCCCCATCCCTAAAACTATCCCACTTTTGTTGCCAAACTTGTTCTCTCCATATCTTTGTTTGTTTGCAATAAAGTATACTATGCCAATCTGTATCCTCTTCTCCACACATTGGGCATTTCCCTGTATCCTTTACATATCTAATACCTTTCAAATTTCTAACTCCTGTCCTGGCCCAGGCAAATCCTTCTCGCCCTGATTTATTACACACATCTATGTAGTTCTCCCTCCCCCACACTGTCTTTATTTCCCTATATGTCCTCAATGATCTTTTCTCCCTTACACTGGTAAATATAACTTGGCTATCTAAATCTTCCAGCCTTAATTCTACCTCTTTCCAAAAGCCCCTATAATAATACTCCTCATTTCTCCAAATATGTCCCACACCTATCTGTTCCATCAGTTCCCTTACTTTTTGCGCCCAAGATTCTTCCCGTTTGCTTCTCATCTGCAAAAGAAAACATTCCTTGATAAAATTGTTTTCCTCAAAATTGGCAACTCTGTACAGATATTGCAATACCCTTGAGACAATTTTAACCCTTGTTGAATGTCTTCCCAACTCTAATTGTGCTACCCCATTGGGTGAAGCTACCGGTAAGCCCAAAATATATTTACAGAAGCATCTGTTAATAACGTCCACCTCTTCCCATGGTTCATCCACTCCCCATATCTTTGCCCCATGCAACATCTTATTTTCTATTACGGCATTATAGATCCTTTCTAGCCATTTGACATTAATGTCAGGTAATTTGCTTAAACATGCTCTTACAATACTCATGGCCATTTTACCTTTTGCTAGAGCCAATTTTTTCTGTTCAGTCCATTTACCATCACAGCTCAATCTTATCCCCAGATAATCAAATCTCTTTACGACCTCTGTTTCTCTTCCATTTATCTCCCATTTCTCATCTTTACCATGAACTTCGTTTTCTTTTCGTTAACTCTCAACCCCATTTTTGGCAATAACTACTTATTGCTTCAATTGCCCTTCTCAGCCCTCCAACAGATATAGAACCAATTACTAAGTCATCTGCAAATAACAACCCTGGGATTCCTTTGTTATGAATAACTGGTGAGTAAACCCTATTTTTAGCAATCTCCTCCAGAATATCATCTATAAATAGGTTAAATAGGACCGGACTGAGTTTACATCCTTGTCTTACACCCACCTTGCTCTCTATACAGTTATTTTGTTTCCCTGCAGCTTGATGCAGCACTCATTATCGTGATTATTTTGCACAGTATTTCAATAAATTTACAACTTACCCATTTGTTATTTAATTTTATCCAAAATGCCTCTCTATTAATTTTATCGAATTCTTTCTTTAAATCAATAAATGTCATATAAACTCTCCCCCTTTTATTGCTTAAATATTTGTCTATGACTGTTTTGATAATAATGTGACTTTGTGGGTTCGTGGAATAAAAAGTCCAATTTCACCACTCAAAAATGTTCTTTATTTCCACCGACTTACAGTTAAACACTTGCCAATTACACAAAATTACGTAATGCACACAATTATGATTCACCAGTTCGTCCGTTATCGTTCCGATGCACGTACACGGCGCTACTTCACTAGCACGTCAAACACTAACTCTTCTTACACCAAGAACTGTCCTCATTCACTAACCAACTGATTGACCAACTCAAACCAACAACTGACTGACTACACCAAAACCAACTCAACAACTGACTCACACTGTCTGTCTGTAACCCTCTTTATAGGAATATCGCCGGTTTCTGGTGTTTACACGATTGTTCTGGTAACAGAAAGATCGAGAACCAGGTGGAAGGAAAACAGACGCACAGTTATGTTTCTTTCCGACCGCTGGCTGTCACCACTATAAGACAAACGAGGGAAAGGCGTGGCTAACCGAGCCTCCCCTGTCTTCCGTTGCCAGCTGCTCACAGGGTGTTTCAGCGCTCCCCGTTACACTGCTCCCTTCTCAAAGCTGTTCGCCCTCGAACAGCCCCATCGTAGCGTGCGAGGCGGTCCAGGTGTACCACCAGCATCTGCTCGGAGTCTCAGCCAGAAGTAGCGCTGCCGTAGTTTGTGAATCATTCGGTTCGCTCCCAGGTGTCCTCCTGAAGTACCGGCGTGCACTTCCTCCAAGATTTCCGGGACCTTACTCCGGGGAAGTACCAACTGTCCTCTCTGCGCCTTCCCATCGGGTGACTCCCATACCCGGAACAGCACGCCCACTCTGGTCTTCAACGAGTCCCATTGGGCCCAGTGCGACTTGTAGGTGGCGCTCCTCGGTGCGATGTCCTCCCAGGTCGGTCTCGTCCCTGCGTCCACTTCCCTCAAGAGTGGCCCCAAGTCTGCGTCCGCCAGCTGCTCCCTCCTCAGGCCTGCGCTATCCCAGCCTTCAGCAGGCACTGCCACAACTACTCGGACTGCTGCGGCACGCTCCTCCTCTTCCACTCTTGTGCGCTCGTGGCCGTCCTGGATCTGCGATAGGACACCTCCAATGCAATGGTCGCTGGCGTCGGTGTCCACAATGAAGGCACCACCCGGTTGTGGGAAACCCAAAATAGGAGCACTGCACAGGGTCCCCTTCGGGTGCTGGAAAGCGTCTTCGGCGTCCTCCGTCCACACATAAGGCCGGTTTTCCTCCGTCAGGCGGGTGAGGGGTTTTGCGATGTTGTCGGCCTTTTCCTCTAAATCATTAAGGCGGTCGTCTACTTGACCCTTCCGCTTGCCCGGGTTCGTGACGTCATTCCCCACGCCGGCCAACCGTTCCTCAAACTTGGCGGCGAGAGCCTCATTCGCCACCTTCATTTCGGTAGCCAGACCGTCATTCGCTGCTCTCATTTCCGTGGTTAACTCGGCCTTCATTTGTTCCATCTTCTCGGCGATGTTCTCCCTAGCCGTCCTGATTAGTTTCAACTCCGCGGCCAGGTTATTTCTAGTCTCCAGCACTTCCGCGGCCAGGTTATTTCTAGTCTCCAGCTTCTCTGTTAATTCGGCCTGCATTTCTTCCATCTTCCTGGTGATGTTGTCTTTAGCCGTCTTTATTTCTTGCAGTTCCGCTAAAATCTTTTCTAATGCTGCCTCCATCGTTGTAATGTTCGATGATGTTGTTTTCCCGCTTCCTGACACCAGTGTGACTTTGTGGGTTCGTGGAATAAAAAGTCCAATTTCACCACTCAAAAATGTTCTTTATTCCCACCGACTTACAGTTAAACACTTGCCAATTACACAAAATTACGTAATGCACACAATTACGATTCACTAGTTCGTCCGTTATCGTTCCGATGCACGTACACGGCGCTACTTCACTAGCACGTCAAACACTAACTCTTCTTACACCAAGAACTGTCCTCATTCACTAACCAACTGATTGACCAACTCAAACCAACAACTGACTGACTACACCAAAACCAACTCAACAACTGACTCACACTGTCTGTCTGTAACCCTCTTTATAGGAATATCGCCGGTTTCTGGTGTTTACACGATTGTTCTGGTAACAGAAAGATCGAGAACCAGGTGGAAGGAAAACAGACGCACAGTTATGTTTCTTTCCGACCGCTGGCTGTCACCACTATAAGACAAACGAGGGAAAGGCGTGGCTAACCGAGCCTCCCCTGTCTTCCGTTGCCAGCTGCTCACAGGGTGTTTCAGCGCTCCCCGTTACAATAACAATATTGTCATTTTCTCCTCCCTGGTCTAAATCCTTGTAACTCTGATATGTTCTTCTCCTTCTCTACCCACTTCTGTAGTCTGTTTGCTAAAATACAATTCCCTCTGTTTCTTTCCCAGCTCGTGTTCAATGAATATTTTTGTCCCTTTTAGCTGTTTACAGCTTCTCAGCACTTCCCACTTGAATTTCATTGTTGCAGTTTTAATTATGATGGGTCTTGGTCTTGGTCCTTTTCTTCTTATCCTGAAACAGTCCACTATTTCCCATCCCACCAGCTTCAACTTTAATTTCTGTTGAAATAGCTCTTCTACGTCCTGCCAGGCCCTTTATGTCCCTTTTCTCTTCTACACCAAAGATAATCAAATTCAGTTTCCTGTTTCCTTCCTCCAAGTTTTCTAGACGTAAATAATCTTCCTTTATACTCTTTGATTTCATCCTTTATCTCGTCCTCAAATTTTCCCAATACTAATTTGATCTCGTCGAACTTTTCTCCCATTGTTTCTCCTAGTCTGCTTTTCCATACTTTTCATCTCCTTGGTGATATTTTCCAGCATTTTGCCTATATGTTCCATCGTCGGTCCCGGATCTAATTCTACTCTTCCAATAGCCAAAAGAGTGCATATTACCAAGGAAAACCACCAATTTATGCCCACTGGGCCTTGTTATTTATTCTTAAATTTAATTTTGCTGGCATCGAAAGCACCCATCCACGCTCGGTACATTTGTATATCTATGACCTTCGTTTACACGTCCGACCTCTCTCGCGTCCGGCAAGTAAGTCCTTATAGTAATGTAATAAAGTAATATGTACAGTACGCGCAAGATAAGAAGTGCGCTGGATTTACTGAGTAGTGCGGGCAGAGGGGAAGTAGCCAGAGCTAACGCTCTTTCGTTTCTGCAGTGTGGTCAACCTTGAAAAACACAGTTCAGCAAAATAGCCTGTAAGATAAGCGAAGATATGCGGCACCAGTGTGAGATTTGTGGACAAACATTAAATTGAACTCGATCCTATAAGCTGTATGTTTATATACTTACTATTTATGAAACACATGAAAACAGTAAATAAATATTATGACAGCTATAAATACTCACTCATTCGCTTTGTGATTTTTCGATTTCTGAGTCCACTGCATCAGTTTCATCGCTAGTACCTCTGATCTGTTGATAATTTCATCAATCGCATTTTCTGTTACACTTTTACTTCTCCAATATTTCATTTCCAGTTCATGGACCTTCTTGTAGTATCCTTCCCAATCCGTCGCAGTTACAGAAGAGAAGTTTCTGCAAGTTTCTGCAGATTTGTGGCTGACATATCACCAGTAACATTGTGTCCTCTGAAAACGTTCTTTATTTTTTCCCACGCCAGTTCAATTGCATTCAGATAACAGTCATACGGAGCTAAACAAATAATAGTGTGTCCCCTTTCGAGAACCATAATATCCACAACATAGGTAAGTTTTTTTTTTTTTTTTTTTTTTTTTTTTTTGCTTGTTTTTGCCTTTGACTACTATGGTCATATCGGCGGCCGTTCTCCTTTGGAACATACTGAAGGTGTTAACTCGTTATCTTTGGGTTTATTTATCATTGCATCACGCACACATTCACACTCTCATTCATACTTCCAGACTCTATGGAAGATGGGGAATTATCTTGGTCGGAGAAAAATCCCCACCCCCCACCGCCGGGAATCGAACCCGGGACCCCTAGCACGGTAGGTAGGTGCTCTACCGACTGAGCTACAGGGCCAGCCTAGGTAAGCCTTGCTCCTAGGTTTGTTGGCCTCTATTAAATACTGGTGTAGCTTTGGAAATGGAAGGAAATAGAAAGCTATGTAGAAATATACAAAGGGCTCAGAGCAACTGGAAAAGAAAGATAAAAGAGCAAGATATAAGGAAAAGGAGGAAGCCAAAAATGGAAAGGATTGAAGGAAAAAGAAAAAAGAAAGAAAACATCACTATTAGTTATTACCGTACACAGATCACAGCCTTATTTGCTTTCTCCTATTGTTTTTGGAGATTTATTAGGACGAGATGTACAAAACGATTTAATACGCTTGACAGTGCTGACGCTTTTTACTGTGTAAGCGGCAGCTCGTTCTGTTGATTTGCTGAGTGGGAACATTAACTGGTTGTTATCCTTTTCTATATCGCAACTTTCTGCAACTTTCGCTATTATTTTCCGGCCATCACTATGCACGACTGTACGTGCATGTTTCCAAGTCGGAGTTCGTTGCTCGGAAGGCACATATGATGATGAGTTTGATGTGCCCTCAGCCATAATTACAAACTGGTTAAGCTGTAGTTATTAACCTCAAACTTGCACAAAACGAATGCACACAGAAAACAAAGAGCGCGCGTAAAAGCTTAGCATATTAGTCACTAGATGTCAGAGTGTATTAGTGTAGTGTACTGGTATAGCGAATTTCATGTTTCTAAGTTGTCATCTGTGTTTACGGAGTTAGCCGAAACCTACCGAGTGAGGACTTGGGAGACGAACGCTCATTTTGAAGGAATCAGTGGATGAAATGGTGACTGAGTGGACAGCAATGAAGGTTAGAGCAATTAAGTAGGAAAAATTCTCTACTTTACAAACTTTTCTTTTCCCATGTCCCGCTTCTATTAAGTGTGAGCTACTTATAAAGCCAAGTAGCAGCAAAGACGCCAAAGGGTGCCTGATGCGTCCTAGCACCATTACACCCCTCACATAATCATAACAGAATATTGAAATACAACAGGAGATAAATATGCGTGTACTGTAATCCTCAGGTCTCAATTTAGTGCATTTGTACTTTTTTTGTTCAAAATAATTGTGTGTGCCAACATATATTAATTTTTAAATACTGTAAACTTAAAATTATAACATTACTTACTATCATGCTACGGCTAACTTCAAATTGGTTCATTTCTTTTTATTCCTTCCTTATTTCTAAGTGACTTGCCTTGTCCAAATTATTTTTTATGGTTACATATGTTTGTAATTCATGTCATTGATTGTTTCGGTAATAAATTATACAAAAATAGTAATTATTGTTATCAATAAGAAAAACAAACTTAAGTTTCTATCAGCTTAACCGAAGTGTCTTTACCTAAAGAACGAAACACTTTATATAGAAAGTAGAAGCTCATAGAACAGCATAATTTTAGAAGAATAAAAGGCTTATGTGCTCAAATATTCTTAGCAGCTCAACTTCCTAGTTTAGTGGTTTCAAATAGCTGTAATCCTAACCATAAACACGAAACCTCTACCTTAACACAGAGAAATGAAGCTGCAATACTTTAGAGCCAAACAATAAATCAAATAACATCCTATTTAGCCAACATTTGTGTTTGACTTGTATGACGTGTAGCGAATGTGGCCAGCGGTGACTCCAGCTAAGAAGCTTTAGGCAAAATCTCTCTCTTGCCTGCGTGGCGTGTAGTAGGACATCAAGGGGCAGAGGTTCACTTCAAGCGAAGACATAACATGTGCGATACGCTCTGTGAAAACTGACCGCGCTGTCTTTAGCAAAAAGCCTTCAGTTCATCTGAAATAGAACTCGCCGATTGCTTTGCCATGATGTCATATGATATGTTACTTCTTTTTTGCAGTCTGGACATTTGTTGTTCTCGTCGACGAAGTTTCAGTTTCTGGTGTTAACGTTCTTATAAACCTCGGCTAGCTATATTTTGTAGGATTCTAGGATTTGTGTAGAATAAGTAACCTAGGACTTAGGTTTAAGCTCAGTAGGGTAAGGGCATTTATTGACAGTATTCTGTGAGAAACATCTCACTGGTAATAGCAAAGGAATAAAATAAGCTTAGTTTGAAATTAATACGAGACGTGTCTGTAAAATAAGCTATTCAATTTTATTTAATATAGAAAACATGTTTATTGTCACTAAATTTTACATTGATGGAAAGGCGGAACTTACGGCTATTTTTCAACGTAATCACCATTGCGATCGCTGCACTTTTGCATGCGCTGTGGCTGTTTTTGTATACCCTTGTTATAGCACTCTCCCGCCAAGTTGCGCAGGCAGCGCTCAACCTCGTTTTTCAAATCGTCGTCGGTCTGGAAATGCGTTCCACCCAGGTGTGACTTCAACTCAGGAAACAGACGATAATCACTAGGTGCTAAGTCTGGAATGTAGGGGATGGGTGAAGATGTCCCATCTGAACTGGGCCAGGAGATCAGCCGTCGCATGTGCAGTATGGGGACGAGCGTTGTCGCAATGAAAAATCACTCCCTTCGTCAGCATTCCCCTCCTTCGATTTTGAACCCCACGTCGCAATTTTTTTAAAGTCTCACACTAGATAGCGGCGTTTATTGTGGTGGCGGTAGGCATAAACTCGCACAACAATACACCTTTTCTGTCCCAGAACACACTGGGCATCACTTTGCCGGCATAAAATGTCTGTTTCAATTTTCGCGGCTTCGGCGAATTCGAATGCCGCCACTGACGAGAGCGTTCTTTTGGTTTCTGGTGTTATGTAGTGCACCCAGGTTTCGTCAGTGACAATTGAATCCAACAATTCCTCGTCCTGTTCTGCATAGCGCTCCAGGAGCCGCTGGGCCGCTTCAACACGTTGCCGTTTATGGTCTTCGGTGAGCATTTTGGGGACCCACCTCGCACACACCTTGCGATAATGCAAATGTTCGGTCAAAATCTTGTCAATCGTAGTCTTGCTGACTTCAGGGATAAGTTCGCACAGCTCGCGAACTGTCACACGCCGATCTC
Organism: Mantis religiosa; assembly: GCA_030765055.1. Lineage (NCBI taxonomy): Eukaryota > Metazoa > Arthropoda > Insecta > Mantodea > Mantidae > Mantis > Mantis religiosa. The sequence continues at coordinate 61,411,523 of CM060947.1, read as the reverse complement.
TAAGCATTTCTTGCTCCTGTTTTGCAGTTGTTTCGGCTGAAACCGGAGGCCGACCAGAACGCTGTTCGTCATGGACGTCTATACGTCCGTCTTTGAACTCTCTGACCCACTTTCGCAAGCTTTTGAGTCCATACACTGTGGCCCATAGACTTCGCATAACTGACGATGAATTTCAGTGTGGGTAGTGTCCTTGGCACTCAAAGAACGGATCACTGCACGCAACTCGCACTTGGTGGCGGAAGTGACAGGAAGCTCCATCGCAAACGGCTGCCCAGCCAAGACTAATGGTTGCAACGGGTTCGTTGTGGTGGGGATTTGAAGGGGTGAAACCAAGCTACACGCCAGTGTTGCCAGATCTCGCGTAATAGCGTTCCTCACGGCTCCAGTGCTATGGATAACTTATTTTACGGACACGCCTCGTAATTCATTAGACTGGTCAGTATTAATTGATCTAGCTAATAATATAAAGATGTAAGCATATACTTTCATGTGTTTTATAACTTCTGTTGTAACATGTTGTAATAATTTAACAGTTTTTGTAATATTCCAGGGTTTCATAAGCATTTCCAATTCGTGGCATTTGGCGTTCTCGATGATCATCATACTTAGCAGACCCATAAATTATATATATATATATATATATATATATATATATATATATATATATATATATATATATATATATATATATATATTAGCAAATAAAGACCTAAATTCTGTAAACTTAGAAGAAAAATGTCCTCATATATTTTATACATTGTCATTTATGTAAACTTAAATATCAGTGATGTCAATATTTCCTTCTTTAATTACACTTTCGCGGGCAATGTCTTGAACTTGGCATTTTGTGTCCACCTTATTTCCCTCTAAAACGCACTCGTGATAAATCACATGATTTTAGAGGTAATTCTCGGAATTCCCGGAACTACAAGGAGCTAGAAAATACTGTAAACAGAATCTCCCTCTAACCTTTCCATGTAACTAGTTTCTTGCTCGCGACACTTCAAAGTTCTCTCAGAGAAGAGTGTCCTAGTTTCTACGAGTATTTCACTGCTTATTTTAATATAGTAATTTTATATTAACATTTTTACAATATAGACTATGCATATAAATATAAAGATTTTCCACTTACATACGCAATAACTCACTGATAAAAAACTGCGTCATTGAGTATATCTAAGCCTTGTGAAGCTAATAAGCAGTTATATTAATGCTAATAAATTACTTATAAGATATACCTATCCAAGTAGTTCTCATCTATAACTTTGTGATTATTAGGCAACATTCGACATGGCATACGAAGTGGGAGCGTCGCTATCGGTGAGGAATGTTCAGGGGCTCACTCCTCTGACATTAGCTGCTAAACTGGCACGAATCGAAATCTTCTTCCACATCCTCAACATTGAACGGGAAATCTACTGGCAAATAGGTGAGTCTACGATTTATTAATATTGTCTTTCTTCTTGTTATTCAAGCCTCATTATAGTTTCCATCACGAACGATGGCGGTAAATTAAGGTCGCTACGCAGACAGCTGCAAAATGGTGGAAGATCAGCAGCATTACTATGGTGAAGCCTGGGATTCAAGTACTTAGGATAGTAAGTCGCCACAAACGGTGTATCTCCGAAAAGAGAGCCCCTAGTGGTTTACCGGGAAAATATATGAGTAAATTGGAGAATTTAATGTCATGGCGGCGCGTTGGCCATGGTAGCTCAATGGGTTAGAGTGACTGGACGGAAACCAGGAGATCCGTGTTTCAAATCCCGTCCATGGCATTGAATTTTTCATGTTGACTCTATCAAAAACCTATATACGGCTAGTGTGAAGAAATGATTAACTTCCATCAATTAACTTAAATAATAAGAGTTTAATGGTGAAGCCTGGGATTCAAGTACTTACGATAGTAAGTCGCCACAAACGGTGTCTCGGGTAAGAGAGCCCCTAGTGGTTTACCGGGAAAATATATGAGTCAATTGGAGAATTTAATGTAAGGACGGCACGTTGGCCATGGTAGCTCAATGGGTTAGAGCGACTGGACGGAAACCAGGAGATCTGTGGTTCAATAATTTTTCATGTTGGCTCTATCCATACGTAAAATGTGTTTGACCTTATTCCTCTTCGCTGGAATCTCCTCCAGAGTTGAAATCCCCGTAGGTGTTAGCATAATGTTCGCCAATTTATAGCTCGAAGTTACCAAAGTTACCCTCGACTGCTTTCTACCTAGTCTCCACAATTCAAAAATTATGTATGAGCATTCATTTTTATTCAACACTCCATTCATTGTCAATATCGTTGATGTTTTGTAAATATCAAGTTTCAAAAGTTTCATAATTTCTTTCATAGTATTTGCCAGTATCTGCACGACGAACTTGTGGAAAGTATTGAAGAATGCAAACAAGGGGTAATTGGAGTGCTTTGAAAATCAGAATAATAATTTTCCAAGTCCACTACGCATTAAACTTCATTAAATACTTCGATTAAAGGTCCAAAAACTTTAAAAGCTTAAAGTCCATTCGCCTAAGTAACTTATGATCTTTTCAAATTGTACACTGAGCTTCAGTGATTTCTGTACTTCTAAACTAGTATGTCGAGTTAATTTTGCAGTAAAATAGCACAGTGTGGGATTAGGTATACTTCTGTTGATTCGTGCTGCCCCTCTGTCGCCTCATGAAGTAGGCATCACCCTTTTCAGCTGAATGTAAACCCTCGTCTTAGATTACGTCTTCACTCCTTTTGTTAGATCACCATAAATTTGTGAAATTTCTAGTTTCATTGTCAGGTAACTGCATGAAAGTTTCGAGTGTGGTACGTATAAATAGTACAAGTCATTCCAAACTGTGTAACAATAATAATAATAATAATAATAATAATAATAATAATAATAATAATAATAATAATAATAATAATAATAATAATAATAATAATAATAATAATAATAATAATAATAATAATAATAATAATAATAATAATAATAATAATAATAATAATAATAATAATAATAATAATAATAATAATAATAATAATAATAATAATAATAATAATAATAATAATAATAATAATAATAATAATAATAATAATAATAATAATAATAATAATAATAATAATAATAATAATAATAATAATAATAATAATAATAATAATAATAATAATAATAATAATAATAATAATAATAATAATAATAATAATAATAATAATAATAATAATAATAATAATAATAATAATAATAATAATAATAATAATAATAATAATAATAATAATAATAATAATAATAATAATAATAATAATAATAATAATAATAATAATAATAATAATAATAATAATAATAATAATAATAATAATAATAATAATAATAATAATAATAATAATAATAATAATAATAATAATAATAATAATAATAATAATAATAATAATAATAATAATAATAATAATAATAATAATAATAATAATAATAATAATAATAATAATAATAATAATAATAATAATAATAATAATAATAATAATAATAATAATAATAATAATAATAATAATAATAATAATAATAATAATAATAATAATAATAATAATAATAATAATAATAATAATAATAATAATAATAATAATAATAATAATAATAATAATAATAATAATAATAATAATAATAATAATAATAATAATAATAATAATAATAATAATAATAATAATAATAATAATAATAATAATAATAATAATAATAATAATAATAATAATAATAATAATAATAATAATAATAATAATAATAATAATAATAATAATAATAATAATAATAATAATAATAATAATAATAATAATAATAATAATAATAATAATAATAACCGCCCTCTTGGCTCCCTTGGTTTAAATGTCGATGATCTAATTCGATTAGTGCAATATCTGTGCAGAGAATATCTAGATTTCATTTCTTTGTCTATGGCAAGTACCATATCTGTTGTAGATTCTAGTCAATGTTTCAGTGCTGTTCAGAGAAGTCTTTAGCTGCCAGTGACTACACCTGTATATTCCCAAGAGTGGTGTGACTGTTGTCTTGTCGGACAATGGAGATGGAAAAAAGAAATATCACATAAAAACACCTGCGCCATTTGATCAAGGCTTGATCTATATAGCACAGAGGCGAATTCTACTCTGAAGAAAGTGTAATACATCGTATTAGGAAATTGCTCCCATGTATTAATAGATTCATTCCATGACAGCTTGTATTGACTCTCTAACCTAAAGATTCCACTCTTGTTTTTATGATTAAACACACAATTGAAAATATTATCCACAACCAAGACTGTATGTCTGTGCGGTAGAAAGAAGGTTAATGATCAGATTGAACGGCCACCAGGAATCAAACCTAGGACCTCCTTAATGTTAGCCTGGCGCGCTATTCTAAGCATTCCTTTTTATACAGCTATCGAAATTTTATTGGAAGCAGCTGTGATTCAATTTTTCTAGCAGGAACGAAATTTCCGAGATTTTCGGTTATAAGGTAGTTTTTTTTTTTTTTTTTTTTTTTTTTTTTTTTTTTTTTTTTTTTTTTTTTTTAGAAATAATCGTAATGAGTACTGCTATCTACATCCAAATATCGTACTGTTATTGTCAACAGTTCAAAGGATGCACTGATAAGCTTAAACTTTAGGTTGACTTGAGAGTATATCAGCGAATTATTCACCATGCCTTTTATCAGCGTTGATATTACAGTTATTTCATTTAATATAATTTAGAGAACTTTGACTAAAACTGTTGTAATCTCAATACAGAGTTGTTTTAACAGACTTAACTTTTCTGCCCTACGCCTCGTCCAGAATATTTAATTCAAAATCTTATTTTATTTACACGACATAAGCAGCTACCAACGTAGCTTGCTTAGAGGAGCTGTACAGGCTGTTCATGGTCGATATAGATATACTATGGATTATGTACACCATTTAAATACATATTAAGTCATGGAAGATCTAACTGAAAAATTGGAACAGGAAGGGAACATAAAGATTCCGGAAAGTGCTGTCGGCAGACCTACACGGCAGTGGAAGTTGGGTCAGATTAGGTTGACCCGACCTCTTTCGGTCAAAATATACTCGCTCCTAGGTACGAAGTGGAACGGACGGAACACTTTTAATTTCTGATTTGGGTTCTAGTACGTCCCGTCAGAAACCCCTCCCAAATGACTCATTGTCACGCAATTTGCGTGCAAGTCTGAGATCCCTAGCGGACATGTGACCTCCGCCGTCAATCACGTGACAACTGCCAGCGCCAAAGGCGCATGTTTCCGCTGTGACTTCAAATTCTTATGTCTTTTCTGAAGAGGTTCGCTGGTTTCATCATGCTGAAGTTGGAACTTGGTGTTATTGGAGGTGAATTCAAAATCTCTGCGCAGTATACATACACTCTGCCCACTACAATAAGCCAACAGAAGAATGAAGGAGAGAGGGGTTTGAATTGTTAATCTGCTCTGTTAGTGAATCTGTTTACTAGGAAATCAGTGTATGAGACTGCATGGGTCAACCATTTTGCCAGATATAATGCAGTTGCAGTAAATGCAGTGATAGATATTGTAAATAGGTGACTTATGTGAAAACGCTGTACTATATTTTAAACGAACCTAATACGTGTTTCAAATGGGAAGGTGTTTGTCCTTGAGCGCTACTAGGTGAGCAACCAATCGGAGCCCTGCGGTGTTGTCGTATTGCATTCCCGCTTAATGGTGTGTGAGGAGCGCCAAACTAATCAATCTGTATGAAATACTATTCGCGATAAGACATAATTTCAGATTTTGCCGAAACTGATCCATGAGAAAGGTAAAGAGTAATGTATCTAACATAACCATGAAAACCCCATATTTTTAGCTCAAATAGTTTTTCTAATACAAATAAACCACTATTACCTGTATTATAACAATAAATCGCGACGAGAGCACTGTATGTATATCTTTATTGGTTGGCATGTATGCGTGCACGTATGTAAATTTGTAATTACTCAGAACTGAAACGTAAATGTATGACATGACGTGATAAAAGAATTACTTTGAATAATCCAATTCGAGCGAGAGGAAACAATAAATTTCCTGCTGCCCTGGCAGAACGTGTCTGGCCACATTATGTCTTTGTTTATGAATGGTTCGTAATCTCTATTTACTCTAGAGAGTTCAAAGTGGTTGGTGTGTATGCAAGTACACTTTTAATTACTCAGAACTGAAATTTAAACTACTGACATGATGTGATAAAATAATTACAATGAATAAGTAGAGATGTTAAATTCGAGAAAGAGCAAACACTTAATTTCCTGTTAGCCTGTGGAATGCTATATGCTTATGTTTATGAATGAATGCTAGATAAGAAGTGTTTATTTACTCTGGAGAATTCAGATCAATAGCATTCATTTGTTCTTTACACAACAGTAGAGTAAAAGTTAAATAGTGCAATGGCTTCTTGCGGTGAATTTAGTGGCGAATCAAAAAGGCAGGTATTGCGAAGTCAGGCTCGAAACATTATTTTTAAGGTGTACATGTTCTTCAAAAAATTTCGGAAATGGAAACTAAAAATGAGTTATTGCATAGAGTAAATCCGTTTAAAAGCACGGAAAAGTGTATCAGCAGGATCAACTTTCAGTTGAAATGGGACACGAGGTAATACGCCTCTCACCTTACCACTGCCAATATAATCCAATTGAGTTGGTGTGGGCCCAAATAAAAAGGGGGTTTGCAAACTTAAATAATAATTTTAAACTGACGGAAGTTGAACGACTTGTTCACGAATAAATTGACAAAGTAACACAACAGGACTGGGAAAACTGCGTAAGGCATGCATAAAACCTTCAAGAAGACGATTTTAAGAAAGAAATAGCACGTGACGAGATTTTGGAACCTATAATCATAAATTTGCAAGACTCAGACGATGAAGACAATGACAATAACGAATTGTCTCTTGACGGAAGTGATAGCGACACCGATATAGTTATAATATTTAAAAATATACATAATTTGCGAACATTCTCTTTCCAATTATGATTTTGGCAACTGCATCATTGTAAGCGTTTGTAAAATATAATTTGCTTACCCTTAGGTCCTCCTCTAATATCAACTTTAACTGCATGTTACCTCCATTGGAGCGGTAGGCGATACTGAATATGTCTGAACTTACCTGGTTCTCAAAGGCGGGATCCACGAGTACAAACAATGAAACTACTACGGCGTGTTTGTTTCACATTAAGCTAACAGAATATAATAAGATTAAATTTTAGTGCGAAAAATTATGACCGTAAAAAAATTATGATCATTCTTTATTGAACAGCCCTCGTACATATTTATATAATGATGGACTTGATGTAATTTCAGGTATGACAAACTAAGAATATACTACCATGTGTCTACTTTTACATATATAACACATCTACTTCTATATATTTGGTACACAGTACTTGTGTTTGTCATATTTACAACAGTACCTTAGCTACTACAGGTTATTCTTTGCCTGAATGAAATCCTTCTCTGAATGTAAGTTATGAGTAGCAAGGTACCATTTTAGAGCTGTTCTAAATTGGATTTTACTCATATGCAAATCTTTTATTGAATTTGGAAGTAAATTAAATAATATTATACCACTGTAGTTATCCCCCATTTGGAAAGAATAGCGTATGACAGACCGCTACCAGCATACTACAGAGGCGGACCTGTAACATTCTAATTACCAAGAAATCGAAAACAAAACACTTGCACAATGCTTTTCTAAAAACAAGTTTGCATGGAGGCCAACCTGGAGTAAGCTGATAAAGTACAGCAACTTATTAGTTTATAAGTGTTCAGTGTCATTGATTTTGTTCAAGACAGTTCAAGCATAACTATGTATCAGGTTGTATCTTATTTTCCAGGCAGCATAACATGTGCAGCTTACCCATTATCGCAGATCGACACTATAGACATCGAAACTGGCAACATTAGCAAGAACTCAGCCCTTAACCTTGTTGTTTTTGGGGTAAGTACTTCACAGTGAAATGAAATCACTTCGTAATGCTAAATCCAATAACTATAATCTGGTCTTTTTTCTTTGCAGGATAAAGATGAACATCTAGAACTAATGGAAGGTGCTCTGGTTGATTTGCTCAACGCTAAGTGGAACGCTTTCGTCAAATTCAGGTTACAAAGTCGATATGTTTTCTGTTCTACTCCTTTTTTGTATTATTATTAGAATATTGTATTACACTGATTAAGTTCTAAGCACCTAAAGTGCAAATACAAACGGCCATTTATTCTAGAAATAGATACGCACCTCCCTGATAATATTTTGGAGTGTAACGAGGAATGAAAGTTATAAGGTCCTCTCTTCCCTATGTTTGATTCTATCTCGGATGAATAGAGTCAGAATGAAAAATGCAATCCCACACGGATCTCCCGGTCTCCGTCCGGTTGCTCTTAACCATTTCGCTACTATGGCCAACATGTCGACATGTTATTAAATTCTCCAATTGATTCGTGTGTTTCCCGTAAACCACTAGTGCTTTTCGTATACAATGAGATACGCACATTTTTGTGGCGTCTTACTATGCTCTAAGTACTATTCATCCAAACCTTAGGCTACATACAGCTAGTGTAGAAAAATGGTTAATTTCCATCAATTTACCTAAAAAATAGTGGTTTAACTATGAAGCCTGGGAGTTAAGTACTTACAGCAAAGTAAGTCGCTACAAAAAGCGTGTACTCATTGTATATGAGAACCCCCAGTGGTTTACCAGGAAACATACGAGTCAGTTGGAGAATTTAATGTCATATCGGCATGTTGTCCATAGTAGCTCGATGGTTAAGAGCAACCGGATGGAGACCGAGAGCTCCATTGTTCAAATCCCGGCTATGGCATTGAATTTTTCGGTTTGGCTCTATTCATCAAACCTTAGCCTACGTACGGCTAGTAGGAGGAAAAGATTGATTTCCATGATTCTATCCCATTTTAACTGCTTTAACAATCTTACTTGTCGATTAACTAGCAATAGTATATCTGATAAAATCACTTGTAAAGTGCTAATAAGAAAAGAAGATTGTGTTTTCAGGCCAATTTTCCTCTAACGTTTCGCTAATTGAACAGTTTTAAAATACTTAAATTTAACTATCATCTCTGTTTAATGTAAGACAGAAAATGCCCCATTATGAAATGTTTTCCTACCCTAGAAGCTGTAAATAAGAAATGTGTCCCGTAACAAATATGTTTATTTGAGTTTCCTTCTACGGTGCACCCAGGCTGCTGTTAATAAGTCATATCGACCAAACGACAATATAGGACTGTGAGATATAGTAATAATACATGTAACTGCGTTTATAACATCCTCTTACATCCGAATTACGTTTAGTATTAAAATATGGACGTGAAAAAGCTAATGGTTAACTCTGCTTCCTGCTTCAACGTCCTTTTCTTTACCTTACCAACCATTACAGATTAAATGTGAACTTACTCTGTAAAATAAATAAGCGTTATTATTATTATTATTATTATTATTATTATTATTATTATTATTATTATTATTATTATTATTATTATTATTATTATTATTATTATTATTATTATTATTATTATTATTATTATTATTATTATTATTATTATTATTATTATTATTATTATTATTATTATTATTATTATTATTATTATTATTATTATTATTATTATTATTATTATTATTATTATTATTATTATTATTATTATTATTATTATTATTATTATTATTATTATTATTATTATTATTATTATTATTATTATTATTATTATTATTATTATTATTATTATTATTATTATTATTATTATTATTATTATTATTATTATTATTATTATTATTATTATTATTATTATTATTATTATTATTATTATTATTATTATTATTATTATTATTATTATTATTATTATTATTATTATTATTATTATTATTATTATTATTATTATTATTATTATTATTATTATTATTATTATTATTATTATTATTATTATTATTATTATTATTATTATTATTATTATTATTATTATTATTATTATTATTATTATTATTATTATTATTATTATTATTATTATTATTATTATTATTATTATTATTATTAAATCCTGATGTAAATTATTTCTTAAATTTCATATTTCTATTCAGAATGCTTACTGTACCGTTCTAGAAATATATAAGAATTTTATTTGATAAACACTATGAGAATTTCCAAGATAATATCGCTCCGTGGATGTATTGGAATTACGTCCCACAGGACTTATTTTACATGCCAATAAATCAATTGACATGGAACTGCCGCTTTTAAGCACAATGATAAAATGTTGGCCTGGGTTGGGTTTAAGTCCCAAATTTAAGGTCAGTAGGACAGTGACTAACTTACTGATCCACCCAGAGCGAATATACCATTAGAAATAAAATTTTATCTACCTAATACTTTTATTTTTAGTGTCAAAATAGGCTGGAATTTTAAGCTAAAGAATCAAAGACCATTGAAATTTCTTCGATAAATAATTAAAAAGGTGGATAAGACTTTTGTACAAACGTAGTTCTAACTAAATGCCCTGAAACCATAGGTTAAAGAAATGGTACATACATCAAGGTAAAAAAAAATGTTTTGAACAAAACAAGGAAAGTTTTAATCAACACTAACCTTTGTTGATAAACACATAACAATTTTTATGAATATGTTCAGCTGCTTATCAGTTTAAGAATAACTTGGCCGTATGGGAGCTATAAGTTGTTTTAATTTTAAAATGACTGCTCGTCATGGCATTTGTTTGGCAGTGTCTTTCGTATGGCATCTAACTGCATAATTAATGGTATAATGCAAAATGACCCTATCCTTCCTACGTACCAGCTATTTGTTAATGTACTAGCTAGCGTCTCTAGGTTGTACTGTGATAGAATAAATTACGATTATTTTACACTAAAGGATAAAAGGTAAATGTGTGGACGAACTGGGGCACGCATCGCACGTAGGCTCCCGGCCATTTGTGCTCTTACCGTGGTCCTTGTGGAGGATGAATTATGGGAGGGACCCGAAGAGCATTAGATCCAAATGACGAGGGTTCAAGCATGGTTAACGTTTGCACTTCGAACGCCGGCCGACCGCACCTACAAGTCACTAAACTCTCTCCAGGAATCCATTGGATCTGGGTCCTGACTGGGCAATCCCGACGCCTGGGAAGAAACCTCTATAAAAGCATAACCACCTTCAGCAACCCCCCAATACCGTCATCTGGTCCTGCATCCTTGAAACATGTGACAACAAAAGAAATGAGAGGTACAAAACTGGGGTAGTGAAAACCCCCTCAAATCAAAATGAAAAATGATGGATCAAAGTGGATGGTCACCGGCCACTGAAGCCTAGATCTTCCGTGAATGTGAGTCGCATACGTTGGCTCGGTACCACCTAACTTGGTTGGTTTTGCACTAACCTATCTCATAAAAAGTATACTGCAATCATGGGGGACTGTTTGATCAGCCGGAGATGAGTGGTTAGTGGCGCGCTGTCCTTGGTGACATGGAACTCCGTCGGGCTGAAAAACCTGCTTACACCTCTTAGGGACCCACCGCGATGGTAGTGCCGCCTTTAACAGGTTCCGGCCCCTATAGGCTAATTTTATCTCATCTCTCCTCCTGGAGTCTGACGCAGAGTAAGACCTTGGCTGCAGTACCGAAATCAGACACTCCAATCATAGAAATTGCACACTTTCATTTATTGAATACTTTGGAAAATTTGTTACATCCTCCTTTGTAGTAAACGATTTGGATAAGTGTCATTCTTCGATATGTTCTTCATTACAGATATCACGCTATTTGGACTATTCAGTAATTAATTAAACCTTTTAAACACTTCCAGTAATATCCCTTTATATTGTTCGATATACTCGGTCATTTATCAAGAAATAATTTGTGCCACATTAAAACATTTTCCCCTTGCATATAGGTACGGCACCTACAAAAGGAGACTTACCGTTTATATCTTACTAATATGAACTCAACTCTGTGTATACAGGTTCTATCGACAGTTCATCATGTTCTTCTTTTACTTCCTGGTATCTCTGGTGTGCTTCACCTTGAGACCTGGGCCGCCACCAAAACGCGCCATAACGACCGCGACAACCTCGTCTTCCATCAATGTTACTGACACTGCTACACCGTTCATCGTATTAGGAAATGCCTCCCAACTACGTTTGGCAGCAAATGGAATACTGGAGCCTGATTTCCCACCTGTAATGCACCGCTCCACAGTGAGCAAAATAGCACCCAAACCTGAAGTGGTCATCGGCAAATATCAACCCAAACGGAGAAAGAAAAGAAGCGCGAGTGTAAGTATGAATAACTAGAATTATTATTTTATGTACTTATATTGGCTAAAGTAACATGTGAATAGATTCCTATTAGGTGAAAGAGGGGTTGCAGCAATCTTCAGAGGTTTCAGGATTTTTAAAATGATGAATATCGTGTAACGTTAAGCTACATGGTTAATTTGAGTCATTGTCCTATATGACTTTCTCGGCTGAAGGATATTAAGCTATAGAAAACACAAACAAAACAAGGCGCTTAAAGCGTTAAAAATTTGCCTATACCTAAGTGCTGAAACAACACTTCAACTATAATTTTACTGCTTTTGTGATCTAGTGATTAGCATGTCAGCTTGTTTAGCATTTTAACTTCACTCATTTACGGTTAGGGGATCAGAAGTATGACTTAATCAAAATTATTTCTTATCCTCGTTAAAATTTGCAAGTATAAGTGAGAAGGTACGTTATCTGTACGTGTGAGTTTATCAAAGTATGACAATGTAATGACTTAATGGTCCTTGAGGAACGAAGGCCCAAAGTATATAACGCCGGGTAACTCTAAGCTCTATGGAACCTAGGCTCATTTAAGATAATTTCACCCATATAATTCTTCATTCAATAGGACTTCCGTTGGAGAACGTTAATTAATAAAAGAATTAAAGAAAGACTGCATACAAAATGACAGGAAAAGTGCCTATTTTATTGCGGTGCTAATACTATCCCATGCCAGTAAGTTACATTACACTAGAGCATTCGGATGTGTTGCCTTTTCCATTATCACTCAAAACGTGAATATTTCGTGTGGTTTTGCTGCCGAAAGGGAATATCTATAGCAGCTTTTTTTCCCTAAAATGTGGTTCAGCGTAAAACACTCTGTGGGAATTTAGTGTAAAGCTTACCTGAAATATGTTCAAAAAGAACAAACATATTCAAGAAGACTAGGAAACAAGCTTAACTACAAAATAGAAATATGCAAGTAAAAACAGAAAACAAAATTACTTGAAAAGGATTGAACAAGAAAGTAGACGAACTCCAATTATGTATTTCAACAAATGGCTCAAATAATTTATGAGAGTTCTGAAGGTTTTGCTATGAGCTATTAGAAACATATGTATTACTTTAATAGAAGTAATAGTGTTCAGCCAAAAAAAAAAAAAAAAAAAAAAAAAATCTGATTGATGTAGAACTTGCATTCTAGAAAGATTAACTGAATGAGTTTGGATAGTCTCTGGTGCTAGAGTAATGAAGCCAGATGTACACAGAGCCAGAATCATGGCATTTATTTCTACCTTAGTCGTAAGCTAGCGTAACTAAGTGCAAACTTGTAGAAAATGTTACCAACCGATCTAAATAATAAGTGGAGGCTGTGTTTGTTTAGGATGACGATGACGACGATGACGATGATGACTGGTGGGATGATCTTACAGAAGAGTGTCGACTGATGCAGATGTACTCCACAAAGGCCAAGATACGAATCACCGCCGAACTTCTTATGTTAGCAGGATCTGCTCTGTATATACTAGCAGCACTTCGGGAGGCACGGTTCCTGGGACTCAACATGTTCATTGAAAATCTGGTAATATTTCGATAACCTAAGAACCATTAGACATAAACATTAAGGGGTCTCGTCCATATTAATTGTTTGAATACCGAAACAGCGATACGCTTGATACCGTCTATTTCCATTTTTCTCCTCGTTACTTCTGCCCAATAGCATACGGCGACCGATAACGAGTTGTGTATTTCAAATAATAGGGAATATTGTAGAGTAAAGCAACAACCAAACATAATGCAGTGATATACTGTGTGAATGTGATGCAGTTCTTGCGGAGACCAGACCACAGTTACTGGCTTATTTTTGGAATCAAAATTACAAGAAACGAACTGATTACAGTTCGTCTGGTCTATCCTGAAACATGGGAGTTAGAGACGCGATATTGTAGGTAACTCATAACTGCCTAATCCCACCTCACATCACATCCCTGTAACGTTTCTATTGACTCAGCGTGATTATATCTCTTTAAAGTGCAGCGCCTTAAATACTACTGGTAGATGGTATAAATATACCGTCCAGTAGGCGTTTCTTGGAGTGTGCTTGCAAACTATTAATATCATCAACTCCATTGTCATCGGATGCTGAATTACACCCTAGGTTTCCAAAGCCATTTTCCAATTCAGAGTCACTTTTTTCTAATTTATGATGAAACTGTCCTATTTGTCATGAATTAATCCATCTTTTCCCCAGTAGATACATTTCTTTTAACCCACCGCATGGTCACAGGCAGCGTTCCAAGTTTCTGGAGTAACTTCTAGTGCTGTATTGTGGAAGATCTCAATTACACCTGTTTCTTTGAATGCCACATTATGTTTCGTCACATTTGCTTTGATTCGTGCCTTTATTAGCTTGAAAGCATTCAAATCACAATTTAAATCCGCTATGGAGTCTATTACATGCCGTTTGAACTTATGTTTATCTTAATTATGTCGTACAACATAGTTTTTGTGCCATATTTCCATTATTATCATATTTCACTGTCAATATAAAGCACTTCTTGTAAATAAGTAAGTCTTACACTGATTAGAGCATCTGTCACTGGCTGACGAAGACTAGGCAGTCGTGAATAGTAGTGGCTCTGTGTTGACGAGATTTGTCACCCCTTCCTTGTTACAGAGAGGGGTAGCAGTATGTAGGTCATGTTTCAAGTTAAACCAGGCGAACCTTAAGCTTTGTTCCATTTGAATATTCATTCATTATGGTACCCCATTCTCCTTGCAAAAGGAAGCGACGAGGATTGTCAACTAGCCAGCAAGTAGTACTGGTGCCTTTCCCTCGAACATGGCACAAACTGAAATTTCAATATCAATATGATTGCCCAAGTTGATATAATTACAAAAAAATATGTCCTGGACAGCTCGCTTTATGGGTTGTGGTCGCTCTTCTTGGTGGTTTGCAATTGCCGTTTTTTGTTACGATGAGTTGACGGTAAGTTGAGGAGAGCCGGAGATGTCCCATTGCCTTGTTAAGACAACCAGTTGAATGACGGGAAGCGGGGTTTGAAGGATAGCTGATTGAGGAATGAAAGAAGAAAGTAAGATTGCTGCTCGACAGCTGCTGTTCAGGGTACACGGCTGGTGGAATAAGAGTATGTAATCCATAGAGCTTCCGGGAGAGAGCAAAAATAGTCGGTGCCTCATTGTTTGTTCCCCGCCTCTGTAGCCTACGTGGTAGCGTATCTGCCTCACGTTCAAGAGGTCTCGAATTCGAATCTCGGTGAGAGTGATTTATGTAGATAAGGTTTCCCCTAGAGTTTCTCTTATTCTAAAAGATGAATGTGGGTAAACTCTAAGCTCTATAGACTCTAGAATCATTTGAGGATCATTTCACCTATTTCATTCATCGTCCGATATGACTTAATGTTGGAGGAATTTAATTACGATAAAAATATTTCATGTTTCGTAGTATATGGTCAAAAATTCTATACGCTTTACATTATGGTTTGCCCGAAGTACCTCTACCAGTTTAGATGGAATGATATGTGCACTAACTACACCTCAATACACGCCAGGCAAGTGTTTATGATTCGGTGATCTCCTTACTAGCTCTACGAGTTCATTTCATTGGGCTAAATGCAAAGCTAGTACAAATCGATCACTCTAACAAGGGACACCTGTGACCTCAAACGCTCAGAACCGCACGAAAACATGCAGTCGATCAGAAACAAAGCAGTGATCTGTGTGATTTCTGTACAAAACTTTGCGTACTACCTCTAATAATGTTTTAATATGGAGAAATAAAGTGAAAAGATGTCAATACCATAGGAAGGAAATTGTCCGTAATTCAATGACGTCAGTGTGTAATTGCAATTTCAAAACAACAGGGCTAAAACGTCTGCTTAAAGTACTTATTACAGGGCTGAACATACATATACTTCACACCTGATAGTGCTTATATTAGTCTTAAAGGTGCATATGCAGAATTTCAATGCAATGGTAGAAACAAAGTAGAAGAGCAATCGCATTAGCCGTACTAATTACATTTGCAAATGATGATACGGGTATATCAATGTCGTAATTTGCATTTCACCAAGCATATTGCAAACTAGGCTTATACTTTGGTACATCAAATGATAGTAAATGACAGAGTGATGTTTGATGATTGAATGTTGATCATGTATCTTCGCGTGTGGTCCACCACATTGCAGTCTTGCAAAAACAGCAACCCCTTCTATTATAAAGATCACACAGGTTTACAGAGCTTATAATGACGCAAGTAGAAAAGTGTGAAGTTTTGCATGGACATAACACATACCACTGTTGTTTTAATGAGCGTTTGTTATTCTAAGTATGTTTTCTTACGGCTTCGAGCGTTCGACGTCAAACCTGTTCCTTGTAAGTTCTTGGAAACTGTTATTAAACTTGGTCTCATGGCTGTAAAGTAATATTTCCATTTATTTACAATTTACTATAAATATAGATAGATTCAACATGAAAAATTCAATGTCATGGCTGGGATTTGAATCACGGATCATCTGCTTTCCGTCCAGTCGCTCCAATCCATTGAGCTACCATGGCCAACTTGCCGTCATGACATTAAATTCTCCATTTGACACATATATTTCCCCGGTAAACCACTAGGGGCTCTCGCATTCGAGATACACCGCTTGTGGCGACTTACTATAGTAAGTACTTGAGTCCTTCATCATTTAACTCTTATTATTTTATTAGTCAAATGGAGAGTTTAATGTCATGACGGCAAGTTGGCCATAGTAGCTCAATGGGTTAGAGCGACTGGACGGAAACCGGGAGATCCGTGGTTCAAATCTCGGCCATGGCATTGAATTTTTCATGTTTACTCTATCAAAAACCTTACCCTATATATCGCTAGTGTGAAGAAATGATTAATTTCCATCAATTTACTATATATAATATTTACTATATGTAATATATATTTAAGAAATAGCGCTAGGAATGGAATAATGAAGGACTAATCATTTTATTATTTCCTGCAATGACAGCATTTGTCGATAGATGTTAACTTTATAGTTTCGGTTTTAGTTAAGTGATAGCCTATAAGCAAATTCTGTCTGTGTTGCAGATGACGGCGCCATCAAGAGTGATGTTCCTGTGCTCCTGTGTTTTGATGCTGTGTATTCCATTCCTTCGACTTTTGTGCCTTACCGAGGTCGAGGATGTCGTGGCTGTGTTCATCATGCTCACCACTGCACCGTATTTTCTTTTCTTCTGCAGGTGAGAGCCCTGTAAAGATGCAGTTTTAGCTTTGACATATCCCCAAAAATCCATGAATTGTAATTCTTTCGAAAACACACATTCTGAAGTTTATTCAATGATAAATAATTCTAAATTGCATAACCATTTGGTTTTCGGTGTTCCTCACCCATATCACATAAAAAGTTTGTTTATATTATAGCATGGTGTTTAGCAAAATGGTTCTTCTATTGACATTCTATTATTCGATATGTATTTTGGCTTAGAAATGATTATAGATTAAGCAAATGTGTTTTTATGTACAACATTCGGATAAAAAGTCACTTTTAATGGGTGTCCCGAAGTCCTGGCGTTTTTAAGTGAAAGTTCTGTGTGCAAAGTATAAAGGTTTTGAAAATATTATTTGACAGAGATTGTGTGGCCTACAAAGTAGTATATTAAGTTTTTGTATGGTTGTATGTTGTTTGTCCTTTTCAGGTTAGGAAAATGCAGTTTCAAGTCGACAACAAAAGGCAGATGTCAACGTTTTCAATTGTAACATTCACAAAAAAGAAAGAAAACCTGTTATACTCTAAATAGTAATGAGAAACTCTTTTAGATTAAAAGAACAAAAATACTCAGAAAATCTATGAAAAAAATAGGAAAGTGTTTCAAAAGTGTTCTTTGGCATAACAGCTTCATTAAACAATAGTACTATTATGTATTTCAAATGGGAAGGTGTTTGACCTTGAGCACTACCCTGCGGTGCTGTATTGCATTCCCCCTAAGTTGTGTGTGACGAGCGGCAAACTAATCAATGTCTAATAAACACTATTCGCGCTAAGACAGAAATTCATATTTCGCAAAACTGATCCATGAGGAAGGAGAGACTAGTGTATTTAACATAACCGTAAAAATCCATTATTTATAGCTCAAATAGTTTTCCTAACACAAATAAATAAAGTAGATACGTAATATAACAATGAATTGCGATGTAAGCACTGTAATGAGTATCATTATCGGTAGGCATGTATGCATGAACGTATATTTGAAATTACTCAGAACTGAAACGTAAACATGACGTGTTGAAAGAAATATGTACTTTGAATAAGCCAGGATGTTTGTTAAATAAAAACGATACACTTCTTGCTAGTCTGGCAGAATGTGTCTGGCCACATTATATCTTTGTTTATGAATGGTTCATAATCTCTATTTACTCTAGAGAGTTCAAAGCAGCATTATTCAGTTACTCTTCCATTAAGAAGTGTATCAGCTGGATCAATGAGATACGATCCACCTTATCCCTTAAAATGCTAGCACAATCCAATACAGCTAATGTGGGCTCAAATTATGTTGCAAATAGAAATAATATTTTTAAACTGACTGTCGTTGAACGACTTTACACGAAGAAACTGACAAGGAACCCAACAAGACTGGGAAAACTGCGTGAGACATCAGATAAACTACAGGAAGATGACTTTTGAAAAGAAATAGCACGCAACGAAATTTTGGAACCTATGATCATAAATTTGCAGTACTCAGACGTTGAAGACAATGACAATGACGAATTATCTCTTAACGTAAGTAACATTCACAGCTATACGGATGCACCACTGGTGTTTTCGTTGGATTAGAACAATAAGTAATTCATAAACTATAATTAACTTTAAACTAAATATTTAAAACATTTGTGTAATATACGAATATTCATGTTGTAATTGTGATTACAACAACTGCATTATTATAAAACTTTGGAAAATTCAGTTTGTGTTCCCTTACGTCTAGCGGCACGAACACTCACAAGTGTGCGAGAGAGAGGGAAATATAAAAGGAGTGGGGATAACGAGATGGCAACGGTGAAGGCTCTAACGCATCTGATTGGCTATAGGCGAGAACTCTTCCCATTTGAAACACATAATATGTATAATTTGTCTCAAACTGGAACGATCTTGTTGTGAACATATGCAAGAGGATAAAGAGCCTAAGAACGTTCCATTAAAGTATTTCATTCTCCCTCTTTGTCCCTCCCATAAGTTCTAACTTGAAACTCTTTTTAATTTGAAACAGATTATTTATCTCAAGATTCACACTTTGGTAATGAACAATTAACATCGATGAATAAGGATTATCGCTGAATTTCATACTTTCTGAAAATTGGTTACGGTGGTAAAGTTAAACTATCCTCAATAAGCTCTACCAACCTCTTCTATTTACAACCAATAACTGGATTTCAGTTCTTATTTTTGTGGAATAGCTTCTTTGAAGAATTTCCAGTACATTTCTTCACAATCGCTAGTTTTATCTAATAGTCACCTATGCCAACTTCATTTTTCGCCATAATTTATTTATCACTTAGGATATATTTGAGCACATGACGTATAAGCAATAGTTAAGAACCTGTTATTAGCCTTATAAATATATAACACTTCAGGGCCCTGTTACTAAGGAATAGGTCTTGCATCTGGTATATAACTGTATTACTATTTAGGAATGGACAGTTTTATGCAATATTTAAAACCAAAAACCTATATTGACATATATTTTATCTGCTGCAGGGGCTTCAAAACTGTTGGACCTTTCGTGGTGATGATCTACCGTATGATAATGGGAGATCTTCTTCGCTTTGTTTCTATCTACTTGGTGTTCGTTATGGGCTTCTCTCAGGGTATGTATACGAGTAGTTTAACCTGTTCGGTATAGTTTCACGTGTGGTTCAATACCCCAACCGTTGATGGTATTTCAGTTGCTGATAATGAACTTGGAACATTCCCCGATTTAGTGCTTACAAATTGCAAACATGGTCCCTATACCGTATTAATTTAGCCTATAGAGTCCCATTGAAGGCCTAATTAATCAGCTTGTGAATTATTCTCTTTGTTAACAACATAGATTCAAAACTGTAAGGTACTTTGGAAACAGTTTAAAATACTGTCTCTTTCTTTTCCTTCTTTGTATTTTCTTTTAATCAGACCAGTTAGAACTAGTGCGTGAAAAGCAATCATTTTTCTCACCTCTAATTTGTTTACCTTTTACAGGAAGTAATCTACACATCGATAAATTTCTGTTCTAGGTTCATTTATTTAACGCATATCCTACAAGATTTGCAGAAAGTATGCTAGGTTATTATTCTATATCAATATCTTCTGTATCTTCTTTATGAATAGACAGTTAATTTGTGTGCACTAAAATATCTAAAATATGCTTGGACTAATTTTTTCAAAATGTCTAAAGTATGATCTATGTAGTAATCGTTCAGTAATTGTTGATCTTAAACTTTTAATTTTTTCAATCTTTATTAGACATATTTGCAGTTGTTCTAAATTTATTTTATGTACATAATGATCGTTTTCTCTAAATGCTCAAATATAATTTTATGGCGTTTATCAGCTCACGTGATGGTTCTTTCCATGTCTTTGTTTACGTTCTCCAACGTTAAGTCATATCGAACGATGAATGATGTGGGCGAAATAATGTTCAAATGAGTCCGGGGTCCATGAAGCCTAGAGCTACCCAACATTCTTCTTTCAGTATAAGGGAAAACCCTGGAAAAACGTTATCCAGGTAAATCAGCCTAACCGAGATTCGAACTTGGAACCTCTTAAACATGAGACAGACACGCTACCATCTACGCTACCGCGGCTGGTTCTTTCGACGTCTAGAGACGTTGAGTGACATGTGAAAAAGTTACTAACTCCTCAGAAATTCATTTAGTATGCCCTACATTCTCACGTTAAATATATTTATCCGCAGATAACTGATAAATCACAGGATTTCTCTCAACACTGTACAATTACGGCTTAATTTTGCTGCATACTTTAAACCAGCACATTCAAGTTTACTCTGAATCTCACTGATAACTGGTGAAGATTCATATAAAGACAATGCGATTTTTGGATTTTATTGTGGCTTCAGCTTCATAATATCAGTTTTATCACACTAGATCGATATCCATGTTCAAATACTCTCTCTTAAAATATCCTGATGAAAATTTATTTGAATTTAGCACACCAACGAATTGTTTAACAGAATTAACCAGAAGAGAGAAGCAGTCCTTATAGTAAGGAATTTATTATTTTTCTTCTGTTATGCTTAAGTGCGACTTAAAAAATTGAAATAAAAAATGTGTATCACATGCTTGATGCATGGAAAAATGGTGAAATATACATCAATGTGGAAAATATGCAATTATATATACTGTAAAAATTTAATAAAGTACATAAGAATATGAAAATATTACACAACTTAATCCCATATCACAAGTAAAAATAAACTATACCATTCTGATCTCAGTTGATAAGGGAAAATGCATCAAAACCAGATGATTGTAAAGGGTCTTTCTACAAGAGTATCCTATTCTTGAACTTAAATAAAACGCGTTCTATAAATGATAGAGGTTTATTGCTTTTTTGGAACATAGTTGGTGTCATTAGGCTTGGAAGATAACATCAATTTTGTGACCGCCGCGACTTCTTGGGGTTGCGTGTATACGGTTGACCTAATTTCCAACAACAGAAGAATGTAAATTAGGTCCAACTTCACGAATA
>CM060947.1:61356999-61384499 GCA_030765055.1 Mantis religiosa | reverse complement strand
TTCTTTAATATAATGCGCCAATAAATTAATGCCTTCTAAAGTTTAAACCAGTCATAATAGAATATTGTGAATTTGTGGGTTCGTGAA
This sequence comes from Mantis religiosa, assembly GCA_030765055.1. Classification (NCBI taxonomy): domain Eukaryota; kingdom Metazoa; phylum Arthropoda; class Insecta; order Mantodea; family Mantidae; genus Mantis; species Mantis religiosa. Next base: position 61,384,412 of record CM060947.1, on the reverse strand, counting down.
ATTAAAAGTCCAATTGCACAAACTCAAAATGTTCTTTATTTCCACCGAATTACAGTTGGAACACTTGCCGATTACATAGAATTACTTAGCGCACACAATTACAATCCACCAGTTTGTCTGTCACAGGTCCATTCCACGCTCACAATTACGTACAACTCCTCGGATACACTTACACCGTCTTCCAGTCCGTTCGTTAACCACGGCGCTCCTTACGGCTGCTCTCCAAGAACTGAACTGACTCGTCCACTGCAGGCCTTATTGCTGTTTCTGGAAGTCTCGAGGTTCAGAAAATAATCCCAAATGTTCCAGACGCCAGGGGGGAGGGGAAAGAGGCGGCCAGCGACCAGTGACACTTCCCTAGTCATCCCGTTAGTGACACGAGATAAATGGGTAGCCGTGGCCTGAATGCCTCCGGTACCCTACTCAGCTGTCAGTTGGTCGTGCTTTCCGATAATTGGGTGACGATATGTATATATTTATAATATGAGAAAAGTCAGGAAACAAGTAGCAAATATTGTTTTAAGTGTACTCCTATTAGACACGATTTTCTCCACACTTTTGAACGTTTAATGCAATTATAAGTTTTGTCCTTATATTACTAAATCTCAATTTGCATACGAGACCAAGATAAACTGTTTCTGAAGGCATCATCTACAAGAAGAACATGTCAATCAAAGAATATCTTTAAAAAGCGAGAACAAATGTAAATGACTTGATCTATTATGTGTTTCAAATGGGATGTTGTTTGTACTTGGTTGGGATGTTGCTACTAGGTAAGCAACTAATCGGAGTCCTGCGGAGTTGTCATATTACATTCCTCGTAAGTGATGTGTGACCAGCGCCAGCTGAATCCATCTCTATTGAAAGCTATTTGCGCTAAGACAAAATTTAAAATTTTGCGAAAAGCGATCCATTAGGTGGGTAGAGAGTAATGCGTCTAACATAACTGTAAAACCCCATATTTTTAGCTCAAATAAGTTTCTTTATACAAATAAATAAATTACCAATATATTATATAAACGCATTGTGACTTTACTGTAGTGAACATATTATTGGTTGGTATGTATACGTGTGTGTATATTTGTAACTGACATGACGTGATAAAATAATTACTTTGAATAAGCCAAACGAGAGAGAGGAAGGAGGGAGAGAGAGAGAAAGAGAGAGCAAATAGTGCACTTCCTGCTGAACTGGCAGAACGTGGGTAGTCACATATGCTTATGCATGTTTCGTAATCTCTATTTACTCTAGAAAGATTAGTTGTTCCTCCGTTTAAAAATCAGGGAAAGGTGTAGCAGCTGGATCAACTTGGAAATGAAATGAGACATAGGATAATCCGCCCTCACTGCCAATACAATCCAATTTAGTTAGTATGGGTTCAAATTATGTTGCAAATATAGATAAAACAATTAAACTGACTACCGTTGCACAACTTCTTCACGAAGAAATTGACAAGGCAGCATAAGACTAGGAAAACTGCGTGAGGTATGTAAATAAACTACAAGAAGACAAGGATTTTTGGAAATAAATAGCACTTGACCAGCTTATGAAGCCTACCATCATAAATTTGCAATACGCGGACAATGAGAACAATGACAATGACGAATTGTCTCTTGATGTAAGTAACATTCACAGCCATATGAATGAGCCACTGGCAGTTCTTTGGATTAGAAAAATAGCTAATTCATAAAGTATAATTATAGTATTCAAAATATGTGTATAATATGCAAATGTCCATATTACAGTTGTGATTTCAACAACTGCATTATTATAAAATTTTGTAAAATCCAGTTTGGGTTCCCTTACGTTTAGTACCATGTTCTAGGATAGTGTGCGAGAGAGAGAGGGAAATGTGAAAAGAGTGGGGGTAACGCTACGCACGCTAACGCATCTGATAGGCGGCGGTGCAGAACTCTTCCCATTTGAAACACATAGATCTGGTTAGTAGACGGAGATGAACATTTATTCATACAGCTCGAAGTATTGAGCTATAGTTGTTGTATTACTGAATGTTTAATAATTTGTATATACATAAACCTTAATTTACAGAATTGCTCTCTAAACAATATAGGTTAAAATTTACGCTTAATTTTCTTGCATACTTTAAACACACACACCTTCAATACTATCTACGCAAATAAAAATATTTATTAAATATTGTCCACTTATCTTAACAAGCCGATGACAATACTTCTATTATGTTTTTGCGAAATTAATTTCATGAGCATTTGCCCACATCTTCAGTCAACACACTTCGTTGTCAAGGATATACAACGAAACTGTATATTATTTCTCATGAAATTAATTTCGCAAAACATAATGGAAGTATTGTTATCGGCTTCTTAAGTTAAGTGGAGAATATTTACTAAATATTTTTATTTGTGTAGTGTTTGTTACTCCACTGTAAATAGCTTCATTTTCTGTGTAACGCACTTTCAAATTTACTCTGAATTTAATACTTGTGTTGTAGTGGGCGAGGATCGTGCTGGTGGTCGAACGAGGAGTGAGTCCTGCTGAACGACTCAAAAAGCTCATGTCTTACTCCCAGCCCATGTCAGATGGCAGACGAGCTCTTGTTCTCAGACTCCACCAAACAGTAAGTTCTACTTTGTTCATGAAGTGTAAATGACATTAGACCAGCATTTAATGAATGCAAATGTATTATTCCATGGCATCTCATCCTAATTATACATATCTGCTCATTTTGTTTTAAAACAAAGCAAATGTATAGTTTTGTGCAAATATAGAATTACACTCTACTTCTTTCTGTTAGATTAAACAGTAATAATTTAGAAACATTTGGTCTAAATGAATTCCACCATTTCACACTATACATTATTTTAAGCACATATTCCAGAGTATTAATAATTCTTCTAGAGTATACTAATATAAAATGTAGCCCTAACAGATGATGTTAAACATATGTAAATTATTTAAATATTTCACAAAAATAAATAATATTGCTTAAAATCCATACTGAAGATCGTATACCATTGCTGTGTTGTTTATACCAGGTGAGTCACCTGCCCCTATTTATTTTTGAATTTATGCAACTTACTAAGCGACATATATGACTTATGCCTTTCTTGAATGCCTCCTAATGGATGATTTGCAGAGCAGCTTGTAGAGAAAGAGTAAATAACTCAGTGCATAAGTGTTGTATGAGACAGAAAGCAATCACTAAGTATGTCGATTCCAAAAACATCATACCCAGACACTGAAAGCTCCAACATCAATTGTAGACGAGTTTTAAAACTTTTATTCATTAGCATGCATTCACACATACCTTTAAACACGCCCCTGAAAGAACAACCTATTACTTTCATCAGTTGACAATAACACTGCAACACAAAATCCCAGATCTACACAGTGAGACCAATTGGATTTAAATCTTCAGCCAGCACGTGTTTTCGTTGTACAGCATGTAAAAGGTGCTGAGAATTAGATAGACTGTTTTGGCTTCTGTCACAAATTACAGCAGCTTTTAGCTTGTTCCATAATTGTAATGGCAGATGCAGTTTTTATGTGCGCTAAAACTATGAAAACGAGCTTAAAACACTGTATGAAGCTGTAAAAAGCGTGTAAAGATTCGATGTGGAAGTCTGAGGTCTGCGGTTACATATTCATATAGAAACCTCAGTTTGCAAGGTAGCGTTGGCTAACTGGTATTATGGAGGTCACTCTGCCCCTGCCAGTTGGGTTCAAATCCTTCGTGTGCAGCTCAAAAATTGTTTTACCTTTTGTTTTACCTCGTGTGGCCTATAATTTGATATTATGATACAAATAACATTTTATAACGTTATATGTGATTATTGTATAAAATAAAATACAATAATCACCATGTTTTCACTGGCAGTTTAGATATGAATTTATCACCTTGCTAGTAGTGTATACATGAAAAATCGTCGTTTATTTACGCTTTTCGCTATTTCTTGGTCCTCATTTAGGGATGTAAGTATTAATGCTGGGTCGTATATTACCGATTAGTTGGGCAGAGCTGCAATAACGGACTTTTGTGTTAAAATGGTTCATGTATTCACATTAGACTATAAACTGCGGGTTGCATAGATAGGAATAAATAGGGACACCTAGTTCACCTGGTATATTAACAAACTAAATATCGACCTAGACGATAAAAATACAGTGTAATATATGCTACTGTCATTGGCTATATATGTGAATCAGGCATTCCTTTTGCCAGTTATTGACGAAGGATTTTATAGTACCTACGTAATAGTAAAACTTTGTAATCTACAACACCTTTAAAATGATGTTAAAATAGGACTAATTCTATCGAAAGATTCGCAAAAGCTGGTTGTTTTCCACTATTGTATTCTTTAGACGATATATAATGCAAAGTTTAAACGACACTGCAGAAGAACACACACACCGTTAAAATTCTGTCACTACTGTTTGCACTGAACTATCTAGCCAACGTACAATTATTAGGTAATCACACAAGTAACCATATATTTTTACCATTACATAACCGTATTTTATTTTTTGTATCATTATTTGATGTCCACATGGCGCACTGCATAGTCCATAGTTTATAATTAGACAGATCGTAACTAAGGAGTTCACCGTGTTCGCAGCTTCTACCATGAGATTTACTCTACCCGGGGAAGTTATTCTAATGTCTGATTGGCTCGACTAGATAAAAATTGATTTCTACTGGATGAAAGTGGGCTAGCAACAAACTCTAATCCAGTCAGTTAAGAATGTGTTACCCCTGCTTCGTGTTAATCGAAATAAACTTCTGCGGAAACTTTTATTAATATTGCCTTGTAGGTACAATGAGAATAAGCAAAGAATGGGTTTAAGTGGTAGTCAAATCCTTTTAGATAGGGTTGCTCTATGAATGCTTTGAAATTTCATTCTCTTTGCATAAGCTCAAAAATAAAAATAAAGAGAACAAATAAGAAAGAAAAAGAGAGAGAAAGAGAGCAAGAAAGAAAGAGAAAAAGAAAAAAGGAAAGAAAGGAAGGAAAGAAAGAAGGAAATATAGAAAGAAAGAAAGAAAGAAAGAAAGAAAGAAAGAAAGAAAGAAAGAAAGAAAGAAAGAAAGAAAGAAGGAAGGAAGGAAGGAAGGAAGGAAGGAAGGAAGGAAGGAAGGAAGGAAGGAAGGAAGGAAGGAAGGAAGGAAGGAAGGAAGGAAGGAAGGAAGGAAGGAAGGAAGGAAGGAAGGAAGGAAGGAAGGAAGGAAGGAAGGAAGGAAGGAAGGAAGGAAGGAAGGAAGGAAGGAAGGAAGGAAGGAAGGAAGGAAGGAAGGAAGGAAGGAAGGAAGGAAGGAAGGAAGGAAGGAAGGAAGGAAGGAAGGAAGGAAGGAAGGAAGGAAGGAAGGAAGGAAGGAAGGAAGGAAGGAAGGAAGGAAGGAAGGAAGGAAGGAAGGAAGGAAGGAAGGAAGGAAGGAAGGAAGGAAGGAAGACGGGAGGGAGGGAGGAAGGGAGGAAGGAAGGAAGGAAGGAAGGAAGGAAGGAAGGAAGGGAGGAAGGAAGGGAAGAAGGAAGGAAGGAAGAAAGGAAGGAAGAAAGGAAGGAAGGAAGGAAGGAAGGAAGGAAGGAAGGAAGGAAGGAAGAAAACATTCAAATTAGGATCAAGGAATGTCTCTGATTGGACTGACTTTTTTATTTCATGTTATGCTGTTGACGGACACGAAAATGCAGAGACGCACACACAAACACGACGCCGTGCGTAGCGCCTCTTTCTCTAAGAATGGTTTATTTCATTTTTATTTGTTTTTTATACTTGAGTGAAAACCTGACAGAATTTTGGGTAGAATAGAAATCCTCTCCTATTGTTCTATAATGTGTATTTAGTAGAGACATTAAAAATGCAATAATAAAATAATGCACACTATTCCCCTTTCCTCGGTTATAATGCACTAACTGTTCTTAACATTTTAAATACAGCTTACAATTAATATTAAACCTATAGAGAAACCTGTCAGTAATTCCTCCGAGTGATATTAACAAAAACTTGCTGTTAAATTATTGTTTTAAGTTAAAACAAGTTTAGGGGAGGTGAGTTTCAAAACTCGTATTTCTGATGAAATCTAGGTATCTAAATTGTAGGTCGGATAAAATACTTTCTCTATTTCTATAGAAACTTGTAGAAAAAGTAATAATGTCGAAGTCAAACTTACTTTATGTGTGTATTGCGTGAAAGACTTCTTTTCTCTTTTATGTCACATAGTAAGTACTGATCTTACAATTTTCAGATTATCCCAAGTTAAAATTATGATAATTTTTCAGGAGGAAGATAAAGAAGAAATGAAGGAAATTCTAGAAATGAAAAGAGTGCATGATCGAATAGTGAAGAAACGTCAACAGAGAAGCTGTAGCAGCAAACTCATGTCGTCCACGCCAAGTCCACAGAGGCTTGTCATATGAACTTCTCATCTGGAAAAAAGAACGTTTCTTACTGGTGTATACATCAGAAGGCATAATTTTTGCTGTAAATCTAATATCTACAGTTTAAATGTTTCACTCATGCAAAGGAATACTAGGCAACAATGTTGCTACTGGCACATTCTTCATGAATAAATGCTTCATGGGTGATCAGACGTGCTAAATATGTGATCACCGGTGAAGCAGTTATTAGTAACATTCCCTGTGAAAGTTTCCACTCTTACATGTTCTTCGTGAGCTAGTGATGCTCCAAAGTGTCACTATGTTTACCTACGTAGTGATAGCAAACGAATGAATTAATGAAATTCTTGTTAATAGCGAACGAAATGGCTCCGCGTGTGGGACTTCCATTTGGGAGATTTCGATTCCATTATAGCCGGCATTGTGTTCTTGGACTTTTTCGTTGTTTTCCCTGGTCAGGAGGGTAAGTGGTGCCTTTTCTACCACGAATATCCTGTTCATTTCATTTACGAGGTACGTTCAAGGTATAACACCTCCTCAGGGCAGGGACCAGATAGGAACTTCTGTTTTTTTAATACACGTGGACTCTTTGTGAATGAGTGACAGAGATGGCAGTACTGTAGAGTGCATAGGGCTCTAGTGGCAGTGATGAGAGCTAGGACTGTTTTTGATACTTAAAATGGTGACGTTTTCATTGCAAGAACAGCGTGTAATCATTTGTTTTCTCCAGTTTCGTGGTGTGACACCTATTGAAATTCATCGCCAGTTGAGTGAGGCATGTGGTGATGCTACCATGGATGTGTCTAATGTACGTTCCTGGGTGCTGCAGTTCAATGAAGGCAGGACATCGTGTGACAACAAACCAAGACAGTCACCTCCTCGCACCAGTCGGTCTGACGACATTATCCAGAGTGGAGAACGTGTTTTGGATGATCGCCGATTGAGCATTTTTACAATACCAATTTTCGAGGCGACGTCTGCAAATGTCTTGTTAAAAGGCACTAAAATGGGCTAAGGTAGAGTCGTAATAAAATCAAGATAAAACAAACACACCATGGTAGGTCAAAGTATAAAATATATCTAAAAACCATAAAAAGGTTAAAATGCCTTAATGGCTGGTGATTAAATCCAAAAATGGACATTTAAAAATAATTTTAAAACTCTGGTCATTGCTTGCTCGTCGTCCGCTAGGATCTCTGCCAAGATGGCCGGCAGCTGGAGAGACCTGCGAAGACGTGACAGGTTACCACATTCTAGCAGAGCATGCCTGACCGACAGGGCTGCTCTACAAAACGGGCAAACTGGAGCAGGGCTCCGACTTAATAAAAATGAATGAGTAAAAAAGCAGTGGCCAATGCGCAACCTAGCCAAACGTACCTCTTTCTAGCGGGATGCACGGCAGGAGGTTCTCCACGGCACCGGAAGGTCTTTTATGTCACGGAGCTTATTTCTGTTCAAATTATAATCCATGGGAAGGTACCTTGCAAAGATTGTTATTCTTGACCTCAGCACCACAGTATTCCAAGCCGAACTTTACGCAATTCAAACATGCGTCAGGAAGAATCTTAAGGTGGATTTGCTCTGATAGTTAAACACCTAAAGCAATTGTAAGCACCTCATAACTTCAAAGTTCTTCTGGGACTGCCTAACAAACCTTACACAGCTGGCAAAAGACCAAAAGGTCTTAGGACCATTGCTGAGTGGATTACTTATTCCCAAAAAGACATTTGATTCAAACACAAGAATGTGATTATTTTAAGGAAAATGGGCAATAACTTCAGCATCCTCTGTTAAAAACATGTGTACAGACGTATACACTCCAAACTTGTATAATGGTCTACGAATTATCCTGAGGGTACAACCACAAAGTTGTGATGGTCCTTAGAGCGCTTCGAAACATTTAAACTGTCGATGTTATATATAATGTTTATATATATATACCAGATTCAAAAAGTTTCCGGGATTTCTAAATAACACAGAAACATGTTATTCTTAATCTTTACACATTTCTTTCAAAATACTCCGCAGAACGCCCTTCTGTCACTGCATGTAAATATGTATATTAAGACCACTCCTGGAAGCCGTTTTCAGATACAGTCCATCTTATAACTAGACTGACATCGTAACTATGGTGTTCACAGTATTAAAGTGGAACCAGTTCATATCACGTGATTCACTCCAAGTACGGAAACACTAATATCTCTAATGGTTAAAGATATAGGTGAATCCATTCGACTGGATCGAAGCGGGGTAGCAATGAACTTAGACCAATCAATAAAGGATACAGAGTAAGCCACTTAATAGCAGCTGGTTTCACTTTACTTCTATGACTTAGTTACGATGTCAATCTAATTATAAAATTGACTATAGTAGTTTTAATGTACTTGTGGTTTAGGTGTAGTCTTGGATTCTATCGCGGCTGTAACTGAAACGTTTGTGTCATTCATAAGTCTGGTTTTCTGTTTTACTGCTGCTTCACTACAAATTTCTTCTAGATTTTCAACACGTAACAAAAACCAACACTTTATGTTTTAACATTGCTATATTACCGATATTACTACATATAATCAACAATCAGAAATAATGGTTGCAATCAAAGACAACAATCATTAATCATGAAAATTCAAATAAAGTTCTGTAATGGCCGTTACCGACACCTAATAAAAATATATTTTACTTTCGTTTGCATCAAAGAAAAAATAAATAAATGTGGGAACTTTTTGAATCTAGGTTTATTTGGACACATGTTATTCAAACAAATGTTATAAAGACAACTCAATGTTTTGGGAAATGATAATAGTGATCAGTTTAAAGAGACATCATCCATTTTAATTGTACAAGATTCTAACTCTCCACTTCTTAACAGAATATTGTTATATAAACTGTCAAATAGAAATAAAATCCCAGGCATAGAAATTTTCTTGATTATTATTGCTGTTAAAACGGAAATAAATGAAATTTATTTTGTTGACATATATTAATACAGGTATTTATTCACTTTGTCCTGTTCTCCTCTCACAGGAAATGTATGTATGGAGGATGTTCTGTTCGGAAAGAAGGTAATAAAATTAACATCTTCAAAGATGTGAGCAAATATTTACCATAGCTGTTAACATAATGTTCCTTCTACTGCGACCTTTTTGCCAAAATGAATAACCAATTATGTAGTTACTTCACCGGGTATTGTCCAGCATTTGTTTTCTAGTTGGTCAAGTTATTCAATTCGTGTACTAAATGTAAAATACGACTTAGTTTTACAGGTAATCAAATGAATACCCACCTCTGTGGTATGCGGGTAGCATGTCTGCCTCACATTCAAGAATTTCCAAGTTTGAATCCCGGTAAGGGTGTGTTACCTGATAAGGGTTTTAAGTGGATTTTTCCTTATCTTGAAATATGAATGTTTGACAACTCTTAAGCTCATTTGAACACCATTTCATCCATTCCGTTCATCGTCCTAAATAATTTATGTTGGAGAATGTTAAATAACAAATTTAAATCAAAAGAAGTGATAAAAGAAAATCTCTCATTTTGTGTTTGAAATTATATCTATTATATTCTCATACCAGCTAAGATAGGGGAGAAAAGATAAAAAAACACGGTTTGTTCAACATTAAAAGCCTATAGATAGAGTCGACATGAAAAATTCAATGCCATGGCTGGGATTTGAACCACGGATCTCCCGGTTTCCGTCCAGTCGTTCTTACCCATTGAGCTACCATGGCCAACGTGCTATCTTGACATTAAATTCTCTAATTGGGAATATATATATATATATAAGTAATTAAAGATATATGAGTCAATTGGAGAATTTAGTGTCATGATGGTATTACTAAAAACAATAATGTACCTCTGAAGTCTTTCAAATGAAAAACTCATTCTACGTCCCGTCAAACAAGATTTATACTGCGAAAATGTTCCTTCGACCTCACATGATGTGATCGGGGCATATTTGGAATATTTTATCAGTTCTGTGTATCATAGCTTTTGTTAGGATCTAGAAGTGCATCTCATATGTGACACATCAAACTAAACCCTGCATTCTTTTCAATTACACTTTTCATTTTCATCTTTATTTCAGGTAGAATACTTGAGGTTTGCTAAATCCGTTGTGACAGTTCTACATGCCGCTCAGATTCTGTCAGCTGTTTACCTCTGGGCTGTAACAGTGTGATAGTTGTGGGTAACTCTTTCAAAAAATGTGCAATCAATATATTTCTACGAAACTATGTTGGTCATGGTAGTTCAATGGGTTAGAGCGACTAGACGGAAACCAGGAGATCCGTGTTTTAAATCCCGGCCATGGCATTGAATTTTTCAAGTCGACTCTATCTAGTTTGAAAAAGTTGCGGATATATGTTAAAATTAAACTACAACCAATTTTCTTCGGTTTGCTGCATATCTGCATCGCTTTTACGGTTTTAAAAATAAGGTAAATGTCTCGTACCTTGTTCCAACTCCAGCTTATGATATAAAGCCAGGTAGAACAATAAAAACAAATTAGAAAATGCTTCTGCGGCTGAATGTGGAATGGTTTCCTAGGTAGGCTCCACAGACACTGCAGTAGAAAACTTCGTCCATGCAACACCGCAGGACGTAAGGCAAACAGCAGCACAAACATAATGTCCTGCAAAGTAAATGATAATTAGAAACCACAGTTAATAGCTTAGACAACTGCAATTTAAGCTAAAACCTAGAACTTTAACCCAAGACACACGAATTAAACACCGCTCTTTTGGCTGCAAGTGCAATCACAGCAGGTATCCTTTGCATTTGCACATGTTTAATAAATCACTTAGTTTGATTAGTGTTTACATTTCATCACGCTTATTTATAACAGGTGAGTCACCTGCCCTTATTGATTTTTTAATTCATGCAAACCTGCTAAGCCACATGTGACTTACGCATTTTCTTGAATGCCTTCTAATGGATGATTTACAGAACAGTTTATCGAGAAAGGGTAGACAACTAAGTGTATAAGTGTTTTAAGGGCCAAAGCAATCCCTACAGTACGGCCGCTGGATCTCCGGCTCTGACGTCTTGCGACTGCACGAGGTGGAGCGGGAAGGTTAATAGTGCCAACATAAGCAATTGAAAACATACCCTCAAAATTATTGAGGCGGTCCTTGCCCGTTAAGCACCTCGTTGAGCCCTCCCGGCACTCAACACCTCATAAGATATGACATGTGATAGGTGAGGACTACGGATGGGAGGTTTCCAACAGGTCGGGGTTTTGCATGAGTACCCGCTTTTGAGTTCCAGGGAGTGGGTGCGTCCTGACAGGGTGTGGGTATTATCACATATAAGACACCACGACCTTTGAATATCAAGTTTATTGTTATAATTAGTCCTCTCCACTCGCCACTATTCACGATGTTATTCGCACATTAGGCGCGAGATTTGGGACTTTCACGTTGCTGCGCGCATGACACGACTTATATGTATCGGTGTACGCGTTGTTCCTGAACGTCGGTAGTGAATTACTTCGCATAACGTAGTATTTCCGGAGGATTATTAAACAAAAGAACAGAGTTTTGTAACATCTTAATGACGTTGTAACGAGTGCAGTTTCTCTCATTCGCTAGCACAGAGAGTTCGATGACCACTTAATGTGAGTTACTCCGTCTATCCACGAACGCGGACTCTGATGAAATTTCTGTACCTGTTGCCTCCCCACACGCCGAAACAGAGTGATTTTCCTAGCAAACATCGAACGTCGCCATTGCACGAATTTCCCCTTCCTTTCGCCGAATTTTGGACACTTTAGAGGTCATGTGACCGGTTGCTTGTCCCTTATAGGCTGTGTTTTATCCCTACTCTTGAATAAATAGCAATTTCTAGTGTATGAGGCATGTATTCCACGCGAATTTCTCTTTCCCACAGTCTAGCTAATTAATGCATAAGCATGTTTGGAACTGTGTGCCTTAGATTCCAGAGTCTATTCTCTCGACACGTATTATATTCAGGTCAATACTTAGGCTGGCGCCAAGGGTCTATCCTTGGACAATGCCACCTTTGTCGGCTAGAAATACCGAAAGAACCTGTCTGTGCGGGACAATGTTCATTTTGCCCTCTCCCTTAACACGTTGGGTTCATGCTTTTAATAATATATATTGGGATTGCCTGTTTAGTATCTGCACTTGTATGCTTAATCATTATCCTATATTTATTATAACTTTAATTCATATTGTGGTATCTATCCGCCCTTAATTATGCATGTAATAAGACTTTCGGGGTTATTATGATGATGTTGTGCCTAACAGGGACGGTATCATTATCTTTAGATTGAAAGTATAGGACTATATTAGCTTTAAAGCACTGTAATCCAACTTGAAATTTCATTATCATGCAAGATATTCATTACAACACCACTCTATTCGAATATTTCTTTCACACCTTTTGCGCGCGCTGCTTCTGTTGGTGGTGCTGGGAGTCTGTACATCCGGTGTCATGGTCAGCAGGTTAAAACTGTCTGCTTGCACCAACCAGCATTAACGCTGCTAGGCGTGGCTTCCGTATCCAACACTGTGTTGCCAGTTTAATTTTGTTTGGACCACGTGGATTCAGTTGCTTGCGCTGGTGAGGTTTCTTTTCTATTTTGTGCATGCGTAAATTCCGATTTTTAGTGTTCAAAGTCCAATTATTATCGCTGTTATAATAATATGGCTACCGGTTCGTGAAATATGCAAATGCGTGAAATATTTAAAATACGCGTGGTTCCTCTGCTTGAAATTCCCGCTAAAGTACTGGCAACAGCCCGCTTCCCCCTCTCTCAAGAAATGTCAGAGCCGGAGAACGGCCGGCCAAACTGTATATATGTCGATTCTAAAAACATCATACCCAGACACAGAGAGCTGCAGTATCAATTTTAGACGAGTTTACAAACCTTTATTCATTAGCGGACACACACACACACACACACACACACACACACACACACACACACACACACACACACACATACATACATACACACCTTTAAACATGCCACTGAAAGAACAAATTACCACATGCATCAATTGACAATAACGTTAGAACACAAAATGACATATCTACACAGTGAGGCCAACTGGAGTTTAATCTTCAGTCAACATGTGTTCGTGCAGCTATGTCAAAAAGTGCTAAGTATTAGATTGCTTTCGCTTTCGTCACAAATACAGTTTTTAGCTCTTATAGTAATTGTAATGGAAGATGCAGTTTTTCAATTTGTGTTAAAACTACCAAATCGAGCTCAAAACACCGTATGAAGCTGTAAAACCCGTGTAAAGATCCGAGGTTGGGTCTGAGGCCTGCGGTAATTTATTCGTATAGAAACCTTCCCTGCTAAGGTAGCGTTGGCTAAATAATATTATACTAGTTATTTCACCACTCTGCCATTTCAATATGGGTTCAAGTCCTTCGCGTTTGGCTCAAACATTTTATTACCCTTTGTTTTACCTCTTGGGACTTATAATTTAATATTGTGATACAAATGAACATTTTTATAAAATTATAGTGTTTACAAAATACATTAGTTGTCATGTTTTTCACTGGAGATAGCTATAAATTTATAGTTCCTAATAGATACTTTATTACTGTCGGTAATATGCTTAACCGATTCAAATAAGTTTCAAACATTTCACAGATGCAAAATGAAACGTAACATTTAAGCATGAAACAAAAGCTATTAGATTTACTGTCATTGACATGCTGCAAAAAATGAAAGCCAACTACGTAACATGGTTTAACCCGGATTTCTAATGAATGATAAAGACAGACCGTTGTTTCCCTTTGAAGGGTAAGGGCTTCTCCTACCTGCCATCAGGATGAGCTCGGCGCTACGTAGTTGTGAGCTAATCTCTGTGGATCCCTAATTATCGGATTGTAATTCTGTTGTCTTTGACTCACAAGAGAACCAATAGCAACAATAAATAAATTAGTAACTATAACACAGATAATAAAGACTAGGAGAAAGAAAAAACCAAAACATTGTGACGTCGTTTCGAACCTAATCTTTGCATTACCATACTCCAGCAGCTAAACCACTCGGTCAGCTACTAGGTATTGAATGTCGCTCTTTGTGAAACCATCCGTCTATCACCTTGCTAGTATTATACGCATGAAAAGCCATCGTTTATTGAAGCTTTTAACAAATTCTTTGACCTCATTCAGGACTGTAAGTATTACTACTGGATGCATATAGTATCAAATAGAAGTGCAGAGCTACCATAACGGCGTTTACGCTCAAAGTGTCAGTATATTCAGATTCAATTATAAACTGCAGGTTGCATAGAGAGGAATAAATAGGGGCAGCTGACTCACCTGGTTTAATAAATTTCTCATGGTGATCGCCGCATTATCTGCTCAGAATTCATTACGCCACACTTCAATTCATAGTAATGCATTATTCATGTTTTTTGTGTTTACAGCCTTGTACTTTCTTTGATTAAAATAGTAATTCTTTTATCTATTCTGTTATCTATCACAATAATCAATAATACGGTAGACACGAACATGGAGGAAATTGAATTTCAGAGTAGTGCGAAGTTTGCAAGCTACCAAAAGGATAACATTGGAATTGTTATCAGAATTCTAGTAAACAGTTTGATGTACCATATAGTCGTTTCATTGGCTGATGTAAGGTAAGCACTGTTAGTGAATCAAGAAAACAACAGAACATCTACATTCTCGCTGGGCACTTCAGATCTCGTTCTAGGCAACAAGTTTCTTACCTGTATATATACTTGTTGTCATTATATATTAACTTGTTATCAAAGTTATGTTATTGTTGTTTTATAAATTTAAAGGGGTGTCTAACATTAATGTGCCATTTATGTTAAAATGATTTTGGTTTGCCGGTAGAATTGCTACACTTGTATCATAAATTATCATTTTTATTGACACTGGATTAAAAGCCTTAAGTTAGAGGGTTGTCAGAACAGGCCAAAGAGAGGAAATATTTCTTTCACAATTGTGATATATTAAACAATATTATGTGTGCACTTAAATGACTTTTTCAACTACAGACGTGTGCTTATTATTATTAGACTCATTCATGGTTTTTCTTTCCTTTTTTTACTTTGCTTCAGTTTAACATTCAAAATAATAGTTATTTACCGCCGTAACCTATTTCAATTTGCTGTAATTCTGAAGCATATTCAATGAAATTTCTCTCTTAATAATAGCTGGGAGATTTTTCTTTTACTTATAGTAATATGGTGGTAGCTCTGATTTAAGATCAGCCATTTTCTTCATGTCTGTTTATCCAACTGTTTGGTGATATTGCTTTCATTTGGTGAATGTAGTAACTGAAGATTGTTAATATTTGCCTTTATTGTGTTTTATGGCTAATATATTCTCAGTATTTATTATTAATTGATCTCAAGCCAGGTAACATCGTGTATCTTATCCTTAGCATTCACATTGATTCAAAACTGAGGTTATGGGTAAAACTGCTGACTGATCCCCAAGGAAAGTAGCTGTAACTGAGAGTCTTTTGAAGGAAACTCTTTATTCGCAACGTGAAATAGCTAAGAAATTGTGTATTTCACAAAAATCTGTTACTCGCATTAATCAAGCTTTAACATTCGGTGAGACGTTGACCTCACAAAGGGATGGAAAATGCGGGAGGAAAAGAAAGCTTTCGCCAAGGATGCAAAGAAAACTTGTGCAGGCGGCAAAACAAAATAGAAGAGTAACCAGGATTGACCTCAATAATCAACCTAAGCAGTACGGTACAGAAATATCAGCTTCAGTAGTTCGCAGAAGATTGTGTGAAGCAGGTTTACCAGAACGCAGGTCTCGTAAACAGGCTAAACTGACACCTGCAATGGCAAAAAGAACGTTTAGAATGGGCCAAAGAAATGCAGAAACATCCAGTGGAATTTTGGAGAAAGGTAAATAGTATGAAAACTGTACATAGCATAAAATTAAAATATGTACATGTAAATTTTATGGAAATGAAATAAACAGCCTAAACTTTGTTTCTCTCATTGCTGGTTTTGTTATACTATCTTTGAGCAATTTTAAAACTGTTTAATATTAATAGAGGTTTTTATTGTTTCAGGTAATTTTCTCAGATAAATCCATGTTTGAAGTATGTGAAGAGAGCAGCCAATATGTGAGAAGGACAGATAAAGAAGCATTTTCCCCTCAGTGTCCATTAAAGAGTAAAACACCCAACATCAAAAATGGTCTGGAGCTGTATGTCTGTCCATGTACCTGGAAGATTATACATAGTTGTGGGATCTATGAAGCAGAAACAGTATAAAAGTGTATTATAAACAAGACTATTTTCGCTAAGTAAAGAATAGTTTCCAAATGGTGATTTTGTGTTCATGCATGATAGTACTCCCTGCCATAGAGCAAAACCTGTAACCCAGTTCCTCAAAGAAAACAATGTAAAAGTAATACCATGGCCGGGGAATAGCCCTGATTTAAATCATATAGGGAATCTGTGGGGCATTGTTAAACAGAGACTGAAAAAATTGAAAATAACAACAAATGTTCAGCTTATTGAGGGCCTGATAGGCATTTGGCACAGAGATGAAGAAATAAAGGAAAATTGCTCCACCTTTGTAGAGAGCGTGCCTAAACGCATCAAAATGGTAATAAAGGCTAAATGAATGCATTCAAAATACTAAGAGTTCAAAAAAAATATTTTGTAATATTATTTCTGATAAAGAAATATAAAATAAACCGTATATGTTAAAAATTTCACCATTGAGACTAATAATTTGCACACGACTGTACTATATGAGCGCGATAATTTGGGCACTGGGGTTCCAAGTCCTCATTCGGTAAGTTTCGTCTAACTCCGTAAACACATATGACAACTTTGAAACTTGAAATGCGCTATACACTGACATCTAGTGGCTAATACGCTAAGCTTTATCCCGAGCGCCATATTTCGTTTTGATCAATTTCGAGGTTAATTAGCTAACCAGTTTACAACAAAGGTATGTTGTGCATGTTATGGCTCTCGAAAGGGGACACATTATTATTCGCCTACCTCCGTATAAATGTGATCTGAATGCAATTGAGCTGGCGTGGGATAAACTAAGGAGTGATTTCAGAGGATGCAACGTTACTGGTGATATGTTGGCTCCAAATCTGTGGAAACTTGCTTTAGAAGCAGTATCTTTCGTAACCGCAACGCATTGCAAGGAGATACAAGAGCTGGAAGTGAAATATTTCAGAAACGATGGTGTAATAGAAAATGCAATTGATGAAATTATCATCAACACGTCAGAGAATACCAGCGTTGAAAGTGATGCATCGGACTCGAAAAATCAGAAAGCGAATGAGTATTTATAACGGTCAAAATATTTATTTTCTTTTTTATGTTATATTAATAGTAAGTATATAAATAAACAGATTATCAGATCGAGTTCAATTTACTATTTCCCCACATGTCTCACTTGCGGCGCATATCTTCGCTTATGTTACACGCTATTTTGCTGAACTGTGTTTTTCAAGGTTGACCACACTGCAGAAACAAAACAGCGTTAAATCTCGCTTCTTCCCCTCTGCCCGCACCACACCGAAAATCTAGCGCTCAAATTACCGTGTGCTTATAGGAATTAATTTACAAACTATTCTTAAGAAATTATTATTCTTAAATCTTCTTCATGTTAATAAATAAATGAGTTTTAGATATTGTTTTATTACGCATTTCCTTGAAAATAGATTATAAATAGGAAAATACAGTAGCCTTACGCAATGGTGGCTCCTATTTGATGGAAGGTCATGACATTTTGGCACTGCACCTTCATAAAACTGGTATCCTCAACTCCCCAAATTGTGCATTGCTCAAGTTGAGGAATCAATTAAAATCAATTAAAGTTAAGCGGTGTACGGAATCCGTGGACGAGAAAGCAAAACTAATCTCTGTTTCATATAACCTTACCCCGTTGACATGTATCACTCCGCGTGCAACTACCTTCCCCCTCATCCTAATTGGTTAATGCTTTCGCGCCATAGGCCATAGGCGGGGCCTTCCCGTCACATTTAAAACTGCAGTAAACGTCATAATAATTGCCAGGAAGATAGATAAAATCATACACATAAGAATATGAGGGCATGCAAAAATAATGAAGTTTTGTAATGAAGCTGAGCAAGCTGAAAGTGAATAAATGAGCAATGAAACTTAAATAAGTTTATAATGAAAGGCCTTCGGCCTTTTCCACTGGGATTGTTTAAAACCAACACACTGATACCGAAATTAAAAGTTGCAATAAGTAAGGAATCATGATGGATTTCAAAGGAGTCTTGTATGTTTGTTACGACACGAACTGGTGCAGTTGGTTGAGTTGTTATAACAAAAGAAATGTAAGAAACAGTGTCCTTAGCAGACTTCTTAAGGGTAGCACTTGAATTTGTTGAATGTGCTATTCTTCGGACGCTTAATAATGGCATGACAGAATAGTCACAAAGACAAAATTGTTACAAAGGGAATCTTTGTGTGATGGTCATTCAGTCCACGTCGTGAGGCCGATTAGGGTGGTCAACTTCCTCTGTCTTGGTTGAGGACACACCAGAAGTGATTAGAGAAGATATTTGTCGGTTTATACGTAACGAATTATGTATTATCGAGTAATAAGCATTCCGCCTTCAGTAACTTTAATCAGTGATATTGGTAATCCTTGGTCGGCAACTTCGAGTTTAATGTAATAATAAAGGAGGCAGTCATTAAACCACTTTGAAACGGGCATTCCAGTGTCGTTAAAACCATCCTTCTCACACATATCCACGCATACCCTGTGATTAACCTCATTGCTTTACCCTGAGCTAAACACCATTTGCTTCAAACCGTCGCCAACGTGGTAATCATTGCTCGCCAATAATTCGCTTCAAATTGGAGCGCCAACGTGGAACTTTGTTCGCCTATATTGTCGTTTCAACACATACCAGCACACCAAAAGAGTCTTAAAAGTCGCGTCACGCTATACTTGTCGTGTGTCCTTCATTCACCCAAGTCTCGTCAAGGTACTATATTTTGCGATTTGGACAATCTGATTGTCCTTAAATAACGTCTTCGCTACACAGCAATATCGCCCCTGGAGTGGTAAGTTTCCCTGTTGTCTCAATTTCATGTCGTGATGTTCCTACGCCTCTAACACACCTGTAAGTTCAGAGCACAGCTGTTCGTCTTCTTTCACTGACAAAGACGGATTCTTCTCTGTGAGTGCATTAAACACATGCACAACATTTCTTTTTTCGCCGCTTTCTAAAGGTTTTCCCTTGCGATGCTTCAGCGAAAAACTGGCGGTAGACTCTGCCATTATACATATAAGTACACGCGCAACAAACGATCAGTAAAATAATCTAGCTCTCGCACTCGGCACAACACACCTTCGAATGGCGATATATGACTAATCCAGTTCAAAAGAAGGTCAGTAATAAAAGTCATATAAACAAATATGTCATCACTACCGCTTAATCACGTGCTATCGTGCCATGTGCTTGAGAGCAAAGGTACCTCCTCTTTACTTCGTTTAAGAATTAACATGCATTTCAGATAAATCAACTCTGTTGCGTAATATATTTAATTAAAACAGTTACGAAAATATAAATTTGACAATTCTCTTCCAACATATAAAGATATATTACCATGTTAAATAACGAACTAATTTTTACCGCACAGCAGTCTATACTACAATAGCAGCCAATGAGAGGTGATAAGGTCACGTGCCCGTTAAGAGATACGGGGCAAGCTTATGTGAAACAAGGATTAGGTAGGCGTGTATTTTGTCTGTTCTATACACAGAGTATTTCACTGCTTCTATAACCTTTATAATATATCACTTTACATTAAATTAGTTAAGCTCTATACAGTAAGTTCAAGTTATTCTAAAATAAACATGGAGGTCACAACCAGCTAGTGATAACAATTTTGACTTCAGTTTTCAGCAAACATGGTACTCTCTAGCACTCCAATGGATGTTCAGAACCCGCTAAAACTGACCTTCATGCCGGTATTTATACACTGAATACTGTTTTAGTGAACAAGTACATTTTATACGTACAGCAAAGTTTACTACTCACAAAAATAATGCAGTAAGATGCGTATTGACACTATATTCATATTCAGTTCCACTGGCGTTAGATAAAAACCCACATTTGTTGCAATAAAACGCCTCTGGTAACGCATCTGTAAAAATAAAAGAAAATTATACATTTGACAATTAATGGTACTTAAAGGGTAACAACATTACTTAAAAGATGTTAAGTAAAGCTGCAGTATTGCCGTGTTATAGCTGGACACCATGAGGACGGCCATACTTATGTCAACATACTTTTAGTGCCTATCTATTTTATTTTGTTTAACTTACTTTAAATGTTATATCAAATATCTGAAATTGCAATCGTTAGTCTTAAGAAGGCCTCAATGCTACTGTTCCTATGCTATTAATCTATATTGTGTTTCAAATAGGAAGGTGTTTGTCCTTGAGTGCTACTAGATGAGCAACCAATGGGAGTTCTGCGGTCTTGTCGTATTGCATTCCCGCTAAGTGGTGTGTGACGAGCGCCAAAATAATCAGTCTGTATGAAATACTATTTGCGCTAAGACAAAAATTCAGATTTTGCCGAAACTGATCCATGTGGAAGGTAGAGAGTAATGTATCTAACATAACCATGAAAACCCCATATTTTTTAAGTCAAATAGTTTTTCTAATACAAATAAATAAACCACTAGTACCCGTATTACAACAATAAATCGCGACGTAAGCACTGTATGAATATCATTATCGGTTGGCATATATGCGTGTACGTATATTTGTAATTAGTCAGAACTGAAACGTAAATATTTGACATGACGTGATACAAGAATTAATATGAATAATCCAATTCGAGCGAGAGGAAACGATAATTTTCCTGCTGCCCTGGCAGAACATTTCTGGTCACATTATATCTTTGTTTATGAACGATTCGTAACCTCTATTTACTCTAGAGAGTTCAAAGTGGTTCGTGTGTATGTATGTACTCGTACATATACTTTTAATTACTCAGAACTGAAAATTAAACTATTGACATGACGGATAAAAGAATTACTGTGAATAAGTCAAGGTGTTCAATTGGAGAAAGATCAAACATTTCATGTCCTGTTAGCCTGTGGAATGCTGTATGCTTATGTTTATGAATGAATGTTGGATAAGAAGTGTTTATTTACTCTGGAGGGTTCAGATCAATATCATTCAGTTGTTCTTTACACAACAGTAGAGTAAGAGTTAAATAGGGCAATGGCTTCTCGCGGTGAATATAGTGGCGAGTCAAAAAGGCAGTTATTGCGAAATCAGGCTCGAAGTATTATTTCTAAGGTACACACGTTCTTCAAAAAATTTTAGGAAACAGAAACTAAAAATGAGTTATTGCAAAGAGTACTTCCGTTTTAAAACACGGAAAAAGTGTATCAGCTGGATCAACTTGCAATTGAAACGGGACACGAGGTAATACGCCTCCCACCTTACCACTGCCAATATAATCCAATTGAGTTGCTGTGGGCTCAAATAAAAAGGGAGATTGCAAACAGAAATAATACTTTTAAACTGACGGACGTTTAACGACTTGTTCGCGAAGAAATTGACAAGGTAACACAACAGGACTGGGAAAACTAGGTGAGGCATGCAGAAAACCTTCAAGAAGACGATTTTAAGAAAGAAATAGCCCGTGACTGGATTTTGGAACCTATAATCATAAATTTGCAAGACTCAGACGAATGGCGAATGTCGAATGGCGAATTGTCTCTTAACGGAAGTGACAATGACAGCGATATGGATGAGCCACTGGCAGTTCCATTGGATTAGAAAAACAGGTAATTCATAAACTATAATTATAGTTACAGTATTTAAAAATATACATAATTTGCGAAAATGCTTTTTCAAATTTTGATTTTGGCAACAGCATCATTGTAAAAGTTTGTAAAATATAATTTACATACCCTTACGTCTGCGCCAAGCAAACCTGCATATTGTATGCGTGTGCGAGAGAAAGGGAAATATAAAAGGAGTGGGGTAACAAGCTGGCAACGCTGAGTGTGATATGGCATCTGATTAGCTGGACTCCAGAACTCTTCCCATTTGAAACGCATAGTAGGCGAGACAGCTTCCACCTATCATTTTTTAACTCTGCCATCCTCATGGCTGACAGAGGCATTGACCTTAATCGGCCCACCAGATCTGAGTATACTTAGCACAGGAATGCTCAAGCGAAAGCAAGAGAGGGAAAGTAGAAATCACCCCTTCCACCCACTGTGACAGAATAATCCACTTAGTCGTGGTCACTGAGTTCCAGTGACGATTCTGCCATGTCATTCTTATGTACGGGAGATCAGAGGTGTATGTATATATTCATCTGACTGGCTAATAGGCCTGTGTCTTTTGCCTTGGTCACTGGTTGGGGCAAATAGCATGCACAGGGGAAGTGAGCACGTGCTCTGTGTTTGAGCAGCCCTGACATAGTAATAATAATAATAATAATAATAATAATAATAATAATAATAATAATAATAATAATAATAATAATAATAATAATAATAATAATAATAATAATAATAATAATAATAATAATAATAATAATAATAATAATAATAATAATAATAATAATAATAATAATAATAATAATAATAATAATAATAATAATAATAATAATAATAATAATAATAATAATAATAATAATAATAATAATAATAATAATAATAATAATAATAATAATAATAATAATAATAATAATAATAATAATAATAATAATAATAATAATAATAATAATAATAATAATAATAATAATAATAATAATAATAATAATAATAATAATAATAATAATAATAATAATAATAATAATAGCCTAATGTGTCCCTTGAAGGGCAAAGGTCTCTTACTGGAGGGTAGCTCTAACGCGGAGAACTACTCTGCGTTAGGTTGTGTCTAATGTTTGGTTTAAATTGACATAGTAGCTAAGTGAACAGCTAGACACAACATGCAATAGGATTAGTACTTTCTATTTGGTTGTTTTATACTTTTAAATGAGACCTCTTGTGTCTAAAAGACAATTTTAATCATTGTGAATTTCATAATTTAACTTATAACTAAAATTTATATTATTTAATACAGCCTATGCATACAATTTCATATAATATAATTTTACAAACGATCAATCGTTTCATCCCTGAAGAATTAATGCATGTCTTCATACAAACCTTGCATTCCAGCCATTCAGTTATCTGCTTTCGACCATCCTTCCATCCATATATATATATATATATATATATATATATATATATATATATATATATATATATATATATATATATATAATCATATAATAATATGCAATATTTGTTTTATCCTAAATATTTTCAGAAAATGGTTGGACTTTATCTGTATTTATCAAATATTCTTGAATTGAATAGAGGAAGCATTTTCTTTCGTTCATACTTCCAAAATAATTTTAGTATGTTTTAAAGAGCTTCCTTTAAATTTACTCCTTAAGCATAAGCATATACTTAAAGGTTTAAAAACATACCGTGGCATTTTCTCAATTATTATTCCCAAATTTAAATTTGTTTCTTGAAAGTTTAGGATGTGTGGCTTACCTTTATCTGCTACATTTCCATTTGCTACATTTCCACCTGAAAGCAAACACAGTATTACAAAATTTTGCATTATCCTTTTTAAGAAACATCTGATATTACATCATCATGACATTCTCTATCCATTCCTCAAGATACTGTTATTACAAATGCTTATTCTTCTAGTGTATGCCCACGACAAGAAGGCTAGAGGGGAATGAAGGGCAGAGGAGCTTGAACTGTTTATCTGCTCCAGTAGCGGATCTGCTTACTAGGAAATGAGTGTGTGAGAGTGCATATGAGTCACCCATGCTGCCAGATCTAATGTTTGTTGCAGTAAACGCAGTGATAAGTATTATGTATGGGTGAGTTATGCGACAACACTTGCGTATTTTAAACGAGCTCTCCCTTCTTGTCGTACTCGGAGGGCCAGCTTAAACACTGAGGAGAAAGCAAATGTGATTACGCTGGAAATTTCTACAGATTGCCTTCTTGCCCTGAGCAAACATTCACCGTAGGTTAATCGACATAGGTACAGCCGTAAAAGGGGAATACAGTAGATTTAAGTGACGTGATTATGCTACGAAGGGGCCTAGGTACAGGGCTCCCTTCTTGGTCTACTGTATCTATGCCAAAGTGGGGAATCCCCGGGAGGAAGAGTGAGGGAGGGGAGACTGAGGGCGGCCGTCCCAAAGAGTCACACCAGTATAGAGGGCAGGGTCCCTACAATTGAACAATTGGAAACTCCCCGGCGGGCCAGTACAGCTGGCTCGGAGACTGTCCTACCAAAGGAAGAAGTGTTTACCAGATCATATCATCCTGCCATGCAGCGCTGAGACTCCCGCCAACACTTCTGTCCTGAAAGAGACCGCCAGATGAGAAATGTTTTCAAAGGATAATGGAGATGAAATGGAGGAACAGGAAATTCGGGAAATGTAGTTAACCTACCCAGCACTCGACTGGTGACCCAGGGGATCCCACCGAAAACCATGGGTTAACTAGACCAGCCAAGGGAATCGAACCCGGACTTACCGAATGTGGGTCATCCCGTTTGGTTTCCAGCCAATCACACTTCAAGTTGTGCCGATTGGCACAGAGGTTTATTGCAGGTAATTGTCTGACTTCCCTATAGGGGCGGTGGTAGTGGCTTACTGTATTTTGTTTAGTGTTTGCATGCGCCACCGTCTCTATCGGGAGGTCAAAGCTGGGTACCTTGCTTTGAGCGAGGCAGTTGGGGTTTAGGGCTCGTCTCGGCAAGCGGTGTTGAATTGTAAAGGGCATTTTTAAAACTGTTCATTGTTCGTTGTCATGAAGTTGAAGGACATTCAAAACTGTTCAGTCTACTTTTATATAGAAGCAAATGTTTTATTTTCACGAATGTTCAGTGTTCGTTATTATGAAATCATTGTATAAATTGAAACGTATTTGTAAAGGAAAGAAGTTAATTAAAGTTCTGGTGCAAAGTATGGAATCTATTCATTAGAAAAACGTTGGATAGGTTGCATAAACATAGAACTATGTAGAAAATAGATAGATTTTGAGCAAAAATTTAGTTCTTTACTGAAAGTTTGAGAACTGTTTAACTTATCTTAGTACTTCATTTATGTCGGTAGAACTTTAAGAGCGATTTCTGACTGAAATCTGCGAAAAAGGCTTAAAATTTTACGATTATTTACTAAAATATCTAGTAGAAAGGGTAAACTAAATTCAAAAGTTTGCGAAAACATCTGGACAGTAACGCTATGCACACGTTTGCAACTTTTTTCAACTTTTTGAAATAGACTCACCTTGTGAGTTGGTACATTGTTGTAATGAAATACTTTTATTTTACTTTTTCTGGGATTTATTCACCCATTTGGTCCAGGAGAATTGCTCAGTGTTCGTCATCCATTGCTTTTCCTGTCGAAGACCTTAAATGGGAGGAATCCATTTGGCACCCCAGAAAACAATGAACACGAACTTTCCGGTAGATGAAATTCTCTCCACCTTCTTTGGTGCACAGCCACCATTTACCACACATATTCTGCTGTTATACTTTGGCATAGTGTGGCATTGTACACAGGAACAAAACTGCGCATAAAATCAATTACGTTCTTTCCAGAACTGTTCAAACTACACTGCAAATGTTTCTTGCCTTTTCCTTTTGGTCAACACTCAGAAATTCGGCACCTAACGGGCATAAAGATTTCTTTATTCCTCACTTAAAGAGTGGGAGCTATACCATTAATGGCAAAAGCAAATAAGGAGCTTAAATTGCCAGGAATATCGCTAGTGTGCCGTAGTTTCGTCCTGCAGTTTGTTTAAGTGACAGCTTATCTACTGCCATGGGGCTGTCGGTCTGAACTGGGTTTGAACCTGCCACCTTGGGATCGAAGACAAGCTGCAAACAAACTCAATCACTGAGGCATTGCAATAAGGAAAGGGAAAAGGGAATCATAACAAATCAATAGAAACCATACAAGATAACCCATCATTTTTAATTGAAATTCTGCAATGTATATCGGACGATGAATTAAATCTATAAATGATGCTCAAATGAGTCCAAGGTCCATAGAGCTTAGAGTTACCTGACATTCATCTTTCAGGATAAGGGAAAAGCCCGGGGAAGAGAACCTTAACCCGATAACTCAGCCTGACCGAGATTCGAACTCGGAACCTCTTGAACATGAAACAGACACGCTACCACCTATGCTACAGAGACGGGCAAACCATGAACTGCGTGCACTGTCTATGCTAAAAACAGCATATCTTCTACATGCAATTTTTTCTTCCAATCGCAATCCATGACTCACACATTCTTATCCGGCTGTTTTTTTTAAAGACAGTAAAAGTGTTATAATTCAAACACAACACAGAATCAACAGAACCCATACAGCTCTTCGGGAATCGATGATACGATCTTTCAGCTAAAACCAACATTGTCCTACTACTTACTATACCTGGCCATTTGTAACTAGTGAATCCCCGTTAGGACATAAAAATCTAAGATGGGATAAAAGTAATAATTATCATATTATGAATGACACCACGCATACCATAGTCACCCTGTAATCAATACGCTACTTTCGGATTCCAAGGAGTTGATCAATAATAATATTCCTACGGCTATTCATATTTCACCCCAACACCTTCTATACAGAATAGATAAATTCAAAACTTCTGTCATACTTTCTGATTCTAAAGCAGCATTATGTACAATAAGTTCATATAAAATGAGGTCAATCCAAATTAAAGAATGTCACAAAATGATACAACAACTTCAAAAACTACAGAAAAGAATTATATTACAGTGGATACTTGCACATTGTGGAATTGCTGGAAATGAATCAGCTGATTTTATTGTCAAAATAGGTACAACTTTAATTCAGAACAAAAGTAAAAACTTACCCTTTACATCCATAAAATATTAATTAAAAAGTATCAAAACAACAAAACCAATCAATTTCTAACAAAGCCAAAGATAAAAAATGGAACATTTTAATTAAAAACCCAGAAAT